>JAQOOD010000009.1:25502843-25658247 GCA_029633175.1 Citrus glauca
ATCTGCAATTGACGGACGTGTTTCCAAGACATTCCCATCAGCACCAAATATGTAAGCAGAATTTCCAGAATATCCCCCTTCTTGTTTGATCATTACACCATTCACCCCTTGAATCAGGCCAACATTTGAGCTCTGCGCTGAAAGCATGTTTGGCGGCGCATCAATTCTGCGCATTGGAGCAGACATTTCAACAGCAGGGTGCAAACCTGTGTGTAATGATGATCCTCCATTGGTAAATGTATTAGGTAAACTGGAACCAACTGCATGGTTCATGTTTTCTGGCTTTAAGGCGGGTCCAGTATGCTCTGAGGGATAGCAGGCTGAATTTGAGGGCACTGTTAAAAAAAAAAACGATATTAGTTACCATTTTGACAAGAAATAACAAGCCATTACATGTTCTGAATGGTATACAAGGTTTTAAGAAAGTTTTAATCACAAGATAATCTGGGCACTACCAGGAAAACTCCAAGAAGTTCCATCACTATTCACTGGGAAATTTAAACACATTAATTTTAATTTAATGGCAAAAGCTCAGGAGACATCCATGGAGGCAAGAACTTTAAACTAATATTGTATTCTCCCACAACTATTACTTTTTGTTCTTGAGCAGCTATCTCAATGTCCAATAACCAATGCATTATATAGTTTAACAATTTGGTTACTTTTCTAGTAAAATCACATTGTGAGGTTTCAAGTAGATGTCCATGAAAATCAGGTTTCAAAAAACTAAGTCAAAAAAGGAAAAAGCACCACGATATCTTTATCAACCCATTCAACAAAAAATAAATAAATGACAAGGCTGCTATTTTTTTTATTTGTTTACTTGTAAAATTATCTTCTCTACCATTAATGGAACTCCTCTTTTACAACAAAAGTAACTGGTAGAATCTTTCCATATTGTTCACTTCTTTTAGGAAAGGAACCCAGCTGTCATCACTCAACATCCATGATATTCTTACATAAATGAACACTAACCATAAGTAGTGGCAAGCCATTAACCATTTTCAATACAGCTTTCAGTTTCTGATAGAAAAATGGTAGGTGCCAAACAGAAAATACCAAAAAAAAAAAATTTGCAAAGAAAGAAATCATCAGTTTATTAAGGGGAAAAGTATATACATCAAATACTAGAAATTTTTTTTTTTTCTGGGGATAGGAAAATAAGTAGATTAGATTCCTTCTAATTTTAATAAAAGGTAATAAAATTAACTGAATCTGAAAGAGTGAAAAACATCTTTTGCACTCCTCTGAAATCGTCGTGTGCATATCATATTTTATTAACCATGTTGGACTGAATTTAATAGAATGGAATTTTATGTCAATATAGAAAAATTATGGACATATTGGTCAATATTTAAAATTTTTTGGACCTTGCTATATTTAACAAAAACAAAACTAAGGCCCTGGCTATATTTCTCCTTTTGGAAAAAAAAAATAATACTAATTGACTGCAGCTGAAGATAATAACGAGAATGTCAGTTTAAATTAGTGCTTACATGAATGACGTAATTTCAATTAAATGAGAAGACAATGAACCATAGAAGTAGCTTTTAGAGAACCTCAAGTAAATCCTACATAATTGAACCCATGAAATAGTTTACACGACAGAAGAAAGGAAAAAAAAAGAAGAGCTATGGCTGTATGAGACCGATGACCTTTTTGTTTTCTTAGTGGATCTATTAACTTGTACTCAAACTTCTAATTTCTATGTAAGAAGACTATCGACGATTCATGGAAAAAAAAAATAGCACGTAAAACCAACTGTTGTTAATCCTTGCAAGGCAAGAAATAAACTTCTAATTTCTCTAAAAAGAGAAGTACCTCAGATTTATGGGAAGCATAGAAAGTAACATAACTGTAGCTAAACCTGAGAGATAGGAACTAAAATGATGTCATGTGATCATTTCTGCTTTTGCTCTTCTTATGCTTTTTATTTTATTTTACTTATTTTTATAAAATGATTGTTTTAGGTTTTTTCCTTTGGGGAAAACTTAATAAAAAAATGAGGTTTACTATAAGGACACTATTGAGAAAAAAATATGACAAAAGTTACCTTCAAACTCCATGAACATGACCCAAAAAAAAACAAATGAATCTAAAGTGTCATGAGGCCATGCTGGCCTATAACCACAGATAAAAGCACAAACAAACAAGATAAACAAATAAACAATGTTCCTGCTATGAAGCAAGCCCGTCATGAATCAGAAACAATAAACATGTGCAGCTAGGTGAAAGCAGTCTTACATGGTGGGATATGAGAACCATTAGAAGTAGGCATGGAAGAGACACTGGTTGGATGAATTTGACGCATCAACTGCACTTGTTGCTCAAGCAGTTCATTAAATTCAACAATTTGGTGCTTCAACATCAATCTCAAATAATATGCCTTGAAGAAGTCTTGATTCTCTTCTTCCAGTTTTTGCCAAACTGGAAAGTAATAAAAAAAAATTCAAACATGTGAAAAGAAGAAGAAATATAAAACATCAGATAAACACAAAATTTAGACACAACTTTTTTAACTGCAGCACAAAAATGAAATCAGCCTCAGCATCACAAATTATATGTACAAATCCATTGCAAAAAGCACTGAACCCAGTGGCTTCACAGCTTTGATCTAACTTATTAACTGGTGATGCAGGATGTCCATGTTTGCAGCATCCACAGAATAAAGATGCAATAATGCAAGAACTCCCTCAATGCCGTAACAAATACTTTCAGGTTTCAACTAACACCCTAAGATACTTTAAGCCATTTCTTGCTTCTGGCTCAACAGTAACTTAAAAGATCATCCAACTGCAAATGAAAGCAAACTTGAGAGATTTGTATGTTTTACGCAACAGGTGACATTCTATGACTAGAGAATGAAGTAACTTCCTTCCGAGCTTTTCCTAGTAACAGAACCCTCTTCATTACAACGAAAAGTGCTTAAGAAAAGTGACTTTCCATCCAAAAATAATTGGCCATGTAATACATGAAAGGTCTTGAAAACTATATAACATAAAAAAATCATTGTCCAAGTATGAAATTTGATCGCCTTCAATCTGTTTATTCCCTATTTAGAAAACTTGAACATTGTTAAGCCAATAACATTCATTATATCACTCAATTAGTCAACCCTTTATTTGGAAACATTATGTAAGAAAGAAAGATGCATTTTTAAGAACCAGAGATGATAAGTCTTACAAGCAATGAGGACCACTAAGGCCCTAACAAAGTAAACAATGGTATGATTGCAATGGCATGCTAACTAAAGACAAAAAATGTTAAAACCAAAAACCAAATATCCAACCAAACTAATCACCCAATGCAATGAGAAATAATAAGGAAAACATGGGTACAGCGGTATCTTCGACATCAATACTAAATCCAACCATGAACAGATTATGAAAAGCTAATGTTTCATTCATGTTAGTTCATCAGATCAGCAACAACCAAAACAGAAACAATTTTTAAACAAGTTCAGGGCTGAACCCATACATTAAAGCTGATAACTATGTTAATATATCATAACATTAATTTTAAATCACATCAAAATGGAGGTCAGATCCAAGATCAGATAGAATTGATCAATTACCAAGTTCTGTAAAACCAGGCTCTATTTTTGCCTGAGCCAGTAGAGTTTCCACAACTTCCTTCTGGTTCATATACAATTGAAGACATCGTTCTATAAGATTTTGCACCTAAAATCACATATCAGCAAACCACAATTTAAAAACATTATGAAAATCAGGCCACCAACTTCTTTTAATACGACAAGAAAAGCCTTAAGAGAGGCATAACTTAAGATTTATTCTACCAAATGTTTGTTAACTATGACCATTCAGCTTCTAATGTCTATGATCTAAGACCAGCCTCACGTATCTGGGTTTCAATCTCCTACATTTTAAACTAAACTGCTTTTCTAATTTCAAATTTCCAGTAATTCAAAAAGAAAAGCTTCCAAGAGAACAACACAGTTCAAGAGCACAATTACCAATAAACAACATGCTGCAATCTCACCATATGCGAAACAGTGTGTGAAAAGAAACTGTACTCAGCTTTGAATTGTGAGTCCAAGTCAAAAGCAAAAGAGTATTTCAAAGAAGAGGGAAACCTGGGAAAACTTTTGGTTTAATTGTTATAAGATATGCTCCAATTTCTACCCGGAACTGAACCAACCAAAGATCCAGTACAAGACCATTCTCATAAATTTGCTGTTGATATAACAGGAAGAAACTAGAGCAAGGATCTTCAACTCTTGATGGACCTACAACTATTATATATAGTTGGAAGCGGTTACTAAATTAACTCCTTTTATTTAAAGTTTAAAGCCAAAAGAATTCAATATTCTTAATTTGCTAAAAGATGGCACGAAATTTTGATTCATATTAGTCGATAGATATTTGATACTCCGGCAGTAAAATTCATCTTACAAGTTGTATATCTTGACGTGAGACCCTCCTCGCTGGTCCGGTCGACATGTTGAGGCTCGAAACAAATGCAATCCTTTACATGCAAAACTGCAACTGCAGAGGGAAATTCAATGAAACAAATATATTCTTGACAGACTAAACTGGCTTCAGTGATAAACCAAAACCCCAAAAAAGGAAATGAAATTATAAAAATTCAAATCATCCAATCAGCCGAGTCATTTAAATACTTCTTTAGTTGAGTGATTCAGTTATAATAGATGATCAACAAAACGCCATGATCACAACAAGTTACCATAAAAGAAACCCTAAAAATATTCATATATGTTATTAAATTAAATCAATAAGAGACAAATTGAAGAAAAAAAAAGATAAAAAGAAGAAATCATTATTTTTTTAAATAAGGAAATATAAAATTGAAAATTAATTTTAATGTTACCTAAAATTCGAGTTCGTGCTAAATCTGCGCGAAACCCTGAGACTCCTGATGAGAGAGAAACCGAACCTTGGTCTGGTTTATATACTTATATATGGATATAGTGGAAGAAATGCTTTTGAGTTGTGATCAAATTGTTGTTATTGCTTAATGCTTTGCTTTCTTTTACTAGATCAAATAGTGTCGTTTTATGAAAATGTGACACGTGGAGTGAGGCTGACGTGGGACCCGTCCGGTCATTGATAGGGATATCTTTACCATCCGATCGTTTTATTCGATTGGTCAAACGTTGGTCAACGATGCCAATGCCCACAATCCCAAAACAAATGTCAAAGAATATAAAAAATTCGGATTTATCACCCCAAGCCTACAGTTCCCATTCTTTACTGTCAAATCTACTGTAGGCTTTTATTTTTTTATTTTTTTAACTTTATTCTCACAATCATGATTCACGGGTGTCAAGCATCCCACAACTGAGTTGACGGCATCGATATAGTTGAACATGGCTTTTGGCCACTAAGCTAATGCCTTTAACAACGTTGAAAGTGCTTATTGGAGTAGCGTGGGTATTCTTTTCCATTTTTACACAGAAATAGAAAAAAGGGTATATAACTCCATTATATTATTAAATAAAATTAAATTTTTGAGCTTATCTATACGGACTTTTTGTCTTCTTCTTAAGCTATATATATAGATTCCCACAAACATCAGATTCTGATATATTTTTACATTTTTATTATAAAAAAAATATCAAATGTAATTGATACTTTCTAAATAATAATATAAATTCCAATTTACGAAAATAACAGTCGTTTATAAGTATGAAAATTTGTTAATTTCATGTGTTTTTCCAATTTATTTATTTGTTTTTTACAATTTATTTCTGATTCTTAGATATTTACATCTGAATATCAAAGAAAGTTATGTGACTTTTATCTAAATGGAAAAGATCTGAATAAGAAATAAATATTATATTTTAAAAATATCCCTTTTAAGTATACATATTTTCCACATACTTTATTTTTTATTCTTTTAACAGTAGAATAGTTTTTTTCTTCAAGCATAGCAAATATTCTTTTATATATTTTATCTCATACTTGACATAATTTTATTTGGATGCAAAAAGGTTGGCGATAAAACTACATATATTTTTATATTGTGGTTTTATGTATCAAGCAATGAATTATTGAGTACAAAATTATTTTTGTAATTTACTGTTAATGATAAAGAAGTGCAAGATGTGTATAACTTATCTGACTTGTGGAGTATTGTTTGATTTGATTTAGCATATTCTGCTACTTTTAGATTTAAGAAATTTGAAATGTTAGGTGATTGTTATCGTGGATATCAATCTTATTGTGAACATTTGTTTTTAGTTTCAAGAAATAGAGGACAAGACTGTCTACATTAAAGAAGTTAATAACCATTAGCATAATTGATTTCTATTTTCAGTGCTAATTATAACTTGCATATGATTTGACTCGATCATAGATGACTGAAAATGTTAGAGTTTGTAGAGCAAATTGGAGTGATCTTGTCGAAAGAAAGCAATTAAGTGATCTTTGTCTCACTGAGATGAAAAACGAATTTAGTTCTAGAGGAAATTTAGAGCCAGGTGCTTGGGCTCGAATTGGAAAAGAAATATTTAACAAACCTAGTAGAAGGCTAAAACAAAAGAAAAAGAAAAGAAAATTAAAAATGATTGGGATTATATGGGGAAAAAATTTGAACATAGATCAAGATGACAACACTAGCAAGACATGGTTACAGTCTCATGACCCAAACATTTGACTGACTACATGAAAGATGAGAAGAATATATACATAAAAGTAACATATTAATTATTTTACTTATTAGAATGAGTTTGTAATAAGATGTTATAATATATAGGTGTTAATTGTTTTTTCCTCGTTAAACAAAAATATCCGGATGCTAAATAGTTTCATATAAGCTTTTAGCTAATGCTGATGAATTAAAGACTTCATTCTTAAGAGTTTTAGATATTAGGTCTAAGACATGGAGTTTTAGTACGAAAGACTTACCAGAAGTGAAAATTTTGTCATCGATATTGGAAACACTTGTGCATAATGAAACTCCAATCAAAGTAGAGGACGATGATAATGGACCTATAACTCCAATCAACTATTCTAAGCAAAATCAAAAGGAAAGGAAATTTGATGAAACTCGTGAAGAAGTAAAAAACTTAGTAGAGGTGCTAGAGAAGACTGATGATGAAGGCCCCTCAATTTAAAGATTACATGACAATTTTACAAAAGATTTTGCCTATTCGGGATCCCCTTTATTATTTAGCAATCAATACATTATGCAACAAGAGGAAATACATAGAGGTGCAGATGAAGATGGATAGTGACAAAAAATGAATATGGTGGATTCAAAGTTTCGCAAAATAGGGTGGGAACATCTTTTATTTAAACTGACATCTCTCGAACCTAAAGTTTTTTATTATGTTTGTTGAATTTTGACAATATGTTTTCTTTGAAACATATTATATGGTGATTTAATGATCATGTTAATTTTATTTATGTATTTACTTTTTCACAAACTTATTATTATTTCTTTATAAATTGTCATGTTCTTTTAATAGTTAAATGACGACGTAGTACAAAAAATTTAGATATTGTTATTTGTGGTTCTTTTTTCTTTTTTTAGATATTTCCATAGAAACTCTAAGTGAAAGAAGTGATGGTAAAACAATACAAGGTTAAGAAATTGCTATAGAAATGATTGATTATATTGATACTTGATTTATTAATGCGGGTAAATATTGAAAGAGTGCTAGCTTAAAAAATTATAGGTTCAAATTTTATTAAAGAGCTTTTAAACGGACCATCTACTGCAAGTTATGAATTAATATGAATGAAGATGAATGGGTTTATTGATTATGTCAATTCTTGAAGGTAAAAATGGCTATAGCCTAACAAACATGTGTTTGTTGAACAAAAAATGGCAATGATCTTGATGATAATTAGTTACAATCTTCGTAATCGGCTTGTAAGATATATTTTTCAACATCAAACAATGCACAAATACTTGATGAGGTCTTAGTAGCCATGATGAAGTTCTCGAAAGAAATGATTACTCCTTCATTCTATGATGAATATATTTCTCATATTAATAATATTTGCTTGTGTAGGGTGCTATTGGTGCAATAGATGAAACCCTCACTCATGCACGTATTCCAATAAATAAGCAAGTGCCATATAGAGGTCGTGCAAGAAGGGAATGTTCACAAAATGTCGTGGCAATTTGTGACCTAGACATGATATTTAAATACATTATTGTCGGATGTGAAGGAGCAGCACATGATTCAAGAGTCTTTGACAGAAACGGTTCGTGATTCAAGACATAATTTTCCAATGCCACCACCAGGTAATCTTTTTCCTTTATATAATTATCAAACATTTTTTTTCTAATAATTGACTTTTAGTAATTATTGAACCTAGAAAAATGCTCTTTAGTTGATGTAGCATATACACATACTAAGGGATTTATGGCACCATATCATCATGTACGTTATTTCTTGAATAATTTTGGTGTTCCAAAAACTCTCTTTCCAATTTTAAAGGGGAAGTTGCCATATCCATTTGATGCTCATACAGAGATGGTTATCGCATGCATTACGATACACATCAAAGATTACTATCACATGCATTACGATACACAATTTTTTTCGGAAATTATCTATTACTAATGCACTATTTTTAGAGTTTGACAACGAAAAGTTGAGTTGGAAAATAGCAGTGCAAATTTGAATCAATCGACAAATGCAAGCAACTTCTTTGGACCAACGGATCAAATCTTCATGCAACAAATACGAGATCAACTAACATAATCAACTTTCCAAAGGATCTAATTTATTTTCTTATCTTTTAAAAAAAATTATCATTATAGTAAATTTGATTAAATTTCCATTTGGAGTACTGTAATAATATTTTTATTTAAAGGTCAATTACTACCTAAGTCTACATATGCTTGATTTTAATTGTAATGTGATGTATCTAACTCATAAAATTTATAACAAGTATATATATACACTTACAAGGGTATAAATATGAAATAATCATATTTCAGATATTTGTGACTTATAAAAATAAATAAAATATCATTTATATTCATATATTAAAATTAAAAAAAAATGTCATTAAGATAAATGCTACTCAGACCTATTTAGACTTCAGTCGAATTGAAACTAATTCAGACTTAAAAAAAAGATGCTACCTAAATAAATAATTGGGAAAAAAGTACGAAGACCCCTGGGATCTAAGCCAATTAGAACAACTTACCGATATCAATCAGTAGATATCCAATAAGAAATCGCTTAAATGCTAAAAGAATTTCTTATGCCATCAAATAAGGATAAATTCTACTAGAAATTTAGAGCCCTTTTTTTATCAAAGGATATTTTTTAGTTTCTCTTTGAATGTAGAATTTATTAATTCTTTATGAATTTTAAACTGTATTCGGTACGGTAATTTGAATTAATATCTAAAAATAATAAATAGAAAAAACGTGTAAGATAATTTTTTGAAGATAAATAATAACTATGCGTTGACTATATTCTTTTGAGTAACGATACAACCACAAACTCTTATACAAATTTATTTTGTACAAACTGATATAGCATGATAAAATTGGTTGAACTAAATATCACTTGGCCCACATGATTTGTTTTTATTAATTTATATTTTCATTTAACCAATGAATTAATGCCACGTCAGTTTGTACAAAATAAGTTTGAACAAGAGTTTGTGGCTGTATCATTACTCTATTCTTTTTCATGAATTTTTAATAGTTGCATTTGTATTTTATTATAGTAGATAATTTTTTTAAAAATAAAATAAACAAGCATAATTTTTTTAAAAATAAAATAAACAAGCATCAACAAAATAACTTAATATAATGTGTTAAATATACAAATAATTATTTTCTTAATAATTTTTATTTTTGTACTATTAAAATATTTATTTAATGATTTACTTTAAATTTTGAATTTTGATCAAATTTATCATAAAATATTTGTTACAATATTTTCAAAATGTTATTGCACAATAAGTACATAAATTGCATTTTATAACACAATTTATTTTGTCCTTTTTTATCTGGGTAGAGAATCAAAAGATATTTCTATTATATTAAAAAATGAAAAGTATAAAACAAGATATTGTTGGCGTGTTACACTTTCCTTAAGAAAAACTGAAAAATCAAGATGATTATTTCTATTTTATAATATAACATTTTAATAATAATAATAATAATAATAGCAATAACAACTACAACAATAATAATAGTAACAAATAATTATAATAATAACAAGGATGGGGCTATTTACACTATAAATATTACTCTGAGCACTCTAATTTTTATAAAAATATACATTACAAAAACATTCATCATACAAATTACTATTAATAATAATTTATTATAAGTCGATCGTATATCATTATTTTAAATACTTATGTAGCACACTCTTTATTCAATTTATAATTCTCATATTTTAAAATCCAAAATTTTTATATTTTTAACTTCTTAATTAATATTTAAATGAACAATGAATAAATCAGTTTTGAGAAGAATTTTAATTAAAAAGTTGGTGTGGTACTTTTTATTTTTGAAAAAATAATATGAAACAAAAGTATTGTAAAAGGGTTTTTATTTTTTTGGCTTTGGCCCCTCTCATTCATCTCTTTATCTTCTTCTTCTCCTTTTTCGTTTTCTTTTTTTGTGGTATTTATGGATTTTTTTATTATAAAATAAAAAAAAAGTATTGTAAAAGAGTTTTTTCTTTTTTTGGCTTTGGCCCCTCTCATTCATTTCTTTGTTTTCTTCTCCTTCTTTTTCTTTTTCTTTTTTTTGGTGGTATTTATGTATTTTTTTTATTATTATGTTCTCATTACAAGTTATTTTGGGTGTAAATATTGAACATAAATAAGCAGTTAGATAATTTGTTTACAATTTGACTAGTTATATTGTTGTAAGTATAAGCTAAATCTCTTAAAATTAGTGTGCTGAATAGTTTTATTTGTGTTTTAAGTAATTAAAGTTCAATAACTTAAATAATTTAAGTAAAGATATTTTTAAAATTTATTTGAAGGAGTGTGGAAAGTAAATTTTAATTTTTTAAATTTATATATAAATATACAGAGTAATAAAATATTAAAAATAATATTTAGAATATAAATAACCCTATCCTAATAACAATAATAATTATCATCATCATCACCAAACGTACATTTTTAACCGGCAAATGAAAAATAAAGGCTAATACAAAGATACCAAAGCCCAAATTCTCTCTGGCCCATCCCTAAATTCCTTTAACCTTGTAGCTTGTCTACTTATGGTCCGGGTGTGTTTGGTGCCGCTCAAACTGTATTTTACTGAATCCTTTTGAATTGAAAATTTGAAATGGATTATAGTAGATGTATGAAGATTCAAAACAGTAATATATTAGGTATTGCATCGAATTGTGTTGTGTATTTGAATGTTTATATTATTATTAATTGATTAATTAATTAATTTTAATTTTGTTATTATAAATGAACATTCTCACCGTCGGCAGTCAAACGCCGCCGTCCGCCACCATAGGTCACCGATAATCCAAGTCGGTTGAAGACAAATCTGATAGCGTTAGGACAACAAAATTGGAATCAGTTCACCAAAAAATAAGATGAAAACCGTCAACGTTAATAACCTACAGTCGTTAATAGCAGCGAGTTAGAAGACACAGTCATCTCCATCCACTTGACCGTTGTTCGCTCGTTGTGATTAGCGTGGCATTCGCCAAAAAGTAGATATGTTATAATCATATTCTTCTTATAATTATCTTTGGCCATCTCCATCACTGAATCTAAGTTACATGAGTTTTGACTTTTGTATTCCGTAAGTTTTGACTTTGAATTTTGTATTCTTAGAATTTAGAACTCAAATAATCAATTACAATTTCTTATAAATAGGAGTCTTCTGTTATAAACATTCATTTGTGATTCATTAAACAGAAATTGAATGAAATTAAAGTTCTCTCTCTCTCTCTCTCTATAAATATAGATATATATACACACACATTTTCTCTTTGAATATTACAATATCTTTCAGTTACAGTATATATGTTATAATTAATAATAAAATAATTTTAATTTTACTTCCCAAGTCTTTAACTTATAAAATAAGATACAGTAATATTTATAAAGATATAAACGTTAAAATATCATATTTAAGGCTTTTGTATAAAATATTTAAGGTTATTTTAACTTTTATAATAAGAAACTTAACACTCATATTTAAACATTAAAAAAAATAATGAACATATCCTTCCAACGCATTCAGAACGCCACCAAATTTTTTCAAGAAGAATTGCTTGTTGTTAATAGTAACTCTCGCTTTCATTCAGGGTAAAATGAGTAAATGACCGAGTGAAAGAAATCTCTGTGCTCATTCAACTTCATATTTCATGCCTGGTCAAGTTTCTTCTTTCTACAAGACTTCGAATATTTATTTAAATATTTTTATCAATGAAAGTACCAAAATATCCCTCAATTAAATCTCTATTGACAAATCTGAACTACGTTTCATAGACCACTACTAGACTCACATTCTAATATCAAAAACGATAAAACTAATATAATTTTATACAAATTAATGTGACATAAAAATTATAACAAATTAACCAAAATAAAGAAAAGAAAAAAGAAACCCAATTCAATTCTGCATTTTGGTTATTCTTTTACTGGATCTACACATCACAATGGATATACTGCCTATTAAAAAAATTGAGATAGAAAAATGTCTAACAAGAAAACAAAATTGGAATATGCATATATTCATGTTAAATGTATACAAGAAGCAAAATTCTATCTCCACATTTCTATTCACTTGATTTAAGCAAGCATTAAAGTCTAATAAAAAAAAAAGAAATTATTATAAAAAAAGAGAGAAACAAAAACTTTTAAATTCTCCATGATTGGTTAGACAACAGTGGCAATACCATTGTATCTAGGTCTTGTTCTTTCAGGTGAAAGCCCCTCTTCCAGGGCTTTCCTCTTGTTATTGTTTGATTGCTGCTGCTGCTGCTGTTGCTGCAATTGTTGCGACTCTTGTGGTTGTTGCTGTGGTGGTGATGGTGATTGGAAATCAGATTCATCTGATTCTTCTTCTTGTTGCTGTTGCGATTGTTGTTTAATTTGATCTTTAATTTTGGTTTTCATCAAATGAGGTTTCAGTTTATTCAAATCCGACAATCGGACTGGCTTCAAAAAGAACTCTTCTGCACCCTCTTCTAGACATCTGTTATTTTACAAATTATGTATATAATCAATAATCAATCTCATACATCAATGAATTTGCATATTGAAAACCAAAACACAGACACAAAAACTTGGGTTCAATTTTTGTGTATTTTCTACCTGCGGATTCTTGAAGGAACATTCTCAGATGACATTATCACCACTGGTATGTCCCTTAGAGATGAAGATTCCTGGAAAATCAAAATTGAAAAAAAAACAATAAATCTCTCAGATCTGGTAAATTCAGCGTAGAACAAAACTTTTCAAGAAATTACGGGTGTCTACATCAGGGAAAAACATACAAATCTGAATAGGGCCCACGTGAAATCAAGCAAAATCTTTGAATATCTTTAACAAGATTTGGTTGAATGACAAAATGATGTCAAAATATTTCCAACTACTATAGTAATTTGGAATAATATATTAAAAATAAAAAAGTACAAATCGGGAAAATAAAATATAAAAAAAAAAGAGAATAAATTCGCGATAAGGTACTGTAAGTGCCTGATGACTTTGCCACAATTGGAATTCAGCTTTACATCACTCATAGAGTCATAGTTTGTAAAATGTAAAATCAAGAAATTAAATTTAAATTAAAAATGAAAAAAATAATTAAAGCACACCTTGATTTTCTTGAGCAAATCATAGCCAGTCATTCCCGGCATACAGTAGTCTGTGATCACAAGATTTACTCCCACCTCCTGATGCATGTTCGGATATACGGAGTGGCTGCTTTGGCCATCATCTTCGTGTAATCCCAGAAATTCTAGAGCTTTACTACCAGAATCAACTGTAGTAACTGCCCACGTAACCAAAGAGGGGAAAAAAATATTACATACAAATATAAATGCCCAATAAGTGAATAAATACTATGATTTGAAATTTATATTTTATGAAAATGGAAGTACCAAGGAAAATAATAAATAATAAGCACCTTGATATGAAGAGGTCTTGAGGAGTCTCTCAATAAGCTTCCTGTCGATAATACTATCATCAACTGCTAAAACATGAAACTGCGACTCTGCTACAGCTGCTGCCGCCATGCCCATTTGATGAATAAGAATCAATCAATGTATTTGGGTTTTGTGTTTGTTTGAGAAATGAAGAGGTGGTTGCTAGTTTTGTAATGGAAAAAAAAAAAAAAGAAGAGCAAAAATCCGACCAGATTTGATCCCAAATCTTGCAAATTTTCTTAGTTGATTGGGCTTTGAATTACAGAGCAAGCAATGCTGAATATAATATATATATATTTAATTACAGTACAAACAGAAAGAAGAAGAATAAAATAAGAAAATCAAATCCGTATGGGGATTTTGAGGAGAGAAGAATGGCAGGGGGTGGGTTTGATTTAAATTGCAAGGAACGGTTGTTGAAAAATGTTTTATTTATTCATTTTTATTTTTTTTGGGATGAAAGCAAAAGGCTGTTTGTGGGGGACCCCGACCCAACAAAATCTTCTCAAAAGATACAGCTGAGGTAAGCATATTACAAATGGAGCCTTTTTTATTTATTTATTTTCATTTCTTGTGTGTGAATTGTGAAATCATGTGTGGTGCCACCAGACAGAGAGGGCAATTTTCATTTGATTCCCTTTTGAGATTTGTTTCCCATGCCATGTCCATCCCATGTCATCTCGTTTGTGGGTTCATGCATCTTCACTCTTTTGTAATTCATCTGATACCCAGAACCCTTTTTTTTTATTATTATTGTTATTATTAGGGTTTGGGTATGTCTGGAGTTGCTCGAAGTGGAGCACTCTTTATTAATAATTATATAATTAAAATTATAATGAATTTTTTTGTTATTTATTATTTTATGTATGGTTGAGATCCGTGCTCTACTGTAAATTCACCTTAATATAGTCATAATCTTATTATTACTATGTAAGGGTTATTATCTTTTTTTTCTCATCGTAAATACTGTAAAATAATAAACTACAACATAAATTACTAAAAATTAATATTTTGTTATATTAATATTTTAAAAACAAAATTTTATTCTATTTCCGTCACTTCCATTAGTTGATCCATTAATTAACTATGAAGTATAAATTTTGCCACTATAGTTGATATATTTATGATCAATTATAAATTAACGAAAATGTAATAAATTGTTATTTTTAACATGTTAATATAATGAAGTGTTACCTTTAAGTAATTCATATAGTGCTTTGTTATTTTGCAATACTAACTATAGTCAATGGATAATAACCCTTTGACTTGATCACAAATTTAGTTTCATTTGATGAAAATAAGATTTTGCTTATATGACGTCAATGTGAGATTATCATTAGACTAATGATAATGAAAGAAATTTAGTAACTATTATTTCGAGAAAGTTAATACAGTACAATGTCACTTTCAATAATTCACATAGTGGTTTTATTTCACATTACTTGGCTCAGTGAAAGGATAATATTTGAGATAATTAGTAATTATTTTTTTATTTATTTTATTTATCTTTTAGGCTAAAGAAGTCTACTCTAATTTACGAAAATAAAATTTATATTTAAAATATTATTGAAAGGTGATAAAGAACAATTTTCTTAATAGGTCCTGATTTCAAGTTTTAATAGGTGCATGAGTTAAAAAAAAAATTAGTTTTTGATTATTATTCAAGTGAAAATGGTGCGCTTAAGTATTGAAAGAAAAAATAAAAGAGAAAGATTTGTTTTGACCAAAAAAAAATTTGAAAATAAGAAGCCAATAGATACTTCAATTACTTTTTTTAAAATCTCTTTTGAGCCCGGTACTTGAATATTCTGGTGCTAAGAAAAAGACTTTTTAGGCATGAATCAGAAAATTTCAAAGCGTGTTTATGAAAATGTGTTTTTAGAACTTGCTTCAATAAGTTTTATTTAGATGGCAAGCTTTTATCCCAAAATTACTCTTAATTTCATCCAACCAATCTCTCCTATGTCTTATTTGCTTCAGGGCTTGGATGCATCTAATTCTATGTACCGACACCTATCGGATAATGTTTATTGAATAACATTACTTAACACATGATTAGTAACACATCATTATAAGATATAAATTTTATAAGTATAGTATTACTGTTTTGTATCATCTTACGGTTTAAAGTTTCTGTTGAGTGGCGTCTTTATAATATTTCTTTAGGTTTTTTTTTTCAACTAATAAAAAAAACTACAAATGCTGAATTTCTTAATTTCCTGGTAATTACTTGAGTTTGAATTTCGGTATGAAGCTGTCAAAGAGACAGTGGATTGATATTATAACTTGAAAGAAAATTCTTTCGACTTAACATCAAAGATTTGCTGATAAACTTTCAAGATTTTCAGCTTGATTCCCCTTTGTCTTTAATTGATGCTTTTGAAAAATTCTTGCAGTGTGTTCCAAAGAGTCAAAATAATTCATTTGATGAATTTTGACCCTCTAGAAGTATAATGATAGATAACAATCCCAAAACTGTTTGTGCTATTGTTATGTCCAATATCGTAATGATTAGATTTTATGGTTCATTTTTTTTTTTTTGGTCATACAAAAAAGAAAAAAGAAAAAGTTAATCTTTGATCGTAGTGCTTTAATTTTAATTAATTTATTTTAACTCATTTAATATAGTTCCATATTGTCATGGAAATGTCCGCAATCACTCGAGTTCTAGTGATAATAAAGACACGGGTTGATGTTTTATGAATGATATTTTGAAAAATAATTGAAAATAAAAATAATGCTCCTAAAATTTTTTTTTAGAATGAACATATATCATTTTGTAAAATAAGTTTTCTAAAATTAAAAAATTAGTCAGTATTATTTTCTAATTACTTTTAGTTATAGTTTAAGGTTTTTTTTTAAGAATATGTTTCATAAAACATCTACCCAAAAGCATTCTTCGATGTTTTTTGTTTTTAAAAGTAGAGAACAAAAAATGAAATTATTAAATGAGCTCGAAATTAACCTTTCCTAATTGTGGTTATAACTTTTGTAAATTGGAGTGATGATAAATGTCATTTTATCTAAAATTTTATTAAAATAATGTGACATATGATGTGTTATTTATTAAATAATTGATAATTATTAATTTTTTTAAATTTTAAATAAATAAATACTAATTGAAATCAATTAAAATATTGTGGCTTTTTTAAAAAAAAAACAAATCTGACACATTCATTTTTTTCTTTCTTTATTAATTTTTTTTTGCAGGCACATCATTCTTTATGATGTTTTATTAATTTGAGTAGGCGAAGGTGGCCTAAAATCTTTGAAATTTCTTTCCATTAATTGGAAGTGATCCTTTAAGGGGTGAAAGAGAAAAAAGTGATTGCTTTTCAAAGTCTCCGATTGTATATCCTTGGGTAGACTATTTGTTCAAAGCCTTTTAATAATCCTTTCTCATTACCTTTTCCTTAAATTTCGATCGAAGAAAATTATATTTGCAATAAAAGAAAGCCACTTTTTTTCATTCTTTTAGGTTGACAACGAGATAATACTTTCTGAATGCATTTTTTTACGCTTCTAGTTTTCTTTCAAAATTTAGGGTTAATTTTATATTATCTCTCAGAAAATAATAATCTATAAAATACTTCTCAAATTATTGTAAACAATAACTGAACCTTTATTTTTGTTAAGAAAATTAAAAAAAATCATCAATTCATCTATATTTTTCTTTTATCTTTCAAATATAAATATGGATAAGATGAGTTTATAATAGTCTGAAACAAATTTTGAAAATTATTATTTCAAGAGGGGGTAATCTAAAATTTACCCTAAAGATTTTCCTCGGCAAGTTCTGGCCTTGAGTCCAATGTTTTGGGAGTCCTTAAAACTAATTATATTGCATAAATATGTAATACTAGACATTTTATTAAATAGTGGAAGAGGCGTAGCTGTGATTTTTTTTTTTAATTTTAAATTTTAAACTTATCACAATCTACAGATACTACAATTTAAAGCTATCAATAATGCAGCTGTTAAAGGCTGGCGATTTTATGTGGTTTGGAGGGAGATTCCTCTTCGCCTTTTCATGTCTTCATGCCCCTCGTCTTAGTGACTTTTCCACATACTTATTTTCATGACTTTGTTCTTTTTTGTTTTTTTTTTTAAATATAGTTCTTTCTATTTTCCCTTTAAACAATTAAAAAAAAAAAAAGACCCTACCGGGAGTCCGAATGAATATGCCTGGAAAATTATGCACGTTGAAGAAGCAGAAGGTGTGCTATTTTGTTGGCTTAGATGTAGAAGAGATTAAGCCGACACACTTATAATGGATCGTACAACTTGTCAAAGATAATCAATCAACACTTTTTATGCAAATACTGTTCGTGGGGCACGGCAGGGTCATTATTCGACCAATTGTCAAAAACACCATGGCCATGGGTAATAATCCTTGCTTCTCAACCAGAGTTATCCCATGGGATGGGGTCCTAACAATAAAGCAGCTTACGTAAAATTGCAGTTAGTCTCTAATATGGATATTCTCAAAATCTTTATTATTATTATTATTATATATAAGGTGGTCCAAACAAAGTATCTTGTAATACGATGTCGTCAAAGTTTTATTATTATCTTGTAATCACGATCATGGTGATATATACAATTAAAAATCTATTAAAACCAATCAATGTTATTACTATTGCGATGCACTCTAAATTACTATTTCGATATATACTAAAATGTATCTCCCCTCTCCTTTATTTGGAGAGACGCATCAATTAATTTGTTGAGGGAGTGAGTGGGCATCAATTCATTATTAGAAAAAAGAGAGAATAATTAGCAAAAACGGGAAATTTGATGGTCATAAGACTAGAGTGGAGCCATATTGGCACAAGATTAGAATGATAAACAGTTAATTTTGTCGATCTCACAGGGACCTAGCATGTTCCCCTATCATCGAATTTCATTATCACTAATATTTGATATCTCATGAAACAATGTTTCCTTTTTTGGGATTCTTGTCCCCTTCACAATCAATTATGTGTATGGTGCTCTTGTGCATAAGTAATTTCGTTTTTTTTTTCTTTTTAAAAATATGATATCGAACATAACATGTGAAAACCATGTATCATCACATGAGAAAATCCACAAGTTTGAACCTACTTTTAGTTGGGATCGATAATTTTACTTCAAAAGCAAAAGCAATGTATTTAGATGTTTTGTGGTGTTATTATGAGTAGAATTTTTTGGAGATGAAATTAATTATTTTGTTTCTCCTTGTAAAAGTTTAAATGTTAGATTTTGGGAGGTTAAAAGTTTGTTTCATTTTTATATTTTAATATTAGTGCCCATTTAATCTCTGTATTTTTAAAAATGTTTCAAAACATCTTTACTCTTAAATTATTGACATCCCTACTGTTACTTTTTATTTTTTTACTCACTTTTACAATATTACCCTCTTACAATAATGTTTTTTTATAAAATTAATAAAAAGAAAAAAATTAAATTATCAATTTAACCTCAAAAATAAAATAAAAACAAAAGAATATATATTAATTTTTGTGAAAACTTCCATGTGTCCAAAAAAAATTTATTGTAAAAATAATTAGATTACCTTTTTTTGGACATTCGTAATAAAAAAATTAATATATTAATTCCTTAGCAGTGTGTTACAAAAAAGTAAAATATATTAATTTTGTTTCTATTTTATTTTTTGAGATTAAATTGATAATTAATTTTTTTCTTTTTACTAATGTCCCAAAAAATATTGTAAGAGGGTAATATTGTAAAAATAAAGCCAAAAGCAACAAAAAGTAAGAGGAAATGTGCTAACAATTTAAAATCGGGGATGTTTTGAAGTATTTTTAAAAATATAAGGACTACGGGTACTAACCTTAAAATATGCGGACTAAATGAGAGTTTACCCATTTTTAGAAGTAGTGGTTTGAGAATTTTTTTTAAAAAGTTAAATTTGTTAAAATATCATTATTTATTTCATGATTTTTTTACAGTATAATTTTAAAATTTTAAAACTTGTTTATTAAGGTGATTTTATGTTTTTATTTAAAAAAATATCATTAATAACCGAATAACTAGACAATTAAATTCATTTTTAGTAGTAATTCAAATATAAAAGATATCCTAATAAAGCTCTATTTGAATAAGATATATTTGAAAAACTATTCTAAATTGAGTCGTATTTGAAAGCGAATAGGCTAAAATGAAACGGCAAAAATGAAACCAAGTAATTATTTGTGTGTGAAAAATATTGTCACCACATGGCTTAAATAAAAAAATTGACATAATGTGTTAGATACCTATTACCATTTCTTTTTTGTATGACTGATGTTGAAATTAAAAAAAAAAATTATGTGATTTGTTACTTAAACCGACAATTTGAACAAAAAAATTCTTGGGTGCTCTTGGAACACCTTTTTCATTTACTCTTGACTATACGTATACTTCAATCAATCATAATTATATATATACATATAAGGTAAATAGTAAATGGATAAAAATAGGAAAATTATCACTCATATATCTTGAAATGACGCTTATATCAAACATATTACAATATTTTTAAAATGTAGCACTCATATACTCTAAGTTGATAAAATGTGTCTGCCTTCACTAATTTGTTAGTTGTCGTTTGAAAATACTGACATCATATAGATGACCTAGTCTTTTAAGATAGAAGAAGCTTTGCTTAAAAAATGACATGCAGTCCGATATATTTGATAAAAAAAATGATACGTTGTCCCATTTATCGAACAACGGCATAATCTATGTGAAACAATGTCGTTTCAATGAGATTATTAAAATATATATATATATACTGCTCCACGACTGATTCTACTTCTTCAAACTTTAATTTGAATTTTTGAAAATCTACTCCTCCAAGCTCCAACTCGAATTTTTTATGGTATCATATGTATAATTGTTAATAATATGTACTGTTAATAATTTTTTATGGTATAATATAGATAATTGTGTACAATATAATTGTTAATAATATGCACCATTAATAATCATAATTTTTTAATAAACAAGTATTGTAAATAAAAAAAATTATGTATTAAAAATTTACCTTAATTTTTTGGACAAATCAATATGTTTATCTTAATTTAAATTTTAAGGGTAAAATAGTTAATTTGCCACAATTCTATTAACTTTCTAATGACAGTTAACAGTTTTGTGGACAGTAGACACATTTTGTTAACTTAGGGTATATGAGTCAAATATGTTAAAAGTATTCTAATATATTTGATATAAGTATCATTTAAGGGTATACAAGTGATAATTTATCTAAAAAGTAAGTTTCAAATTAAGACTTTCTTATGAGGAAAACTTCAAGAACCTTTAATTAAGAGATACTTCCTTGTAAAAGTAAGTGACTTATCCCATTAGCTAAAATTATTAATAAAAATACCCAAATTAACACAATTATCCTTTAGAAAATTACCCTTATGATAGAAATGGAAAGTATGAAAATGTAGTCCACAATTAATTAATAAATTGGCCTCACTCTTTGTCTTGAGGCCTCCATTTATGATCCCAACTATCTTTTTAAAATCTAGTTATCTTAATTAATTGCTTCCAACAATCTTAAAATGTTTACCTTTACCATGAAATACTATTAATTTTCTCAAAGCGAGATCAGATGTATTTCAATCCTCCACTCCGAATTATTTTAAGTTTTAATTCTTACCATGCAAAAGAAAAAGGTGTAGTATATAAAATATTTAATGAGTGTTTTAACCTTATTTTATTTCTTCTAAAAAAAAGGCTAATATTATTTAGATTTTAGCATTTGACTTGTATTCGAAAAATAAGTTAATTTTAGGTCAATGTCAACGAGGTGACAATGTTGACACGCTGAAAAATTCAATAGTCTATTCAAGCCAAGCTCTTATAAAGCAACGAAAAATTATTATTCTTTAAAAGTTTGAAACAAATTAAATTAAACACTTGTTTGCCAAGTCATTATAATGGTTAATGAGGAAATGTCAAGTTGATGAGGAAGTGCCAACATATGATTAATTTATTTTCTTTGAGAATTAACATTTCTGTATGGAATCACATGAAAATATATAAAGGGGTTGGACCTAATTTGTATGTCGATCAGTGAGCAGTTGCAACCAATCATTATCATTGCCATGCACTATTAGTTGTTAATTTTTTTATTATTTGAATAGCTTGATATAGTGAACCTTCCACTATGGCTATTAGTTTTAAGAGATATGATGATACTTTGAGATCTTCTTGGGGAATTAATACATTATATTATCGAATTAAGATTAGTTCCAAAGTTTATTGTTCTTTTTTGTTTTTAATTTAAAACGTGATACTGGAAATATACACATAATTGGTTAGGTCTTAGGTGGATATCGATCATGGACAAATCATGTTTGCGTACCCAAAAGTTGACATTTATTATTATTATTGTTTAAAAAATAAATAAAAGAGGTAATCATATATATCCAAAGTTTGGTGTCCTAGTAGTTTTTCTGCTCATAACAAATGGCCCTTTAGAAAAATTGATAACCTTGGTTAAAATGGGTTGATAGTTTTGTTATCTAAAGCGGTATGTGCGTATATATAGAGTAATTTTATAATTTTTTTAATTTTAACAAAATAAGATACAAGTTAAAAAATAAAAAAAATATACACTTTAATGCAATTATATTATGTTATAAAATCTGTGATTTTTTTAACCTGTTTTGTAATCATATTTATAATAAAAGTTTTTGTCTAGTTTCATAAACTTCAGGTAGGATGTGTGTTATTAGCCGTTAATACACACACACATGCATCTATAAATACATAAATATATAACTGTGTAAATGATGAGAAATCTCATTTACTAAATTATGAAGTATTTATTTATATAGATTATTTCCAATTACATTTAAAAAAAAGGAGAATAGTACACCCAAAACGAAAAAAAAATTAAGAATTAGTAAAGGATATTGCACAATTTGCTTAGGCTTAATTAATTATAATACAATTGAAAATGTCACATAAGTTAAATTTGAATAATATTACATGAATTGAAATACAATCAGAGTGAAATTCTATTTGTGAAAAGTAATGGACAATTCATAATTAAATAGCCAAATGCGTTTGTTGAATCGTTTACTTATCGAAGTGATGATCGTATGGGAAAAAGTCCATTACTGGTAACATATTCTGAAATCCCTTCAATAGAACAACCAGAAAATCTTAAACATTTTAGTGTGAAAACCATATGGTTGTTTAAACTTTAAATATATGAGCCAATTAATGGCAAGTTGAAAATTCTTACCGACCAAAAAGATAATAATGGGAATCATCGGTATTAGGTCAACCTTCAACGAAATGATTGATACAGTAGATTTTCTCAGATCTTCTGTGCACATGAGTAGATGTGGTGGGCCTTCTACCCCATTAGAATTTGATTATACGCTGAGGCAAAGCAATTCTATGTGGTTGAGGCCCACTATTACAAGAAACCAAATCAGAAATTATTTTTGAATTAATTTTGGGGTATCTCCTTATCAATTAATTATCTTTAAAAGTTTCAATAAACCTTCTATTTTGTTAACATAAAAAAAAAATCATCAATCCAGCCTCACTTTTCTCTTATCTTTTTTTTTTCTTTTGAGAATAATTTGAAGTTTTCAAAAAATAAAGGAGGCGGTTTGAAAATAGTTAATTCATGAGGAGGATAATCTAAAATTTTATCCATTATTTTTTTAATTTTGACTTTTCCATGAATCATGATTCATTTTTTGATTTATAAAAATTTTAGAATACACCAGATATACCATATCAGGCATATAACAAATAAATAATACTATAATTTTTATAAATAAAAAAATAAATACATTTATTTGTTGTATACCATATCATGCATACAACAAATAAATGTATATTTATTTTGAAAAACTACTATATAAGTGATGGTTATATTATATTCAGTTACACATATTATACATGTATTAATTTGCATTAGTTCTTCTATATTCTAGTTTTTATGTTGTATTTGAGAAGATTTTTTTTAAATCTTTTATATATTTGATAAGAAAACAGGAATGTACAGTAATTCCTTAGATTGTTTTTAGACAATTATTTGCAATTTGAGAAGAAAATTAAACATTGCTTAAATTAATTAATTAGTTGTAGACAAAGACAATGATATAAGTAGTTTTGGGTTGGCATTAGAATCACACATGTAGTGAGTAAATGCATGAACATTTGAATGATAAAAAAGAAGAAAAACCAATTAATTTTTGTAGAGTAGTTGGTCCTCTAGACTTTAATTATTTTTATAGAAAAAAATCAGGGGCACCCAGAAAGAGATCCTTCTAGCGGCGGCACTCCTAATTAATTTTGAAAATGAAGGCAATGTCCATTTCAATGTGCAGAGGTGACTCATAGGATAATAAAACCAGCTGCCATGAGGGATACAAGGAGTCAGCTTCTGAATCCTAAGAAGACATTCATTCCATGGCAATCCCAGTGTCCTCCCTTTGTTTCTGTACCTTTTCGTTTTTTGTTTTGCCCCCTCAACAGTCTGTTTCTGATTTTAATTAGATTACCTCCCTTTCTCTTACATAGGATTGTGCTCATGTTTACTTCATTATTTTATTCATTCTCATACTCGACACGTGTCTTCTCCTTATTAGGTCAAATTGGCCTCCAACAAAAAGTATCAATGATAACTAGTAAAATCGAACAAAAAATTTATAATCAGATGCTTTTAAAATTACTTCGAACAGCACACCAAATTTAAAAAAAGAAAAAGAAAAAGAAAAAAATTAAATATAAATATATTTCTATTTCTTTTATTTTTAATTAAAAAAATAACTTTTACATATATTATCACGTCTTGAGAACTAAGTGTATCATTAAAAAATTCTTTTAATGAGATTTGATTTCTTTTTTAAATAGTTACATTTATATTAAAAGTTCTAAAAAATTTCTCGAAAAAAATTTCAAATGAGATAGTATTCATCTCTTTTTTTTAATTACAGAGTAATTTCTCATTCTTTAATTTATATTATATTAATTTTTGTATCATCAATATTAAAAAAAGATAAGTGCTATAAGCTACAATTACTATTTCTTTATTTGTTTATTTTTGTGGATGAAAAGATTTATTTAAAATAATATAAAATTTATTTTTATTTGAAAAATTTTTGTAAAGAGGAAAATTATTTTTTTATTTTTTTATTTACTACATAAATAACAAGATAAGTTCAAAGAGCATTTGAAAATAAAATTAAAAGAATCTTTTAATAAAGCTTTAATCCCACGAGTATTTGCACGTTGAAGACAAATTCGTAAAGATAGGAAATAGTAAAAAAAAAAAAAAGTCTTTTTAATTAATGCAACTTGTCTATAAAATAATAATACATGGGAGAAGGTGACCTTTTTTATAGTTTCCACAAATGAACAGATGCACTGTACCGAAATATTTGGGCAGCTATTTTAAGAAATGCTTGTTATTTGTTGTTATCTTTATTTATATGTATCTATGCTGATAGCTTTGACAGCCTAAATCCAGTTGTTATTTTGTACACATTATGAACAAATCATGCAAAGGAGAAACTCAGTAAGAAAAAAAAATTAAGAATATATAATCTGATTATATATAGTCAAACATTAAGACACGTCAATTTTTTTTTTTTTTGCCCCGATTCAAATACATTTTACGGAAACTTTTAAAATTCACATTTGTAGTTTCAAATTGAAAGGGTTTCTATTGGTGAAAGGATTGACATTAGACATTTTTATTCATTTATTTTTTGGGGACCATGGGAACTAACTTACAAACTGTGAATAAATAGAAAAGAGAAAAAAAAAAAAACTAAAAGGATCCTTTAATGAATTTGGGGTATTAAAATCTTGATTCGTGGGGAATAACGTATGGTGGGTCGTGACTCATGGGTCATGGCTACCTCTTGAAAACAACACTTAACATGTTCATGAATCATGTGATTAACGTATATGAATATATGGTTGGTATGCTTATATGTACAAGCAAAATTTCGATAAAATTAATAATTAATTAATAAATTGAGATGCATTCTTTAAACAATGTTTTTTATCCGTATTGATTTAGGATTGATG
The DNA here is from genome assembly GCA_029633175.1 of Citrus glauca. Classification (NCBI taxonomy): domain Eukaryota; kingdom Viridiplantae; phylum Streptophyta; class Magnoliopsida; order Sapindales; family Rutaceae; genus Citrus; species Citrus glauca. Next base: position 25,528,993 of record JAQOOD010000009.1, read on the forward strand.
CTGCAAAATATTATTTGATTAATTAATATTAATTTATTTAATACATTTTTCTTGGTTCTAGCAATATTGACTTTTAAGGTTTTTGTTGTAGGTATTTTTTTTTAAAATCTATATACTTGCATATCTGGGAAAATACTTAGTCTTTACACTTTGAGTTTAACACATGTTTAGTCTATATATTTTAAAAAAACGCTTAAGGATATCCTTATTGTTAAATATGTGACACATTGGGCCTCTATTTTTTTTCTTTTACTATGATATTCTTACAGCAATATTCTCAAGGGTATTAACAAAAAAAATATTAATTCATCAAACTAACACTTTTAGTAAAATAAAAATTAATTAATGTCCTAAAAATTGTAATATAAGTATTATTACAAAGGGAGAGAAAATAAGAAAAAGAGTGCTGCATATTTAGCAATAAAGATATTTTAAAATATTTTTTAAAATATAAAAATTAAATAAGCAATTAATTTAAAATAAAAAATTAAATAAATATTTACCCACTTTTTAAGGTATACAATTGTCAGCAAAGGCAAGCAACGCACGTTTTTCTTCTAAGTAATACTGTAATACGAAGTATCGTGTTTTGCAAACTGAGTCACTTATTATCATTATTATAAACTTCAAAAATGAAATTATTTATATATAAACAATAATTAATGTGTCCTTATGAAGACATAAGGGGACGTGTGAAGTGAGACACTAACCATAGAAATCCCGTTATTGGGGCACCCCGCGCCATATCTGCCTTCATATCTTTTATGGTTGCTTGGGAATCACATGTATGGATTATTATATAAGTTAACAATCTGTACCATTACAGATATATATTATTAATATCTTAAAAACGATAATAGAGAATGCCAAACTGAAGAAAGCTACGAATTAATTTGAACAAAATAATTTATTTAACAAATTAATTTTAAATTGGAAAAGCACATCTAACGACCAGTCTAATTTGCCTTTGTCTGTGTGTGTAGAGTATATAGATACTTTTACATGATTGGAAGTAATGATCAATTGATGCTTTGATAACATTAAAAAAAAATTGCTGAAAGAATTTGAAAGTAATATACTGATTACATAAACAATAGTGTTAGAAAGTGTATGAGAACATATATAATTATTTATGAAAAATTATCATTTTACTATTAAATTTTTACTGACATATCATGTTAGTATCAAAATTTTACCGAAAAGTGCATTTTACTATCGAAATTTTGCGCCGTTATCAATTTAATACTATTCCGTTAAGAAAAAATTAATGTTTAACGGAAATTGAGTTCAAAGTCGATTTTACCCCCAAGAGTTTGGTAGTAAAATGATATTTCTCCTAAAACTTTGGTAGTAAAATGATAACTCCCCTAAAAACTTGGTAGTAAAATGATAATTTATTTATCAAATTAATAGACAATTTTACTCTTACAACTGGAAATATCTTTGATGCCCTTGTGACACCAGGAAATTTTTAACGTTGTTAACGGAACGGTAGTGAATTGATAACGGCGCAAAACTTTGATAGTAAAATGTATTTTTCGGCAAACCTTGATACTAACATAATATGTCAGTAAAACTTTAGTAGTAAAATGATAATATCCCATAAGGATAAATGTCATTAAAATATTAAAAAAATCTATATTTCAATAAATTGGAGTTTTTTTGGCTTGTTAGTGAATTGAATTCATTATTTTTTCAAGTAGTATCTTCACGTTATTAAAATAAAAATATATCACTGGATAATTATTCTCTCTCTCTATTTATATGTGCGCCGAAATTATGGCAGCTTCTATTTTTTGCGTTAACCTTGCAGGAAAATCTACTCCATCCAAATTAGTGGAGAGATGGCTAACCTTATCTAATTACATAATTAAGGGATTGGCGTCCCAAGCATGAAGCATACATGTGCCCTCAAAATTTTGGAAAAAAGTGCTTTTGGATGATTCATTGGACGCAAAACCCCATCATCGTATTTATAGTATCAGTACCAAATAAAATTACATAAGAATAGGGAATACTAATCCCTTACTCTCTTTTCAATTATATACACCCACACAAATGATCGAATAATATAAGATTTCCCATAAGAATTACTTATTGTAAAATTACTGGATTTAACATATTATTAATATAAAAATAGAGGGGATCCAGGAACTATGTTGGGTTTCCTTTTCAAATTTAATTTTTTTTTATTGTCAAAAAAAATTGAATTTTTTAAGCCCAAGCCCGTTAACAACTCAGGCTGGGCTAACTGAAAACGACTCACAAGGTTCCTTGCCCAGATGTTTGTTTTCGTGGGTTTGAACAAAAGAGAAAAAAGAAATGAATTGAGAGAGGAAAGGAATGAGGAGAGAAAATTAGATGGAAGAAAAGATGAGAAAAAGGAAATTGTTAGAAAATCTATTAATTAAGAGCACAACCATATAGCAAGAGAAAGAAAGAAAGCAAAGAAGAGATATAATGTGTGTAGAGAGAAATTTTATTCAATCTCTTGTGTGTTATTCACACTTTCAAGTGTATACAAATGAGGAGTAAAAATTTCATTTTATAGTGATACAACCATAAAGTAGTAAGTAATACATCATAATTATGAGTAGGGGTGGGCATAAATCCACAACCCATAGATTTACCCAAACTCAAACCAAATTAAATGGTTTGAGTTGGGTAAATCATGAAAATGGGTTAGATGTGGGTTTTATATAAAAAACCATTTTATTATGGGTTGGGTATGGTTTACCCATGGGTTATGAATAAAATCCAATCAAATTTTTCAAATGAAATAAATGAACACAAATCGATAAAAAATATAACAAACAAACAATTATAAAAATATTATATTAACTAGCGAAAAATTTAAATTCCTCTTATATTAAAAACTAAAATTTTTAAAATTATCTTTTAATTTATTTAATATTATTAATAATTATTATTTTATTTATTAATTTAATATTATAAATTGACTTCCACCGGAAAGGGGCCGGACCACCACCGGACCTCGCCGGAAGTTCGCCGGACTAATGCCGGACGAAAAATTTATTATTAAAGTGTACGTTCTTATTTATATAGAAATAATAATTTTTATGATTAAACTTTATTTTGATTTTCTAGTATTCTTTAATTTAAGGATTACGTTATTGTAAAATTTATAATTTTTATCCACTATATATTTTTATATTTTAATATCAATTTAATAATTACTAACAATTAATAACAAATAAAAATTATTTTGATAATAAAATTCAAACCAAACCCAAACCAAACCCAAATGGTTTGGTTTAGATTGAGTTAAAAATATTTGGGTTGGTTTGGGTTGGATCCAAATTTTTATGGTTTGGTTTAAGTTGACTTAAAATTCAATCCAAACCAACCCATGCCCACCCCTAATTATGAGAGACAACAATCCTTAAATTAAGGAGATAATGGGAGTTATAAGAGATGAAAAGTTGCTTGTGAGGAGATAAAAGAATGTTTTGATGAACATTTACATAAATTGTAATTATTTCATAACACTCCCTCTTGGATGTTTATTTACAAAGAATATGTATCATTAAAACTTTTGCCAGTAAAAACCCTATGGGAAAAAAAAACAAGTGAAGGAAAAAGAGTACATTATTCATTTGTATTTTATGGAGGTGCAAATTGCCTCATTAAAACCTTAATAGGAAAAGCCCAATGGGACAAAAGTCTAGTGAAGGAAAAAGAGTACAATGCATGTAGTCCTCCATATAAATATGCTCCCCCTCAAAATGACATGGATGCTTCAAAGATCAATCATAATTTGTTGTAATTAACAATATTTTGGTGAAACAATCTGCAGGATCAACACCATCCTTTCGAAGCTTGAAAAGATGTAATAAATTATAGATACAATCATCTTGAATTTGAAGAATACTGCCATGCATATATCTTCATAATCTTGTAAATCTTCTTCTTCCAAAAAAAAAAAAAAACTAAGGTTTTGCATCCATATCATGGAAAATGTGTGATATACTCTTCACACTATTTTGAAATTTTCAAGTATATGCTGAGCATAATTTAATTTACAATTATGCATCTTTCTAATGTCTTTATAAGCACAATTTTGAGTAAAGTATGATTCTTCGGGACCAAAACATATACAACATATTTTAAAGTAGAATAATTTTGAATGTGAAATACTTCTACTATTTCTATATTTCAGCATTCTACTTCATAAACTTCAATTCATAAATTGAGAGAATTCTTTTATTGCAAGATCTTTAATCTTGAATTGTGTTCTTAAAAGAATTAAGTTCATAACCTCTTCAAGAGTCTTTTCATGATGAAATCATCAACACATTGTGCAAAAATTACAAATTTAATTTTCAATCACATAGCAAAGTGGATATGATATATCCCACTTATAATAAATTCACTCAAGTGATTGTACTTTCGCAAGTTTATATTGCTATAACATACACAACTATAATTATAGCTTCATCAAGAACATATAAAGTGCAAGCTTTTTCATTTAATACTGTTAGTTATCCTTCAAGGATAAGTACATGGATTCTTCAATTTGATTTTTGATGCACTATAGTTCATATTCATATTTTATCAATAAAGTTTACGACTTCAGGCGTATGGACTACAAGTCCAAAAATTTTTATGTCTTGCTAATTAATTATAGATCTTCTAGCATATGGACTACATGTCCAAATTTTCACCAATCATATAAACAGACATTCTTTCGTTATTTTGTGATTTAGGATCTTGGATATTTTATTATGATAACTAAACTTTTCCTGACAATAATTTTATGTCAATTCAATTTTTTTCTTGCACCAAGTACCAACATACTATTGATCAAATACCTTTTATTTTGCAATATGTATGCCTGATGAGATCTTTCGACACTTCTAATATATATGCCTCTACAAGAGCTAAAGATCTCTCTTTGTTAATTTTCATGCGTGTCTTTTATAAGGTAATATGAATCTCTCTTTATTTCTCATAATTTACCTCTTCAAGGGTATTTGAGACTCATCTTCTAGTTGGTACATTATGCTTCTCTAAGGGCAATATGTTCAATAATTTAATATAGATAAAATATTTTGCTATACATGCAAACATTGTCTCTTCAGGAGCACCGAATTGTTTAACTTCAACTTCCCAAGGATTAAACATTTGCACCGATTCAGGTATTCACAAATTTATTTGTCTCACCATTTTGTCCTTCAAGGACATCATATCAACCAACAATTATATTTTGTTTGTGATTTTTCACTTTCACATGTCAATAAATTCATTCAATAATTGTTCAATAATGCGCATTGCACAATAATCTTGTTGAACTTCAGGTTCAAATAAATTAACACATGTAAAGATCAAAATGGGATAAAGGTGAAACAAATTATATTGTCTATCAAGTGTATATCACTTTACTCCCCCTAATCATAGGAGAATTTTCACGAAAATTATTAAGCTTGCATAGAGACTTTACTAATTCAAATTATTAAAGATTTTGGATTGAACTTTTGGTCCATCTCCAATATTAATTCAATTTTAGACCACTTCTGGTGATACAATATTCACATGTTGATTTCTTACAATAAGACCTATGACCATTATTATTTTGAATAGTTATTCGATAATCACGACATCCATTACTACTCTCAAAAGACTAGGAATCCATTAAGGATTTGAATTAGTCATGATTTTCTTTTAATCAAAAGCTCATATTTTATTTTTAACAAAAGAAAACATAGTATCAATTTATATTGGTACTCTTAATTTCCTTTTATGTTATTCTCTCCATGTAATTTCAAATGAGAGAATTAATTGAGCCTTTGAAATTATCGTCAAGCTTATATATGAATTGTTAGCTCTTGTAGGGAGATGATCATAAAAGAAAATCATAATCTTTTACAATCTTTCAGGGATTGATTTCTTCCACAAAAAAATTTTAGTGCTATTCATGGTCTTCAACATGTGAATATAATTAGACTTTAGTAATTCAAGACAATAATAAAAAATGTTCATCAAGAATTTAATAAAAACATAAGGATCAATTTAAAACTTCAAGTACATACATATGCCACTTACAACTCATTCCTCTATTTTATTGTATCAAACTATTTGTTGAAAATTATCTAATGTAAAATAAGTATGCAAAACTCTATGCTAAAAGTTTAAGAAGTTGAAAACTGAACAATGAGCCAACGAAGTCAAGAAGTTGTTAAAATCGAAAATGAACAATTTTTTTTTTAATGACCTCACTTATTACTCAAACATTTTTGATTGTCGTGTTTTTTCCTTAAAATCTTTTCAAAGAAACAATTACACATTATTTATATGTATTCACTTTGTAACTTCTTCTAGGAGATATGGAAAAGAAAATTTGTATATAGTCTTACATGACATATACATAAACTTATAATATTTGTATAGTCCTTCTGGGACATGTAAAATATACACTTATATAGTCAATCCTTCATAAACAAGTTGGTGATATATGTTATCATAATTTTGTAATAGTGCTTCAAGAACCTATTTTGAAAGAAAATCTTCATTATATGCAATGTAATCCCCCAAGGATGGATTCTTAATTTTCTTTCATTGTATATTATAGTATTCAAACTTCAGGATGAACTTTTTGAATTTCAAGAATGGAGAATATATAATAGCAATTGAATATTAGAATAAGAAATGTCAAACAATAATAATATAAGTAATAGTGATATAAAAGTATGAATTCATTGATGCATTATTCTAGATTATCAAAATTCATATACGAATGTAAATATCATCTTAGGCAAAATCAAGACTGTTACTTCATATTTTTATGAGTAAAATTAAAAGAAGAGATATTACCATATTTTAAAGAGGATGAAAATTGATCTCTTGTGGCTAGAGACTCGTGCTGATAACGTGTTATAAAATCTATTAATTAAGAGCACAACCATATAGCGAGAGAAAGCAAGAAAGCAAATAAGTAACATAATATGTGTAGAGAGAAATTTTATTCAATCTCTTGTGCGTTATTCACACTTCCAAGTGTATACAAATAAGGAGTAAAAATCTTCTTTTATAGTGATACAACCATAAAATAGTAAGTAATACATCATAATTATGAAAGACAACAATCCTCAAATTAAGGAGATAATGGAAGTTATAAGAAATGAAAAATTACTTGTGAGAAGATAAAAGAATATTTTGATGAACATCCACATAAATTATAATTATTTCATAACAGAAATAGAATTTCAATGTTTTGTGCAATGTATATTGCATGGAAAGAAATCCATTTTTCCTTTTTTTTTAAAAAAATTATATAGACAAATACACCTTTAGTATCAAGCCTTAAATATTTATTGTTGAATATAATTTTAAAAAACATTTAGACATAATAAGAATCACTATTAAGAACTATCCACTTAATCAATTTAATATAATTATTCTGAACAACATTTAGGGTGGATTCATATATACTTCTTTTTCCATAAACCATAAATCTTTTCTTTCTTATATCTTAAATAATATCGATTGAGTTGAACTAGGAATAAATCAATAATTTCGAAAGATTGAACACAATAGTCTAACAAATAATGCAGGGGAAGGCATTGGAGTCGCTGTGTGGTTGGAACACATGGTATGTTTACCAATTGAGAATCAAAATGAACTATAATTGAAATGGACTAAAATCGAAACAAATTTTACAAGTTACCAAAATATCTTTAGTTAATTATTTAGTATTATTGTTTTCTATTATAATAATTACAATAATAATGAAAACAATAATAATTATAACAATTATAACAAAAACAATAATAATATACTTAAATTAATAATTATGGCAATAAATATTGAACTACTAATAATGATGATGAGGATACTAACAGGACCTATTTGTAAATATTTTAAAACTTATCAATATTTCTATATATTATGTAAAGTATTGAAAACAACGACCGCAATACAAAATATAATTAAGGGCAATTTGATTTTCAAAATTGAATGGGGTAAAAGGGTCAATCTATTGAATGGGAACTTGATTCCCAACCACATCAATATCAAATTTCTGTTCCTTAATCCCAAAATATATGAACCCCACATTTCATTCTCGTTCTCCCTTCTACTTCAACAAGTAAACATAACCATTTGAGCTGTAGCCCAAGTGGCCAGGGCTGCTGCCCTCCAAGCTGTAGCCCAAGTGGCCAGGACTGCTGCCCTCCAAGCTATAGCCCAAGTGGCCAGGGCTGCTGCCCTCCAACTTAGAGGGCAGCAGTTCAAACCCCCACAAAAGCATTGTGGGAGTATTTCATTTCTCAATTAAAAATTGAGTGAAGACAATCCTCTTCCTTACCCATGAGTGAGGAGGGGACATTCCTCGAATATTTGTGAGGGTTTAAATCTGGGCAGAGCTCCATTAGCATTGATGTCAGTTGGTCCCAGTACTAGTTTGATTTGTAAATATCAGTTATAGTCTCATACAATATGAGATGTAATATGAGCAATAGTCTCATGTAATTAAAAAAAAAAAAACAAGTAGACATCATCAATCATTTTAATTCTTTAATTCACAAGTAAAGACACGATCAATTCTTGAAAGTATAGATGAGCGACTCCAGTGATTTCTAAACCAGCTTTTGGAGGCATGCGAGCCACGTATGAAATGTTGGCTTAGAGTTTGAAGATGCTCTGAAAAGATGGGAGTTTGAGATTTAAGAGTGCTATTAAAAGATAGATAGTAGAAAAAGGAGCATCCTCAAGCTCAAAGCTAAGGTTGAACTTTACTCTCAAACTCATGTGTAAGGCACTACATTTGATAGTCGAGTTTGAAGATTGAACTGAATGATTTAGCAGAACATAAATATCATTTCCACGTATTTACCTTGATGGCTGTTTGATACCAGCGTTATTGCTTAAAAACGAAAAGAAAAGACAAGAAAAGAAACTCAGTTTAGATAAAAAAACTAGTTTCTTTAGCCATTTTTCTCTCAAAGGAAGACTAATGAATTGCCTCAAGTCATAATATATACCTCTCCATTCCTTGGCTTGCTTTCTTTCAATAAACTTTATATACTGAATGCAGCAGTACTCTTTACAGACGCATGCATTTCGGAAATAGCACGATTACGCGCACATTACAGTAGTTTCAAAGGAAAAAATTCTCAGTATCCAACAAAACCAACGCATGTCATTGTCATTAATGTAACAATCACAGTCAAACTCTAATAATACATAATACATTGAGTTTACAGAGCCAGTGAAAAAAATAACAAAAATATCAGTTAATTTTAACTCCTGTCTGAAATGAGTTTTCACTACCATAAATCAAATCAAGATTAATGTCTAAGCTCATCCCTTCCAAAACAGAATATCAAAGTACAGTAATTTCTGACTGTTGATTTTGAATTCCAATTTGAGGATGAAGGTGATTTACAATATTAGCTACCAAAAAATATCACAAACGAAAAAGATTATTTTCACTGACAGCTACTGTTTAATTTCCAATTAAAGATTTTCTTTAATATGTTAAGGTTTTGTTTGATATTGAGGTCCTGTGGCTTAATGGTTTCAACTGTTGTATTAAAAAAAAAAAAAACTGTTGCAAAGTTATTAGTGTGTTGTAAACTATGACTTGCAAATAATAATTTTGACAAAAATAATAAAGATATTATAGAGTTTTCATCATACATCTATATGATCAAATCAACCAGAGGCCAAGCAAGCCAACTTTGGCTACAAGGGCCAAGGAAAGATTACAAAAAAATTCAATGTGAACGCATATATAAACATAATGAACAATAAAATTTTTCAATAATCAAGTAAGAAAAATAATTGTTTGAATTTTTATTTATAAGGTGAAGAAATACACTTTATAGAGGTTAGTTTCTAATAAGTTACACTGAAAAATTAAGAAATAAAATATAAGCAATATTCATCACAATCAATCACCTAAAATCTATCAATTGAAAAATAAACAAGGAAGCTAAATAATAAACTAACATTCTGAAAGAGTGAAGTTAAGAAAAGTGAGAATTGGGAATTGGCATTTTAAGGGATTACCAAGAGAAAACCGAATTGAGAAATTAAGAGAGAAACAAGAGACAAACATGGATCACTATTAAGATTAGCTCATTTCAAAGATATATTTATATAATTTCGTATTTTGTTAAATACAAGTAACTTGAAGGATTTTTTTTAACTATCTTATTATTTAACTTAATATATAGCATATTAAAAAATATATAATTATTCTTTAAAAAACATATAATTTTTCTTATGGAGGCTACGGCCCATGCCTGTCTCTTCATAGTACTGCCCCTGAAATCACCCCAGCTTCAAAATACGAGTAATTTTTGTTTACCAAACCTTTTAGTATTGTAACTTAAAAACTACATCTGCTCAACCACACTACCAGATAGGGCCTGAGTGAGCTAGCGGAAGTCTACTTTTAAAAAGCACATTGACCAAAATCAATGCTACATCTCACATTGAATTACATTAAGGCAGAACAAGTATAAAGTGTTTTAATTATTTTTCTTACAATTATTTAAGACCTAATAAAGAATTCCAAAACTGCTATGATCTGTATCCTTATCTAATAGCACACCTAGATTTGAAACAGAAACTATCAAAACTGAATTGCATAACAGATTTTAGGGGTTTCTATATGACATTAGCAACTTAAGGGAAAACAAGACCCAAATAGTTTGTCAAACGGCAATAGATTGAAAAACAGATTACAAATATATCACGCGAATACAAAATTAGAAAGTTCTCTGTAGCAGTAGACAAGTTCTTTCACAGAAAACGGAAAAACAAGACCCAAAGGTCGGCGATAGAATATCATGCCAATGACCTTGTATAGATGACACAAGACCATGGGACAAAATGACATACTATGTGGGCAAAAGTTTGATTTCATTTATTTTACTTTTAAAGATACAGGCAGCAAGAAAAGCCCAAAAATATTTACCTTTGAGAATTTGAATTATTCGAACTCCCAGAATTCGAACTCGCGTGGCCACACAAGATACAAACAGGCGCAGCCAGAACTCCCAACTTGGAGATCAGCTTTTTCGTGGATAGAACTCTAAGCAATTTTGACTTTTGATTCAGTTTAGCAAAAGGCGATGCCGCAGCTTTAGCCAGAAATCCCAATAACTTCGATATCAGCTGCTGCTGCAGCTGCGTTTTCTTGGGCTTGATGGGTTTAGTAAAAGTAACAGTGAGAACTCCATCCTCCTCCATCTCAGTTTTAAAGTCATCCAGCCTCACATCCGCTGGCAACTTGAACCTCCTTATGACCTTGCCATCTGTAAAATCCTCCAGCAGCCACTCGGGAATCGTGTCTCCTTCTTCCTCAGTCTCCAGCCGTACGATCATTTTAAGTTCCTTACCATCGTCTTCGATCTCGATCTTCACATCCTCTTTCTTCATGCCTGGAAGAAGAGAGGCCTTTAACACGTGCTTGTCTAGAGACGTCTCCCAGTAAATCACGGCGTTGAGGAAGGCGATGACTTTTTTATACACGGAACGAGAGGAAGTATTTGCGGTGGCAGCGGCATCTCTAGTAAAAGTGACGGTGAGGACCCCATCCTCCATCGAAGTACTCTTGAAGTTAGACCGCTTCACACCGTCCGGCAAATCGAAATTCCTTGAGACCTTTAAAAACCGCCTGAGAATCGTGCCTCCATCCGCAATATTCAGCTCTCTGGTTAGCGTAAGCACCTTATCGTTAATATCAATTTTGACATCCTCCATCCTCACCGCCGGAAGAGACGCCTTGCACACGATCTGGCCTCCATCATACTCCCACCGCATGCTGATGTTTGAGGAGTCGATGAATTTGCTGCACTCTATAAGGAACACGAACGGATCTATGTTGATGCTCAGCGACATGATTCAAGATCGGATCGATAAAACCAAAACAATTTGACTTTGAGCTAGACGAATCGGCGCGACTGTACTATCTTTATGATGTTGAAAAAGGTTATTCCCCTAACACAGGTGGTCTGATGAAGTTGTTGCGATAGAAATGCGTTTTCGGTAATTGGTATTGTTTATTATTATTAAGGTAGGTATTTGAATCCACAAGTTTATTTAATAAATTTATTTTAAAAATAATTTTATTATTATTAAAATATTTTTAAATTAAATTATAGTTATGAATATTAAAATATAATTAAAAAAATAAAATTTTTACTCTTTAAATATATATTTATATTTAATATAATTTTATAGAACCTTAATTAAATTTTTATTAAACTCTAATAAATTAAAATGGGAGATTCTTCTCTCAAGCCATATATATTATTAAATAAGCATACGTGAGTTGATTCAAAGTAACAAAAATAATTGTCATTGATTTGATAAATATTGATTTTATGGAAGATTAATTGTTTAATTGTTATGATTCGTTTGGAAATGACCCTTTACTCAAAATTATTTAATTAATATTGATGATTAAATTTTCAATTAATAATTAATTATTATTTTTTCCCAAATTCTGAAAAAAAAAATATTTTTCTCAAATTCCTCATATTAAATTTTCATACCATCATATAAGATTTTTCTCACTAATATAATGTAACTCAAAAAAATAATTTCATCATGACAATTATTTTCTCTATTTAGAATATTCTGATTCACTTGTCCTTAAATGAGGACCATTCACTCAAAATTGATTATTAAATTTCTAATTAATAATCAATTTTCAATCTAATGGGTTTATAAATGAATATTATGGGTTTAATGATTAAACTCACTATTATTATAAAAATTGGGTTTAGAAAAGGCATATTAGGTATTTTAGTGGGTTTACTTAGTAAAATTTAAAATTTTAAAATTTTAAAATAAATTTATTTAATAAATAAATTTATTGAGTAAATTGGTGGATTCAAATAACCTCATTCTTATTATTATTATCATTATTATTTTTATTATTATTATTATTATTACGGGCAAACACTAAGTTATTTGTAACGTAATTTATACCCACCCATAAATATTGTCGTTTTCAATTAGCCCAGTTTGAATTGTTAACGGGCTTGGGCTTCAAAAAATTCAAATTTGAAAAGGAAGCCCAACATAGTTCCTGGATACCCTCTATTTTTATATTAATAATATGTTAAACCCAGTAATTTTACAATAAGTAATTCTTATAGGAAATCTTGTATTATTCGATCATTTGTGTGGGTGTATATAATTGAAAAGAGAGTAAGGGATTGATATTTCCTATTCTTATGTAATTTTATTTAGTACTGATACTATAAATACAATGATGGGGTTTTGCGTCCAATGCATCATCCAAAAGTATTTTTTTCTAAAATTTTGAGGGCCCATTTATGCTTCATGCTTGGGACGCCAATCCACCCTTAATTATGTAATTAGATAAGGTTAGCCATCTCTCCACTAATTTGGATGGAGTAGATTTTCTTGCAAGGTTAGCGCAAAAAATAGAAGCTGCCATAATTTTGGCGCGCATATAAATAGATAGAATAATTCTATAATGATATATTTTTATTTTAATAAAGTGAAGATATTACTTCAAAAAAATAACGAATTCAATACACTAACAAGAAAAAAAATTTTAATTTATTGAAATATATATATTTTAATATTTTAATGACATTTATCCTCATTAATAAATGATTATACATGTGCACATACACTTTCTAACACTATTGTTTATGTAATCGGTATATTACTTTCAAATTCTTTTAGCAATTCTTTTTATCTTATCAAAGCATAAATTGATCATTACTTTGAATCATTTAATGGTGCGTTTACTTCCCGAATTAGGAAATCAGAACTCAGAATTGGAATGATTGATGGCGTCACTTCGTAAAATAGAGCCGAGAATCAGAATCGGAATCATGGAGCCCACTACAATTTGGGAATGAGAAATCAAGATTTTAATACCCTAAATTTATTAAAGGATCATTTTTTTTATTAAAATGGGCTCAATAAGGTGAGCTAAACCGGAACAATACGGGGTTTAACAACCCCAAACATGTTTTGCAATAAAATTGAATAAATACCCACAGGTGTGCTAGTAAATAAATGTAATCCACGAGGAATTGAGTGAGCCATATTAGCCATGAAATCTACAGCTGAATTCGCTTCACGAAAGACGTAAGTGAGGAAAACTTGCCAGTTCTTGCTTAGAAGATCCCGCACAGCAACGACTAGAGCATAAAAAACATTCGACATGACCACCTGCTTAGAAATCATCTGTGAAATACATAGGCTGTCCACTTCTACCAATAGCCGTTTTATGCCAACATCCCACGCCAGGATTAACCTTTGATATAGACCCCATAACTCAGCCATAACCATCGGACACTCCCCAATATTCGTACAAAATCCCAAAATCCAGTAGCCAACAGAGTCACGAATAACACCACCAGCCCTTGCATCCCATGAATTTCAAATGGATCTATTGGTATTTAACTTACACCAAGGCCATGGAGTAGGGTGCCAGCCGTTTTCGAAAGGATCCTTTTTTTTTTTCTTTTCTATTTATTCACAATTTGTAAGTTAGTTCCCATGGTCCCCAAAACATAAATGAATAAAAATGTCAATATATATATATAAAAATTTCACCACACACACAGAAGATAATTTTTTGAAATTTTTTTTTTGCATCATGGATTCTCTACTCTGTAGAGCATCTTCTTTTTCTAGCTCTTCTTCCGGGAAGACTAGTGATTCAAAGCATGTCGTGAGTTCTGAAGAATTTGTTATTTCTGATTTTAATAAAGCTATTGATAATTGGGAATTACCTAAAGTTTCTAAAGAAATGATTTACAAAACAAAAAAGCTTGATTTTTTGAAAAGTGACTATATTATTAAAACAGAAGAAAGAGATATTACACTTTCAAAGCCTTTTGAAACAATTCAATTATTTTCAGAAAAAACTTTAACGAACCTAAAAGAGAAAAAATTTAATTATGTTCATATTGGTCTTATCCAAGTCGGCATCAAGCCATTGACCAAGGAAGGTTTGGATACTTCCATCCTTGCTGTCCTCCGTGATGGCAGGTTCACGTCCTTTGACGATTCCTTACTCAGTAGTATAGAATCTAGCCTTTGCAAAGGACCAATCCACTCCAATTGTTATCCAAACATAACAATTTCTCTTAAAGACAAAAACATCCTCAAGAGCATGATTTTACAAATCAAGACCCACAATTACCATATGATTGAGGGTTCGATTCCAGTTGCATTGATTTATAAAATTTCATATAAAGCGATGAATTCCGCGTTTAATACGCAACATAAATTCCAGTCAAAAAGAGATGAAACTCTTCTCTTGCAGACTGATTTTTCAAAAGCCAATATGGTTGTCCCAAAGCCTATCCAATGGAAAGATATTCACCTTCCAGACGAATGGATTCTGGATGGAGCCACTGAACCAGTGATTCCAACACATCTTGAGTCAAATACAGAGTTGTAAAACGTGACTCAATATTCTGATGGTAAAGTCAAACTATCTTTTAAGAGATCTAACTCTTCTAGATTCTCTGACAAAAATTCTTGCTCCTCCAGCATGCATTCTTTTGAAAAACAGTTTTCAAAAATCCCCACAGAGATTAATATCTCTAAAGATCAACCTAGGTTTTCCACTTCGGATATTCCTAGTTCTTCCATCCATTCTGTCAATTACGGTACTAGTGTTCCTCATCCTATCTACACTAGCCGCCAAAGAGTCCAAAGACAGGAAGAGAAAGAACCTTCTCCTCCAACTTCTCCTACCTTCTCTGCTGTCACAGAAAATGTTATTAATGTCCTTGAAAAGAATTTTGAACTTGATAAAACTCTTCTTCATAATGATTTTTATTCTGATAACAATAAAGAAAAAAGACTTTGGTTTTTTAAACATTTTTTGAATCAAAGAAAAGAAATTCAGGAAGCTTATTATGATTTTGTCAATCTGCATAAAATTCATATTTTATTCTTTGATTGGTTTGAAATGTATGCTTCCGACAATAATATCTCTTATCCTTTTAAAGAGTCAAACCCTATTACTACTAGAAAGAAAATTCCTGAATGGAATCTTTTTGATAATAGTAACACAATCGAGTCTGAGCATCCTCCTCTTAGGAGTATAACCATAGAGCATGGTGAACCTCCTATTCCTATTAAAGCATCTCCTTTTAAAGTTCATAAATCAGATGACCCTAATAAAGATTTAGATAGTATTATTCAACAGAATAATTTCTGTAATACTAATCTAAATACCATAGGAAAACAGTTGACTAGGATAGAAAGTCAAATTCAACAGTCTTCCACAACTGTTACTTCCATTTTAAAACCAATTCCCTCCAAAACCGAGTCCTTGAAAAAGCTCAAAGAACCTATTTTCAGACCATTCCAGGTCTCGAAACATAGTCAGAAGCTTGTTCAAGATTCCAAGTCAGATTTTGCTAAAGCTATTAGAGAACAATTAGATAGAATAGAAGCTTCCTCTTCTGCTTCTACTTCTAAAATTCAAATTGCTCCGGATACACCTCAATCCAAAACACCTGGTAGTCTACAATCCCATACCGTAGGCGTCCTTGACCAAGACTATGACCAGTCTTCTATAGCTACTTCAGATATAGAAGCATCTAAAGAACCAACTCCAAAAATAAACAAAGTCTATTGGGAATTAGCACTTCCTGCTACTTCTCGTTCTCCTCCTGACCTTGCTGTTGATAATAGGCCCAGTGCACTAAATCAATCACGGTTTAATGCATCTTCTGTCTATGAATGGAACATAGATGGAATGTCTGAGTATAATGTACTTGGTTTATTGCAACAAATGACTATGGCTGCTAATTCTTATAAAACCCAATCTGGAACCTCTGATAAAGCCATAGCAGAAATTCTTATAGCCGGTTTCACAGGCCAACTTAAAGGCTGGTGGGATCATCTCCTTACCAAACAACAACAATCAGATATCTTGGATGCTATTCAAACAGATGAGGATCGAATCCCCACTCTGGATGAACATAACAACCCCATTCAAGATGCAGTTGCAACTCTTATTCTAACCATTTCTCTTCATTTCATAGGTGACCCTTCACACTTAAGAGATAAAAATGCTGAGTTATTGCACAATTTGAGATGTAGGAAACTTAGTGACTTCCAAGACTACAAAACCACTTTCTTTACCCGACTTTTTCTAAGGGATGATGCACATCATACTACTTGGAAAGAAAAATTCCTTGCTGGCTTACCTACTCTCTTAGGAGAAAAGGTAAGAAATTCTATCAAAACCCTTTATGACAATCGTATTCCTTATGATGAACTTACTTATGGTGAGTTAGTCAGTTTCGTTAACAAAGAAGGTCTGAAAATCTGCCAAGATTTGAAATTACAAAAACGTCTAAAAAGGGAGCTTAGACAGTCGAAGCATGAGCTAGGCGATTTTTGTAAACAATTCAATTATGACCCTTTTAAATCTCCCTCCAAAAATTGTAATGGTAAGTGCTCTTCAAAGCCTTACAAAAAGCATTACAAATCCAAAAGCTATAGAAAGCCCATTTCTAATTTTAGAGAAATTTTTTATAAAAAACCTTCGAGACCTTATAAAAAGCCCAAACTCTCTAAAAAGAAAGATTTCAAGCCCAAATCCAAAGCCCCTTTCAATTACAAAGAAGCCACATGTTATAAATGTGGAAAGAAAGGCCATACTGCAAAATTCTGCAGGATGAATCGAAAATTTCACGAGCTTAACCTCGATGAAGAAATCCTTTCTAAAATCTCTACCCTTCTTATTGAGTCTTCTGATTCCGAGTCTTCTATGTCTGGGAATAGTGAGCCTCTCCAGGTTGATGAGTTAGTTGACTCCGGTACCTCCTCTTCCTCTTATAGTGATTCTGAGTCAGAGTCCTATCTAAAGAAAATCAATGTTTTGACTAAAGACCAAGAAACATTTCTTGAATTAGTCAAACACATTTCTGACCCTACTCTTCAGAGAGAATACTTGGATAAACTCCTGAAGACCCTTGACCAAAAACCTGAGCCGTCTAAAGTTCCTATAGTCAAGAAGCATGCATATGATCTTACACAAATTCTTGAAAAGAAAAAGCATTCAAAGTCTTCTACTCCCTCTATTTCTGATCTTCAAAAAGAAATTAAAGATATTAAGGCTGAAATAAAGGATTTAAAAGAAAAACAGAAAACCGATTCTGAAACTATTCAGATTCTTTTACAAAAACAACTTCAGGATCATTCTGACAATGAATCTCATTCCAGTAATGATAATGAAGAAAATTCAAATCTTGAAAATATTGAGTCTATCCCTGAAGATTTTCTTTTTGTCCTAAATCAGATTACAATGAGAAAATATTTAATCGGAATTACTTTGATTTTTTCAAAAGATTTCATGATCGATACTATTGCCCTCTTCGATACTGGTGCTGATTTAAATTGTATTCAAGAAGCAATAGTCCCAAAAGAATTTCATGAAAAGACAAGAGAAAAGCTCTCTGCCGCCAATAATTCAAAATTAAAAATTACATCCAAAGCCGAAGCCTTTGTTCACAACAATGATTTTGATTTTAAAACTTCTTTTCTTTTAACAAATGACATTCGTCATACAGTTATTTTAGGAACTCCTTTTATAAATTTAATTACTCCATATACTGTTGATTATGATGGTATATCTTTGAAAGCAAGAGGTCAAAAACTTGTTTTCCCGTTTGTTGAAAACCAAAAACAAGAAATTTGAATATTATTAAAGCATGTTCTGTTTATCAAAACCAAATAAATGTTTTATTAAAATCAAAGCAAAAAGATTTGAATCATCTGAAAACAGATTTAAACTTACAAAGAATTGAAATTCAATTACAAAATGATTTCGTCAAAAGAAAAATTTCTGATTTTTAAGAACTTATTGAAAAAGAAATTTCTGCCGATTTACTAACTGCCTTTTGGAATAGAAAACAACATCTGATAGATTTGCCCTATGAAAATTCTTTTGATGAAAGAAACATTCCTACTAAAGCCCGTCCTATTCAAATGAATATAGAACTTGAGCAACATTGCAGAAAAGAAATTAAAGATTTAGAAGCCAAATGTTTAATTGTTAAATCAAGATCACCTTGGTCTTTTGCTGCATTTTATGTTAATAAAAACTCTGAAATTGAAAGAGGCACACCAAGACTTGTTATTAATTATAAACCTTTGAATAAAGCTTTAAAATGGATTCGTTATCCAATTTCTAATAAAAAGGATTTGCTTCAAAAACTTCATTCTGCTTTCGTATTTTCAAAATTTGACATGAAGTCTGGATTTTGGCAAATTCAAATTCACCCTAAAGATCGGTATAAAACTGTTTTTACTGTTCCATTTGGACAATATGAGTGGACTGTTATGCCATTTGGTTTAAAGAATGCACCTTCAGAATTTCAAAGAATTATGAATGACATTTACAATCCATATTCTGAATTTTGCATTGTTTACATTGATGATGTATTAATTTTTTCTCAATCAATAGACCAGCATTTCAAACATTTAAAGACTTTTTATCTGGCAACCAGAAAGGCTGGTTTGGCCATCTCCTCTTCAAAAATTTCTTTATTCTAAACAAAAATCAGATTCCTCGGTCACTACATTTCTAAGGGAACTATCACTCCTATTGAACGATCTTTGTTTTTTACTAATAAGTTTCCTGATAAAATTTTGGATAAAACCCAATTACAAAGATTCTTAGGTAGTTTAAATTATGTTCTTGATTTATGTCCTAACATTAATAGGATAGCAAAACCATTGCATGATAGGTTAAAAAAGAACCCTGTTGCATGGTCAGATCAGCATACCCAAATAGTAAAGCAAATAAAGAATATAGTAAAAGAAATTCCATGTTTATATTTGGCTAATCCAACATTACCTAAAATCGTTGAAACTGATGCATCAGATTTATGTTATGGGGGTATTCTCAAGCAAGTTGATCATGGTAAAGAACAAATAGTACAATATGCATCTGCACATTGGAATGATTTTCAGAAAAATTACTCTACTATTAAAAAAGAAATTTTGTCTATTGTTTTATGCATATCAAAGTTTCAAAGCGATTTACTCAACCAAAAATTTCTACTTCGAATTGATTGCAAAGCTGCAAAACATGTTTTAGAAAAAGATGTTCAAAACATTGCATCAAAACAGATTTTTGCACGATGGCAAGCAATTTTAAGTGTTTTTGATTTTGATATTGAATTTATTAAAGGTGACAAAAATTCTGTTCCCGATTTTCTGACCCGAGAATTTCTTCAAAACAGATAATGCCGCCCAAAAAGACCAAAGACAAAGGGAAAAAGATCCTCAAAGATCCTGTGTCCTAGACACCCTCTAAAGACTCTCACCCCTCTTCACCTAAAGAAAAATTGCTGTCTTCAGCAATGCCTATAAAGTCCTGGATTGATATGATTGAAGATGATGAAGCAAGAGTTAAAGCCCTGGCCTCCCAAGATCAGGTAAATCAATGGATGAAATCCATTACTCAATCTCCTGAGCTTTTGCTCGCAATACAAAGTTTTTCTCAAAGCCAAATTTCACCAAAAGAAGATTTTGCAAAAATCGAAAAACCTATTTCAAAAGAAATTCCAAAGCTTTCTTTATCCGGAAATTTGTCTAAAGAAATAATTTCTTCTGGAAATACTTCCTCCCAGGTTGTGATTTCACAATCAAAGCTTTCCCAAAAATCGGATTGGCATAATAAAACCCATTCTCAAAATGTTTTAACTATGGAGGATGGATTTTATGATTCTGATCCATTTAAAGCAATTTCAAATTTTTTCCCAAAAGGATGGTTCTTCAAACCATGGGATCTTACAAAACCCCAATCGTACTACCAAAGCATTCTTGAAGCCACTGGCTCCGTGAAATTTAAATATTTTTACCTTTCTGAGTCCCATTCAGAGCCAGCCTATTCCACGGCCACTATCCAAAATATTATTAGCCCACTCCAGTGGGGTGAATCACTCCATACACAAAAAACTTTTCCCGCCAATTTCCTTTTCAAAATCCCACACTGTTTGTCCTATTCCTATTAGGACTACCAGCAGACGTGGTTCAACACCTTTTTCCTTCAAAATCCAAAGCATTCTCACTCCTGGTTATTTTTCTTCAACACAAAAATAATTGTACAAAGCCTTCCAAACTGGTTCCAACAGTGGTGGACCTTCTTTGGGCCTAGCCCAGATATATTAACCCCAAATGCCATAAATTGTTTTAACCTTTTCAAAACCCATTATATCCCTTCAGAGTTCGAGAAAAGGTTTCCCCTTTTCCTCTGTTTTTGTACCAAATTCTTCCTTCCTTGGGTCTGGATGTGGAGTTTCCAATATATCCCTCTTAGTACCCAATTAATTATTCAAAGATGTTTTAAAATTAAATGGTGGTCCAAGTTCGATGAAAAGTCAAAATTGACCGAAGCCATAATTCACAATTGGCTTAAACAGAATGGTCATCTCAAGCCTACCATTGAAGATACTAAAGCCCAAAGCACTTTTCTTGCACAACGTTCCAGGGCCCAAGCCCTTCTCGCCAGTGCAAAAACCGAAGATGAATACTTCAAAATCATGGAGCAGCTTCTCTCTACAAAGTCTGTGTCTTCTGTAGCAGCATCCTCAGATACTGAAGAAGAAGATGAAGAGCCTTTCATTTCTCTAGGGGATGAAAATGAAGACGACTGTTTTGGTATTTTTCCCCCTGTAAAGCATTGTAAATAATCTGTATTTATTTCTGGTTATTTACTTAAAAAAAAATCTATAATTTGTATTTCCCTTGTACTCTCTTTGTATTAAATGTTGTATTCGGGTGGTCCTTTGGACACAAGTGAGAGCGCACATGTCTCTTCATCCGTCTGTATTTCTTTTGTATTATACTTCGTATCTACAAAGCCTTCTGTACAAAGCTACGAAGAACAGTGCAACTTTCCACCAATTACTGTGCACTCGAAACCCCGCTACAGTGAACAGTGCAACTTTCCACGAGTTACTGTGCACTTAAAAACCCGCTACAGTGAACAGTGAATTTTTATGTATATAATCTGAAGGAAGACTTGAAACTCCTCAGATTTTTTTTAGAACCCTCTCTCTCTCTTCTTTCAACTCTCTCTCTCTCCTTCTAAGATTTCTCTTCCTTCTCTCTAGAACGGAAAGAAGTCTAAAACGAAGGAAAATTTTTTCTCTCTCTCTTCTCTTCTTTTCTCCTTTCAAAGAACCTAGATCCTGAAATATCATGTAAGGATCTTTTGTAATTATTTAAAGCATTTATTTAAAGCCTTTAATTTCTGTAATTTAATTTAAAGCATTTTAATTTCCGCACTTTACTTTTATGTCATTTAATTTCCGCACTTTACTTTTATGTCATTTAATTTCTGCACTTTACTTTTATGTCATTTACATTTCCGCACTTTAATTTTAAAGCAATTTAACTTTTCTGCATTTTTAATTCCCGCAATTTTCATTCAAAGCATGATTGCAGACTGATCTGTATCAGATCTGTCATACAAATTGTACATTCCTCTGAGGCAACGAGACCAGATCTCAATCCTCAGTTGTATCTCTTCTCTTCTCCCTCCTCACTCAAAGCACCATTTCTGGGAACCAGATCTGGTACTGTGTATGCTTAGAAAGCCAACCGTAATGTATGTTTAATTTTTGCAAACCCTTGTTGCTAGGCTTGCTTAATAGAAATAAAAGAGGTATATAGACGTTGAGGTATATCGGCTGGACATCCACTGGGTGCGGGCTACTGGTCCAAAGGGGAATTAAATCACTTAGCTTCAAAAGAGCTAAGGGTCTCATCCCTAGGTAGAACAACGCCACGTACCTTATTACGTCACGTACCCATAAAATGGTTAAAATTTGAAAAGCCGACAAAACTCTGGTAGTTCACTAGATCTACCCTTTATCATAAAATCAGTAATAATCAAAGACTATCAAAGCACACGTACACCTTAGATCCTTTTCTTACTGATTATACATATATATATAAATATATTATTTTTTCCTACCGGGTTTCTCCCTTGTATGATTTGTTCATAATGTCTAGAAAAATAACAACTGAATTTAGGCTGTCAAAGCTGTCGGCATAGCCTTTAATTAATTGAACATTTTAGCATACTAAATTGTTAAGAAGTGCTTTCATTAATGCAAGCAGAGTGTAATGACTAGACCTCTTTTATTATTGTTGACTTGAATGAATTGAAATACATAGCCATTATAGTTTATATAGAGATAAAAGAAACAATGACAGCTAGTATAGGATATTACATGGAAATAATTAAAATTGATTGGTGAGAATGTTAATCATGAGCCAATCATATTAACTTCTATAAGGTTTCGCTGACTGAAAATTAGAGTAGGTGGCATGCCCGCTTGGCTTCAAGATCAATCTTTGACCTTTTATAGCTGCTGTTTTTAACACCAACCTCATTAGACCAGGGGAATACCCCTTTTCAACACAATAAAAGTAGTACAGTCACACCGATTCATCTAGCTCAAGTCAAATTGTTTTGATTTTATCGATCCGATCTTGAATCATGTCGCTGAGAATCAACTTAGATTCATTCGCGTTCATTATAGAGTCTTGCAAATTTATCGACTCCTCAAACATCAGCACGTGGTGGGAGTGTGATAGAGACAAGATTGTGTGCAAGTCGTCTTTTATGATGGAGAAGATGGAGGATGTCAAAATTGATATTAATGATAAAGAGCTTACGCTAACCAGAGAGCTGATTATTGCGGACGGAGGCACGATTCTTGAGCAGTTTTACAAGGCCTCTAGGACTTTCAATTTGCCGGACGGTGTGAAGCGGTCTAACTTCAAGAGTACTTCGATTGAGGATGGGGTCCTCACCGTCACTTTTACTAGAGATGCTGCCGCTACCGCAAATACTTCCTCTGGCTCTGTTGATATCATCCCCATAGATGCCGCAGCCGATGAGGTTGTGAAGGCTATGAAGGGGAAAACCACTTCAACTTTCTCTTTTCAAGCCAGCACAAGCAATCCTAATCGGTTCGATGCTCTCAAGACGGTCTCTGATATGCCTGAAAGTAGTGGGTGTAAAATTTCTTGTCTAAATACTGAAAAGAATGGCTTGATCTCTGTCTAGTTGCCAGATGGCAGTGCACCGGATATCGTTGAATCCGATCAGCATCAGCCACTTCGTAATTATGATCGGGAGATCGAGAATCGAAACGTCATCTGCTTCCTCAACGCCATGATGTTCATTGAGTTTCCTGGAAGAGACAATAAGGTAATGGTGGTCAGGGTGGTCGATCTTCCGTCAGGGATTGCTGTTGAAAATCATAACCTAGTTATGGAACTCAGCACTATGCTTAAAGACTATGGGAAGATCGAGAAGCGTGTCGAGTTGCCCCATGGCATGACTGGGAGTAAGATCTCGACTTCTTAATGCATGAATGGACAGATCGTGTATTGTTGTACTAGTTTCTTGAAGTAAAGGACATTGAAATTAGGGTTTCTGCAAGTTTGATCAAGGGGGATGTTTCTTGATTAGGGATGGGAGAATTATGGTGGAAACCTAGTGAGACGTGGACAATGGTTAAGGATAGGTTTATGTAATGGGTGAAATGTCTGAATGAAGAGTGATGGAAAATTTATTAATCGGTCTAGGAGGTGAACCCTAGTCAAAGAATCATTTCCCTATATGTGGTTTGAAACCTAAGGTCAATTGATGGGCTGGGTGGAATTTATGAATGAATAGTGATAGAATACCTCTATTTAAAGGTTAAAGGTGAATCTAGCTATAAGATAAACCACTTGGCTAAGCCCAAGTGGCTAAAGCCACTCTCTCACAAATGTGAGGGAAGGGGTTTGAGCCTCTGCAAACGCATTGCAGGAGTTTAATTTAAATGTCCTTTCTTGGAGCCTTAGAGCTTGAGTGAAGGCAGTCTTTCTCTCAGGTTGCGAGTTGACGTTCCTCGAATATTTGAGAGGGTTAAAAATCTGAGCGGTACCATATATATATATATATATATAATTAAGCTAGAAATATGTAATTAAGCTCAAAATCTAATTAAGCTAGAAAGTAGAAATATGTAATAATCGTGATTCTTTTCTCAATAATGTATGAGAAAATCACTTTCCTCTATACAAGAGGATTTGTGTCATTGTACAGGTTAAGAATGAAATTCATTTAGTACTTTGCCTACGGTTGTGGATGAGATCAAAATGTACTAGATAGATTTACTGTTTAACTACAATAGAAATTATGTAGAAGTACTAAACTGCATTCTGCATGCATTAATCTTTTTCTTTGGTGATATTATGTAGTAGCTATAGATATCATGCATTACCTTTCATCCGTGTGTTAGAAGTTGGATTTCACCAAATGAACACACAATAAGAAATTAATGCACTTTGATATTCTGTTTTGGAGGGGATAGTATTCGATATTAACTTGATTTGATTTGTGGTGGTGAAAACTAGATTATTTTAGACCGATGGAGTACTGTACCCAGAGGGACGAATACATACATGAAGACACTAATTATTCTCACCCCCTAAAGCACTAACCCTTGTAGTCGTATGCACTTATAAAGTATGTCACTAATTACCCTGCTGCTCTAAATCTGAGTAGTTTTAGGATTCGTTTGGGTCCGATTTCCAATAGCTGGACTCCTAAAGCCCAACGGCTGGGGTGCTTGCTTAAATATATTGGGCCGTAACCGGGGGGCCCGAGCCATCAGTGAGATACCACCCTAGAAGAGTTAAAATTCTAACCTTATGTCAAAACCTACGGGCCAAAGGACAGTCTCAGGTAGACAATTTTTATAGGGCATAGGCCTCCCAAAAGGTAACAAAGGCGTGCAAAGGTTTCCTCGGGCCAGACGGAGATTGGCCCTTGAGTGCAAACTCATAAACTCGGCTATGGTTTTTTTCTATTTTTTATTTCATAATTTTTGTAACAATTGTTAAACATAAAACTAATACAAACTTTATTATTTAGCATAATCTATAGGCTTTTTTTGGTAAATTTAGATGTTATCTGATAGTAGCTATAGATAAAAAATCACAACACCTCACCACCAAACGGGTCATTAGTGTTTTGCAGCTGAGTTTTATATTCAGTGGAGGATCAAGAGTTTTTAGTTGTCGGTTAAGCCATATGCTTACATATGAGACAAAGACTTTGTTAGACTTTGTTACATTATATGTAACATACATCATAGACTTATGCTGATGTATTTTACAAATGTAAAATACAAATGAGATAGAGATTTTGTTACATTATACGTAATATACCTTACAGACTTAAGTTGATGTATGATACAAATGTAAAATAGCATGACCCTACATATGGATTTTGTTTTTGAAAAATCAACATTCTTGGAAGATAAAGACGATACAACCTTCTTTGACTGAAAGGAATTGCATGGGCTTGGACGAGTTTACTCTTTTTTTTTAAATAACCAATAACACTTTGATGTTAAATTTTGTAATTTTATTGAATATAATAAAAAATAGTGGGATATTTCCATTCTAATATTTACTGTGAACATGTTATTTTGATAAAAAAAGTGTGAGATTATTTAAACTCATAAAATTTCCTTTTTAATACCTATTTTGTTAATATACACACCATAAAATATTTGAAAAAAGACATATGCGCCCTCCAAAATTTCACCAAAAGCACAAGTTCATCCTCATGTTTAAGAAAAATGATTAACTCTATTGTACTTCACTCTTTAACCACCCACTTTTTCTTTCTTACATGCATATTGGATTCTGTCACACCCATGGAGAAAACAATAGCGCTGCAGACTGTCTTGCTAATATGGGCTTATATTGTACGATGTATATTTTGGCGGCAAGAGCCATCATATTCATAAATACATCTCTCAAGATCTTAATGGACATCCTAAATTTCGTTTTAGTTAGGTTGGTATTTTATTTTTTTTATTATTCTCCATCTTTATGATGTGTTAACTTATGAAATTAGGGAATCGAAATCCAAAACTAAAATGATTGATGATATTTATTAAAATTAAAGTGGAATGAGAATGGAATATGTGGGGTCTTTATTTTTTAAGATCAAGTAATGAGAACTTATTTCCGATAGAGGGTTGGGAATTAAAGGTGCATTTACAAAATAAAAATTAAAGTGAGCTAGAATTGGATGGGTTGAAATTAGAATCATAAAAAATTGTTTACCTGTGCTGTAAGAATTGAAATTAGAATAAACTACATTCCCGTTGATGTGTTAACTTTATTTTTGAATCAGAATGGACTATTATAAGTAATTAAAATGCTTTTTGTAATTGTTTTCTCCAATATTATGTGTATGCATTATAATAATAACATTATACTAATAGTAAAAATAATAATAACAATGACAATAATACTAATTAGAACAATAAAATTAATAGACTTTAATAACAATAATAATAATAATAATAATTAATGGACTTTAATAATGATATATTAATAAAAAAATAAACAACAATTAAATAATAAATTTAATATAATTTCTAATATAACAATAATAAATTAATAGGCTCTAATAATGATAATACTAATAAAAATAATAATAACATTAATTAATAATAATTAATGTATTTTACATAATAATAAAAATTAATAAATTTTGATTATAACAATAATAATGAAGATGATGATGATAATTGCAAAAATACAATTAATAGATTTTAATAATGATAATATTAATAAAAATAATAATAATAATAACAATTAAAAGAATAAAGTTAATATATTTTTAATAATAATAATAATAGCAATAATAATAAAATTCAATAAATTATTATTTAATAATAATAATAATAATAATAATAATAATAATAATAATAATAATAATAATAATAATAATAATAATAATAATAATAATAATAAGAGGCAAGCTTGTTTTGTATTATATGTTTCTTGAATAAATATGTTTTTTTAAAGGGTTCGGCTAACTATATCCCTTAACTTTGTTGTATTTCTGTTTCTTTCCTTTCAATATATTTTTCACTGAGCTAATGACAAGCGCTTAAAAAATAATAATACTACTAATCAAATTTTCCATTAAAGGTCAAACAAAACTTCAACACGATCATATTTTGATTTCTTTGGTAATTTTTACTTGAATCTTTATTTTTGTGAGAACAAACTTACGGCGCATTCAGTATTGTTTTTAAATTTTATTTTTTATTTTTTAAATCTAGGAAACACCAAACATTTGTTAGTAACTCATTTCTAAAAATATTTTTAAAATGTGAAATTTATTCTACACATTTAACAAAAGAAATTAAAAAATTATTTTTTTCATTATTTTTCAATGAGTAATGATACATCCACAAACTCTTGTACAAATTTATTTTGTACCAACTGATGTGGTATTAATTCATTGATTGAATTAAATATCACTTCGCCCACATGATTTGTTTTTATTAATTTATATTTTCATTTAACCAATGAATTAATACCACGTTAGTTTGTACAAAATAAATTTGTACAAGAATTTGTGGCTGTATCATTATTCATTTTTCAATATAATGTTAAGTTCCAAAATGAATAACTTTCTTTCACCATCTCTCAAAATAATAATAATAACGATATCATCATCATCGTCATTAAATAAAAAGTTTACTAACTACTAACTATTACTGATTTTAAAAATTACGGATATAAAATCTTTAAAAATAGAAGGACAAAAAACCATAAGCCGGGGGAGGAAGGGAAAAAAAGGGAGGGAGAAAGAGCAAGTCCGTCGGCGATGGAGCTCCAGCTCTACAGTTCGACATGAGTGTAACACTATCTTGTCCACTGTTAGATTATTTGATTCAAATATCAGCGCTCTAGCCCAGCACCATTATTCTCGCTTTTGTTTGCCTTTGTCTTCTTTCTCTCCTCTGTGGTCCGTGGGACCGGCCATGTGATATTAATGGCTTTACATTTGACATATATTATTGTTTGATTTTATTGCAAAAATAGACGAATCTCCTAAAATATTGTTTTACTTTTCACAATCGAAATGCTGATAAATTAACAATGTAATTACCACAAAGTATGGTTTAATGATTTTAAAGATGTTTTATTTAATTAGCTATTTAAATTTAATTCTTAGAGGAGGTAAGGCGTTCAAAATCATTTGCGGCTTTATCCACCCTTTGCATGAAAAAAAATAATATAAAAAGTAAAAAAAAGAAAGGAAATTTTTGAGGTTTAGGATTGCAACACTTTTTTTTTATTTGAATCACGAGGTGGTCCTGAGTGAGCTCCAACAGTAGGAGACACTTTTAAGTCCATACCACAACTCAGACTTAAACCGCTCGCATGGGGTCGGCCCATAAGGACTAAAGTACTGATTAAAGTGGTGACTCTAGTTTATAAGAAAACTGGATGGGAAGCCCATCCTTGACTCATAGAGGGCGTTCAAGCCTTTTCTGGACGTAAAATCAGAAGAAGATGTGAGCCACAGTCGCAACTACCTGTAAATATCCTTTTACTTCACTGTTATTTTATCATTTGCATTATTGTAAGTAATAATTTTATTACTATTTGGTTTTTCCTTTTTACTGTTTGCTTTTTGACTATCGAGCCATATGCTTTACGTGTTATTTGACATTGACATGCCATCTCATACACAATTGTGATCTACTGTCACCAAAATTCTTAAATATGACTTTTTGTTAAGCACTTACAAATTATTTTTGAGAAATATTCTAATGGCAGCTACTCCCAATAAACAATTCAAGAACATTTTTGTGTTTTCTGAATTTACCTATGGCAAATATAAAGAGTTCGTTGATGCAGTCATCGATCTTGGTCGAAGCATAGTAGAGAGAAAATTACACTTGGTGTATGGAAGATATAACCAAGAGTTATCAAAATTGGTTTTAGAAGCTGCTTTTGTCAGAGGAAGCTAAGTGTAAGGCATCATCCCAAGAGTCCTAAAACTTTTGGGCAATTTGTCTGGCTCATCAACTAGAGATGAGTTAGTCATCTCAGGTATGCAAAAACGAATAACTGAAATGCTTAATCATGCTGATGCTTTTATTTTCCTTCCAGGAGATCTTGCAACACTAGAGGCACTTATCACACTAGCATCTTGGGCCCATTTGTACATTCACCAAAAACCCATCGATTTGTTAAATGTCAATAATTTTTACGATAGCTTTATCGCATTTCTTAACCATGCAATAAAAAACTATTTCATTTCTTCCAATGTGAAAAAATTTTTTATTTGTGCTTACACTGCTAATGAGCTACTTGATATGTTAAAAGCTTATAAACTAGAGCCAAACCCCTAGACCTTTGTGTTAGAGCATCCAAATAATGACGGTAACAGTAGCAGCAGTAAAAAATATAAATTAGATTTAACTCTCCGCCTGTAAATATTTTCTTCTATGTTGCACCACCTAGGTGATATTTTATAAACTCTACTTCTTTTCTTTAAAACATTGAGGACGATGTTTCGTTCTGGTTGGGGGGAGGGAATAATCGACAATTATAGAATCTTGGTTAAGTTTTTACAAATTTTTTATTGTAGAAACTAAATTTGTAAAAACTAACCATTGCTAATTTGTTGTTGAAGATGGCTGAATATGAAGTGTAATGACTCTAGAAACACATCTTCATTGTTTAAAAAAAATTAAAAATTAAAAAAATTCAGACATTTTCTTTTTCTTTATTATGTGTTGATGTTCATTTTTCTTCTTCTTTTTAATTTCTCCTTTATAAATATACATTTTTTATTTTTTTGAGTTAAAGATGATTGAATATGGAGTGTAGTGCCTCTAGAAACACATCTTCTTAAGTTTAAAAAAAAATTTCGTTTTCTATCATTTTCTAATTAGTTTTTCTGCATCATTTTCATATTTCCGTATGCATATTTGCCTTTCATGTTTAAAATAGGTTGGAAAGTAGGATGTTGTTAAAAAAAAATTATGTAATTTGATTTAACATTGGATGACATGATTAATTTCAAATTTTAGTATTTATATTATCTTTAGTCTTAAGTGATGTTACAGTATGTTTGCTACTCTACATGTTGATGTCGAAGACAAATATGAGTTGTTTGAAGGAATGAACATGTCATAATAAGTACCAAGTCAGTTTTTGAACCTATCATTTTTCTTGGAGAGTAACCCTTTTGCCCATTCTTTATACAGCTTAGCAGTTTATTATTATATACGCGATCTTTAGATTTCTTTTGAGTTAAGCCCTAAAAAGAAATTGTAAATTAAAAAAAATGTGTGTTGTTACATTTGGAGGCCCATTTAACTATTAGATATGAAAGATTATTTAGAGCCCTAAAAGATGATGGAAAGACCATCTTTGATCTATTTGAGCCTTTCTAGCCATCACTTTTATGAAATATCCATAGTTAACCCTTTTGAGCCTTTAAAAGAATAAAAACCTTTGATTTGTCAACTTATCATCTTAACCCACTCCGATTTGGAGTATTACCCAATATCTTACAAGATCCATCACCTATTTATGTTTGAGAAAAAATGTAAATAAATATTTTGTACAGTTAAGTTATGCCTAGTTAAAATATATATATATATATTTGTTGCTTCTTAAAGAAAAAAATTGTTGTTTAAAAATAAAAATAACAATAATAGGTGAAATCTACCTTGCAACTTAAAAAAAAACTCTGCATTTTTCTCAAACATACATTTTATTTTCCTTATTTTCCTTTTTTTTAGCCATGTCCCTAGCCTACGTTACGTCCTAATAAAAGTCTTCTTGATTTTAGAGAACTATAGTCTGAGGTAGAAGATAGTTCTATAGGCTAAAAAGATGTAGTGATGCATGAAAAATAAAAATAAATAAATAAATAAATTAGGTTGAATACCATTTTTATTTGACTGAAGATCGTATTATTTCTAAGTTGAGGGCATATTTCTTTCATTTTGGTGAGAACATGTGAGATCACTTCTTTATTATTTTATCTCAATTACCATTCATAGGAGTGACTATTTTGATTGAATATAACTTCTTTGTGAGAGTGTCACTATTTCCAGTGAGATTTTGGGGTTTGACATGTCATTCTTGAAAGTAGCTATGACAATCTACTAGGCTGATTCATGTGGATGGTTAATGTGGGTGTGATATTCCTTTAGACTGGAGATAATGCTTATACTTTTATTTGATTGATATCATTAATTTGATTGAATAAGTACAAGTGTTTCTTCATTTTGGATTTGAATTTTGTTTTCACTTTATTTGCTAGGTACTAGTAATAAGCTGGTTGTGGAGTGTGTTGAGTGTTAGAAAATGCATATTTATAAAGGAGAAAATCATCATTTTACATTTCAAATCTTACTAACAACCCTTACTTTTATGTGTTTAAGCTTCTTGTAATTTAATTATGTGTGTTGTATTTTATTAAGTATTTTAGAGGCATTATAGTCATTTCATAATAAACGAAAGATCAAACGGTAAAACGGACATCACTTTTGAACTCAGGACAGTCGAAAATCTTAGGAGGAGCATAAAAAGAAAAATGATACTGTTCATATGCACGGTACTGTCTATGTTACTGTTCATGACACTGTTCAAATAAACGGATCGTGTCATTGATCGATGATGTGGCATTGACTGATGAGGTGTTAAGATCCTATTAGACTAAACTTCTTATGCACTGTTGATCGATGACGTGGGAGTATATCAGTGGACTAAAAATCTCACGTACGGTACATGCTACACACATGATTATTTTCAACCAAACTGCATCACTGTTCACCCGAGTCAAACCGTGTTATTGTTCATCCACGTGGTTAAACCGCATATTATTCACGTGTACTGTTGACTGGTGACGGGCGACGTGGTGCAATCTTGAGCGTCCAAATTATTTTCATTTGATGGCCATGATTTACTTGATGTATCTATTAAAAAGGGGCCTTCCCCCCCTAATTTGATATCTTTGAATCCATTTTTGGAATCTATTTTCTGTAATTCTTTCTCCATATTGTATTTTCTATGTATTTTAATAAATTCTCATTTTGCCCTTAGTTCAATTATGAGTGACTAATTTTCTTTCAAGCTTGGGTTGAAGGTGAAGTCTCAACATGTATCATGGGCTTTATTTGGTAAATTTATTTTCTCTTCTCCTCTAGTTTTTGTGGATGTTTTGATTTTTCGTTAACAAATAATAATAATCTTGTCTAGTACCGCCCTGGTTTCATCGGCTCCCTAGTATAAAGTTATTATTATTTGGCACGATAAGCCCTTAGCACCATATTTATTAGAGCGTGGTTCATGAAATGCGGATTCCCCTCTCATGATTTAATTGGTATTAATAAGGAATATTTAGCCCATGATGCATGTTGACACAGCTCCAGATACCCAAGTCGTCTATTTAATAGATTTACACTTTAATTTCTTCTAGCCATTTCAGTTCCAATTTTTAGGATAATTTGAATTACTTCCACCACAAATCCAACCACCTCATACAAAATTAATTCTACATATAATTAAAATCCACCTCCTCGTGGGATCGACACTTGTCACCGTTGATCTATACTAAAATAGATTCGTACGCTTGCGAGTTCAATAAAATTTGCACAACAGCGCATTCGCGCGAACTACTAGAAAATGGTGAGATCATTAGATCATTAGATCATTAGTGAAAGAAGGATCAACGACGAGCTATATAGAGGATAAAAGAATGAGGAGTAGGAGGAGTCAGTCTTCTTTGAAGATCGAGGAAGAAATCGGACAATTAGAATTATGCCATTCAGAAGAAATCTTCTACAGAGAGAAAGCCTGTATCGAGTAAGTGGAGAGCAAAGATCTCCAGAGATTCTTATCTCATTCCATTCCAGTGGCTTGACTAGTAACCAATGGCGAAAACTAAAAAATTCACGGTTTCCTGGTAGAACCCCATTTTGTCTAAGTTGTTGTGGAACCGGAAAAAAGAAGTGGTTTTTCACGTAGCTTGCTCATAGTGCAGGTCTCACTTGTATATTGTATTTGGCCGAAGAAGCATCAAACAGGTTAAAGTTATTACCTTCTTAGGACTCCATGGACCAAGATCTGCTTTCATTATATGGGCAATGCCGATATACTTTAGTAGATCATATGGATGTAGAAAAAGCTTTTGATTTTAATGAATTGGAAGCATCTATTTTCCATTTCTATTTACCTAGTTCATATATTTGTTTCGTGTGTTCCTAGGAGAAATTCGATCTCTCAATCTCGGTATACCACCTAAATAACTGTGGCCAGAGAGTCAAATAGGTCAGGAAGAAAGAGTCTGGGGTTGGGTCGGACGACATACATCTTGGTTGGTTTCACCTCTTTGTAGGGTGATGACACTTATAGCAGTGAAGCCCAGATGACCATCTCTTCGAGCAAGGATATGGAGTTTTTTGAGAAAAGGTCCCATCATTCAATATCATGATTGGGTCGACGATGTCAGATCATGAGTAAATACAAAATAGAAAACGTACATAGCTGTTCCAGCTGAAATACTTGGAATAATTCTACCACTTATACTAAGAATAGCCTTTTTAGTGCTAGCTGAATGTAAAGTAATGGCTTTTGTGCAACGTCGAAAGGGTCCTGATATGGTAGGATCATTCGGATTGTTACAACCTCTAGCAGATGGTTCAAAATTGATTCTAAAATAACTTATTTCACTGAGTAGTGCTAATTTCTCCCTTTTTAGAATGGCTCCAGTGGCTACATTTATGTTAAGTCTGGTCACTCGGGCCATTTTACTTTTTGATTATGGTATGGTATTGTTAGATTCAAATATAGGACTACTTTATTTGTTTGCCATATCTTCACTAGGTGTTTATGGAATTATTACTGCAGGTTGGTCTAGTAATTAGGGGGCGGCTGTTCGATTGCCTGTGAGACTAGGACCAATAGGTCAAAAATGGGTTTGTGCCGCAAGTGTTGAACGATCTACTCTACACATGTGTGGGCTTATAGGGCTAGGGCTTATAAACCCTTTCTTTCATTCATCAATAGGCCCTGGTCGGTCACTTTTCCGGGTCGGGATTGAAAAATAGAAGTCATAAAAAAGAGATGTTTCTCTTCACACCTCAGATCAAGAAGAATGGTAGCTTGTCAAGCTGGCATATATATATGATTCTCTGTCTTTTAACCAGCTATTCTTATTTGTCAAAGCAATTAAGGACCTATAGGTTCGCTTACTTGACTTATGAAAGATAATGAGAATGGGTTATTCAAAAACGAAAAGGCGCTACTATACAATACATTAGTAGGGTAGGCTTTGCTTACCTCTACTAATGTATTGTATAGTCGGGTATAGTATAGTAGGTGAGCGAGTTAGCGAAGACGCTTAGGCTAATAGATAAGAGAGCGTCAGTGTGTAGCCTTCATTGTACTACGCTACGCAAAGGTTACGAAGTCACTTAGCTCGACGTTAGGAGAGTCAAGTCAAGGGGGAACACTATACCTACATAGAAGAACCGTTGTTCGCTAACTTTCTAAGGTCTAAGTCTAACCTTTCACTCCCATACTGAAAAGGGGCACAGCCGCTTCGCACCACTGATAGACTACTTAAGATTTAATTCAAAAGGCCTTGCTTAGTTTCCAAGCCTTTGTCATTGTCAGTCAACTAAGTAGGTCCTAAGGCCCCCTGCGAATCCGTAAATATGAGGAGCATGCCGCAACAAAAGGATGGTCCCCTACGCATTTCATTCTTTCCAGAAGGGAAAATCAAATAAGTACCCCACATCATGGTGAACATCTCCTTGCGATCAGGATGAGGTAAATGCCGCCCAGTCGAGGGGGGGATCGAACCGAAGTTTCCTTAGGTAGCCATCGACCTACAATTATCCTTAAACTTCCATGCTTGGTGGAGAAAAAGCGACCAAAGGTACGCTCGCTTGATGTCTTGTTCTCTGCCGCGAACTAGGATCGCTCGTCAGCTAGGTCAAATTGGAGCAAGATTTTTTGAGAACATATTACCCATTTTCGGGGACAAGGGGCAGAACAACCTCTTGATCTACTTACTGCAGCCTAGGAAGAAAAACGTCATTTGGGCGCTCCCTGTTGTTCCGATCTCCCCTACGCCTAGGGTGTTGTCTAGGCCAAGAACCATAGTTAGTTGCTGTTTCCATTTGGTTGTTTTTTTCTCATTGTTGATATTGGCAATACCCAGCCTAATGATGTACGCTGGTTGGTAGTGAGAAGACTCTTAGTGTTTGCATACCAAGCGGTGATTAAAAAACAATCATTTGATTTTTTTTTGCTCCCCCTTAGCAACGGGAAAGGAGTCAATCCATCTACCTAGCTTTGGTAGATTTCCCCCAACACAATCCACAGAAATTCCACGAATCCTTTGGTGGATAAGTCCGACAACTCAGCAGTAGTGCGGAATTGAGTTTCTCGTCTGGTGGATCTGATCTATAATTAGGGGTAATACATACTAAAATGTTTGAAGAAGGAGCGCGCATAAGAGTATATAACCAACCCACCATTCTGTATAACTCATTCACATTAGTGAAGCAGCTGGATGCATAAGGGAAGTGCACATTTGTGAGACTTTAGTCGGGATGCATAGGGGAGTCAACCTACGAGCAAGAAAAGACGTGGTACTACTCTGCCCCTCTTTAAGTAAAGGCTAAACAAAACCTTCAGCTAGAATATAAGGAAATTGAAAGAAGCGCGGAAAAAGGCCAAACGCGGTTGCTAGCATCGAAGAGAGCTGTCATCGACTTAAGAGTTCGGACCTTGCGAACGAGCTCTTCTCGCGGGGGCATGAAAAATAACCATCTCAGTTGTTGATAGTGGAGCAAAGGCTTGATCAAACATGGAGCGAAACCCTTATCATACAAAAGGATGTAAAAAAAGGAAGGGCTCCATCCTACATCTTATAGAGATGAGGAATACCAGGATGATAAGGGATA
The DNA here is from genome assembly GCA_029633175.1 of Citrus glauca. Lineage (NCBI taxonomy): Eukaryota > Viridiplantae > Streptophyta > Magnoliopsida > Sapindales > Rutaceae > Citrus > Citrus glauca. Next base: position 25,565,817 of record JAQOOD010000009.1, read on the forward strand.
ACTAACTCTACAGCTCACAGGAAGCTGAAACCTCATTACTTCAGTTTTATCATAGCTTTATTTAAGAGAGAATAAGGGTAAGGCTGAAATGGCTATATGGCTTCTAAATTCTTTTTGTTTTGAAACGTATGTTGAATGAATTAATAGATGCTGGGTGAGGTCTTAAAGACCCTATTAACATAGTGTTCCTGAACATTTCCTCGGTAAAAAAGCGAATTGGGCATCAAAGCCTTCTTCTTGAAGGCGAATTGGGCATCAAAGCCTTCCAGGTAAAAAAGAAGGGCCCTTCATTTCTTTCTAGTCTATTCTCTCCTATAATAAATGTTCTTGGATGAACTATTTTTTTAAGTTTAAGCTTTGCGCTTTATCAATATAGAGAGCTTGCACCTTAGGGTTCGGTACTTAACTAAGCTGTCCATGTAGCATCCGCTGTAGTTGAGTAATCGGGATGTGACAGTGTCATCTTCGGAAGAGGGGAAATAGATAGTTTTTAAAGCACAAGCATTCGATAAAGTGGAATTCCACTCCTACGGGAGCTACTAACAAAAGAAGACAAAATTATAGTTATAGTTTGGACGAAGCACCAAGGGGGGAGTAGAGCGATCATGTTAACATTCTTAATTTTCTTCTTTTTATGGAAAATCTTTTTCCTATTTCTAAAATGATTGAGCGAGCTCTTATGAAGCATCCAAGCTCCCTTATGAGTAAAGAAGAAGGTAATTATGAAGAAAATGACGAGCTGAATGATCATCAGAATCATTTTCCTAGACTCTGATACTTCCTAGCTTTTAATCATTTCATCAGAATTGAGCATTAAGAAGAACAGCGTCTTACTTGATGTAATATAGAGTAAGTCGTGTGAGCCTATGATCAGAGTTGCTAGCGAGCTCCTTTCTCCCAAAGGGAATAGCAGATAAGAGGAATTTTGTTCTAAGAAGACAGGCAAGAGTGCAAATACCCTTCCTTAAAGGGACCGGCTACATTTCAATTATTATAAAACCTACTGCACCTGCTTCCATTCATAGATCGACTGACCAGGCCAAGGGCCTAAAGTCTCGAAAAGGAAAGGCAAGGCTCGACGAAGTTGAGAAGCCATTCGTAAGCAAGAGAAGAGAAGAAGCAACAAGGGCAGGAGTGGTTGGTTACCTAAGAAAGAAATAGAATAGATTATATTACCCTGAAATGAATATCTAATATCTACTTTTAGTGCATATTTCCTGCTTTGAACAAAAGGCAAGAAAGAAAATTGTAAATGCTAAACTTGCCCCTTGTATAGTTGTGGATTGAGACCTTTCCTTTGGTCTTTTACCCGAGTCACTAGGGCTCTATCTTTGTGATTGGCTTATCTGGCTCTTCCTCATTCTGCTACCTCGACTTGCCTGTGTGCTACCTTTGCACTTTCACTACGCTATCTCGTTTCGTTCCTCAAGTCTTTATTTGATTTGTTTTCGGTTGGTTTCATAAAAGGGGGCTGGAGTTAACTCGTTCCTTTATGGAAGTGGCTTACCCCTTAGGTAATAGATCAATCTAGTGATTAGATTATGCTTTCCCAGTACAGGTCTTTCATGGGTCATCAACATATCAGATAATTGGTCTACTTCTAATGGATAGGCTTACCAATGATAAGATCACTCGTATAGTTGGCTTCTTGGATCCGAGCTTTTTCCCTCATAATGAGTGTTTGGGGTGGGCGTTCCCTAGTGGTTGTATTTGTCTTCTAGGGGAGTAGGGACCTCTCGTAGGGGTTCCAATTAGCTAAGGGTTAGCTCTCTCTCCTCGGGAGACTAGTGCTGATGTAATTAAAGGGGAATCCGCAGTGGTAGGGGAGGTGAAGGGGCATCAATCATAATGGCGATCCCATCCGATGAAGTAGCTATGCAAGCACTACGGCCCAACCACGAGCTTGCGGTGAAAGGCTAAACCCGGGATCAGTCTCCAATGATGAAAAACGTAGCTCCACTCCCTTTGATGAACGTTGTTAATGCCCGGGCGGCTTATTGGTAACCCTCAAAGTCATTGAACCCGACGCTCAAAGACTTATTTTCTTTATTTTCGAGGCTTTTCAGACTCTTGTGGATTCGCCTATTTCTTTCCTCAATTTCACCGTTTTCAAAATTCGCTATAAGCACTATATGCTCTATCCCTATATCAATAAGCATGTAGTAAATGACTCGTATTTCCTCGTTAAGGGTGTAATAAAGATTCAGTCCATAAGGGCTGCATTCTATATACGCTATAACTTGATTGAAACCTTTTCTTTCTTCTTTCGCATTCGCTTCCTCAAGTGAGCTACTGACTAGGGGAAAGATCGACGGGGGGAGAGGAGGATGAATGCAATTCACTTTGGAAATTGATAACAAACCTACTCAGATAGTTGAGAATTAAGGTAGGAGCAGCTCCTCGTTCGAGACTCGATCCGGTTAGTATCAAGGTGATTCTTTTATAGATTTCTCAGTGGACCCATTTGTATGAGAGAGGGACTGATCAAGGAAAGAGCAGATCGTGGGGCACCATAACATGTTGGGAATAAGGAGGGTTCTTTAATTAGTAGGGGCTTAAAGAACCCTTCTATTTATACCTAACATTTTCTAAAAAAGAAGGGATCGCCCGCTACCCACCTGAATTTCAATAAGTGATATAAATGTGTTTACTTCCTCATTCACACATCATACTCTTCCAAGCATGGAAGGAACCTTATTTAAACCTACTTTTCCCAAAGCTTACCTATAACCTTTTTCCGTTGCCCACTTTAGTAAAGAAAAGATAGGTTTTTGACTCTCTTTCCCTCTTCTGCTTTCCACTAAATAAAAGGTAGTAAGCCCGGCACCTCTACTTGCTTGGTAATAGAGGGTTCTAGTTAGTTGCAGATAGAGAGGCGTAGCCTTCCAGTTCTCTATTGCTCGAAGTTGAGGTGGAGCGTATGGATGAACAAACATTGAACTTCAAGCGAATCTTCCATTCCAAGAAAATCTTTAAATCACTTCTTCGTAGTTCCTAGTAGATCCTAAATTTTAGGAAAGTGCCTACAATTATGCACTTCCTGCTGGCTTAAATGCAACCATCTGGATGGAATTTGCTTTAGCAGAAGCTATTTCGAGAGGAAAACCTTTAGATTCGTTTGTCGGGAGGAAAATTCTTATTTGATTGGAGGAGGAGGTTGTGCCCCTTGTAGTTGAGGTAGATGTCTTCTCCAACCGAACAGAACATCTTTCTTATATGGTTGAATGCAGCTATGGCAGAAGTGGGTTGGCTTATGTGTTGAAGGTTGTCCCATGGAATGAGAGTGAAAGCAGTCACCGATACCTTGCTTTGCAAGAGGAATTGACTTATGAGGGTCTAAGGCAATTGGGGAAATGGTTGATTTCTCACCAAAAGTCAACAGGTGTGGATAGTGCTTTACTTCTGCCAACAAGCTCGACGTGTGAAATATATACCAAAAACTTTTTCCACAAAAAGAAAGGACAAGCGCTTACTTTAGCAACGGATATGGCTAAAACGGAGGATAAGTTGTCAACCGATTCTTTCACAACTTATTATTATTATAATTATATCACCCCTAACTAAAGGGAGATTAATACTAAGGCTACTCTCCGGAGGCAAGGAAAGAAATATTCTTCACCAAGAAAGTTAATGACGTAACCTCCATTCTTGATTTCTTTTGAGACAGATGGAATAATTTAGTCAAAATCACGATTAGAGTTAGTCCGGATAAAAGGAACGGAAGAATCCGTAGCTAGTCTTGGGATAAAGGCTTATTTCCTTTGCTGAATCAGGAATAGTCGACTCCAGTTAAATGTTTTTCCCAGCTCAAAGATGATGACTAGTAGATCCGGAGGTACCTAGAAAGCGAACAAATGTTCCCATGGTCATCATTGTTGACTAAACTGCCCTTTCTCTATTCCATCTTTGAGGAGAGATTGTCTTCCTTCATATGCTATGATATTCCCAAGATCAATACTTTGTAATATCCTAAGAATGCTTCAAATCATTCAATATTGTAGCGTTTTTGTTGGGCTATGTTAAAAAGCTTTGGTAGCATTTCGCAAATGCTACGACTCATGTAATTTGTAGCTTCTTAAAATTGCTGATATCATAAAATCTGTAGCATTTTTGTTATGCCACGACAAACAATGTGATTGCATATTTTAAGTGCTACTAGATTAAAATGTGTAGCATGATTAAAGTGCTACAAATAACATAGTTGCAGCATTGTTATTATACTATAAAAGACAATTTGATAGCATTTCTTAAGTAATTATCTATTGCAACTAAAACTAAATATGCAACTTTTATTATATACTACTGAATTAAAATTTTATGGCATTTTATTGATGTTGGTATAAATTCAAATACTATTGATGTCAATATACAAGTATACAAAACAAGAAATATAATGATAAGTATTCAAGATCGTCTCTACATGAATTGATGTTACTGAACTTGCTTCAACAATATTAACAACGCAAGTTGCCTTAAATGAAAATAGATTAATAATCAAACTATTAAACTACGTAATAAAATGCAACAAGTAAATGTGCAGAAAAACAAACTTTCAGGTCAAGCACAAGGATAAAATTAATAGGAATGAAGTAGTTGAGTGATTAAACTCTCCTAACAAAATTGACTATTTCTTGCAAATTTCAATTTAGTTGCTACAATTTCAGCTATATAACACTGGGCAAAATCCTCATTTATCTTCGGTTGTTGCATGTTGGATGTCTTATATCTATATACAACCTAACAATGACTAATTATTATGCTAATATAAGATATACATTACACTTTTAGATTCTATATCTAGTTCATCACTAATTTTAAATTAAGTACGAGCTTTTTGGAATCTAGTTGAACTTAATCTAGGAAACTTAATGTAAAATCAAGTATTATTCTGATATGTTCCAGTAAGATAGGCCCTTTTATGACTCTTCCTTACCTTGTATCATTAAATGGATGGTCAATCGAAATAATGACTTTAAATAAATGCTATCATGAAAAAATGTTACAGCAAACATGCAGCAACATATAAATTCAGTCCGTGAGTCATTAAGATTGTTTATCCCTAAACCACAAATAATATTAGTTCATAGTTTGCAAAAGAAAACTAAACAACAAAGTTTCAGCCAACAAATACATTCTCATGTCCAGGAATAAATAAGAAAACAAATGAAGAATAAGAAAGACTGAATTCCAATTGATTCCCATAAATTCTCCACGGGTGCAGCTTTGGTTCTTGCTCTTGAAATCCGTTTTTCCTTTATTTCTTTTCGCTTTTTTATCTTAGTTGATGGCAACTTTTTTTTATTTTTATTTTGCACATGTTCCTCTTTTATAGCTCAAAATTAGGGTAAATGGAGGTTTAGGGCGCACATCTTTCAAATTAGGAAACTACAAATTGCAATCTATTAATTGCTTTGCGCGAGATTTTCTCTGTCGCTATTCCAGGATTGCTACAACACTAGTTGTTACAACAATGGCTACAACATCTGCATTGCTTTAGATTTGCTCTAACCCTTCTATAGCCATATTCTTTTATCCTTTTTGTAAGCTCATTGCTACAACATCCTTCCTATTAAATTTAAAACTCCTGGTTACCTACAATTATTCATTTGTTTTAAGCACAAAATTATTTGAAATCAAGCAAACCTTATTAAACTTAAACTAAAATGAATGTTAAGGCAAATTATCATTAAAATGCACTAAAACACATTAATTACTCTTTAAGTAATCTTGATTAAAGGCTAAAAGTATCATGATAACTCTCATTTTATAGAGTTATCGATAGTATTTTGTAAAATGCTACATTTTACTTTTAGTAGCACTTTTCACGTGCTACTATATCTCAGTTTTGATGTAATGAGAAGGCAATTGATGGTTATCAAGACTAGTCTCAAAAGCTGCTTACACTAGAGGAAGCCAAGTGCTCAGTATCATTCCAAAAAGCCCTAAAACCTATAGAATGGCTATCCAGCTCACCAATCGGAAAAGAGCTAATCATCTCAATTGTGTAAGAAAGAATAACTTAAATGTTAAATCATGCGAACACTTTTAGTTTCTTACCAAATGATCTTGCAACTTTAAAAGCACTGATTACATTTGCATTCAGGTAATATCTTCTAAACTCTACTTCTTTCTAATCAAACATTGAGAACAATGTCTCATTCTAATTAGGGGAAGGAAAAGTTGACAGTTCTAAAATAATTGATAATTGTGTTCTTGTAATTTTACTTATATTTTTTTAACTTTTTAGTCGAAGATGGTCGAATATGAAGTTTTAGTTACTATAGAAATGCTTCAAAGTTTAAAGTTTGGTTATAATAATAATAATAATAATAATAATAATAATAATAATAATAATAATAATTAAATAAACAAACCAAATTTAATAATTAAATAAACAAACAAAATTTTAGGCATTTTGTGCAATCTTTTGACATAAGATGACATGATAACTTCTAAATTTTAGTATTTATATAATTTTTGGTTTTAAATTATATTACACCATGTTTGCTACTTTGCATATTGATGCTAGTGACAAGTGTGAATTGAGAAATTTGATGAGTAAAATTGATTGAGTTATTTAAAGGAATGTACATGTCATAATAAGTTTCAAATGAGTTTTTGAGCCTGTTTTTCTTGAAGAGTAGCCATTTCTCATATCTTAACAATTTATCATTTCATACATGATCTCTATCTTTTTTCTTTTGAGTCGACCAATAAAAATAAAATTGCGTTGTTACATATGAAATTCTATTGAACTAGTAAATATTAAAGACTATATAGACCCCTTAAAAAATGACAAAAATGTTATATTTGATCTGTTTGAGCCGTTTCTAGTCATTCTTATTACGAAGTATCCATAGTTACCCCATTTTTAGCCTTTAAAAAAAAATGTTAACTTATCATCCGATCCCACTCTAATTTGAAGTATTACCTTATATTATATATTTTCCATCATTTATTCATGTTTGAGAAAAATACTGATGATTTTAAAAAAAAAGTGGTGTATTACAAAAAGATAATTATTATATAAAATAATAAGAAAAAAGGAAAAAATAATAAAATAAAATAACTAAATACATAAATAAATAAAAGTGCCCCGTAATTTCCAAAAGATTTCTATTTTTTCTCAAACATATATTTTGTTCTTTTTATTATCCCTTCTTTATTACCCATTTACATTACATCCTAGTAAAAGTCCTTCTTGATTTTAGAGAACTATAGTCTGAAGTATAAGCTGGTAATATACCTTAAAAGATGCGGTGATACATAATAAAAAAATACAACTAAAATTGATTTGACTAGTAATTTGTTTAACTTTAGATAATATTGTTTTAATTTATGAATATTATTCCTTCATCTTGGTGAGAATGTATGATACTGTTTTTCATATTATTTTCTCTCAATCTACCATTCCCTAATGTAACTTTTTTCCTTTACTGGGTTTACTTTTTTTTTGACATAATCATTCTTACTCATGAGATTTTGGGGCTTGGTCTGTCATTTTTGAAAGTAGCTCGATTAATGTAGCTTTGATAATCGATCATTTTGCATGTGTTTACTCAACTAATTTATGTAAATGGCTAATGTAGCAATGATATTTTCAAAGCATGAGATAGTGCTTATATTGTTGTCAAGTAAACACAACTACTTAAAAAAAATTCAATTCGAGTTTGAATTTTGCTAGATATTATTGCTCAATTTGCTACGGACCAGTAATAAGTTGATTGAATGGTGTGTTGAGTGGCATGGACCAAGATGATGTGCTATTGATCGATGAAGTGGCAACACATTACTGGATTGGAAAATTAACTTTTCTATTGACTGCTAATGTAGCAGCATATTAGTGAACCAAAATGCACGTGCATGATATGTGCGCATACACAAATGTATTCCATCTAATTAGAGCTTGCCACGTAGCATAATTTTAAGCGTCTAAATTATTTTCATCTGATGGCCATGATCGAACCGTTATATCTATAAATGAGGGACTTCTCCCTTTGAATCCAAATTGGAGCTTTATTTGATCTAAATCTTATTGTATCTTGTATTTATCTATAGATTTTTATAAAAATACATTTTACCCTAGTTTAAAATGAGTAGCTAACTTAATTTTAAGCTTAATTTAAAGGTGAAGCCTCGATATGATCCATGTCTTTAATTTGGTAAGTCTACTTTATCCCTCTCTAATTTATTTGGGTTATTTTGACTTATTTTTTCAGACAATAATAATCTTGTCTAGATTTATCGGCTTTCTAATGCAAGATCATTACTGTTTGACACGATGAGTACTTAACACTATATTTATTAGTAAGAAATTTCCTCTAGTATTTGTGGTTTATCTCAACTCAGTATTAACTGCGAATTTATTTAAGTTATTTAGTTGACAAGCTTACCACACTGTCGATAATAGGATTATTTTCATCTGACACAATGTGTATTTGATACCATATTTAACAAAATATTATTTCCTTTTTAGTACAATGAGTGTTTGATACCATATTTACTAGAATGAGGACTATGAGGAGTAGAAATATTCCTTTATAAATTAATTGAAATTAAAAAAAGAATATTAAACCCATGATGAAATATTGAGTGTGAATCCAGAGATTCAAACACTTTATTTTGCATTGTCTCATCCTTAATTCATTCCTATCATTTGGAAAATTAACTCTACATATTTTTAGATCTACCTCCTCATGGGATCGTCATTTCTCACCATTAATCTGTATTACAATAGATCCATGCACTTATAAGTATAATAAAATTTGCACAACAACTACATAAAATAAACGTTTTACCAATACAATGCTATGTGTTGTAATTACCAAACATGGGATTATAATATTTTAACACTATGAGGGGCTCTCATACCATACAATAAGGAGCACCAAACATACCCTAAGTGTAAGTTATCTTCCATCACTATTGACAATGTTGCTCATAATCATCGTATGAATGATTTCATTTTGTTTGCACTTGAAAAAAATGATCCTATCTTAGGACAACAAAATTTTTACATTTGTTGTTGTGCTTACATTTATATATGATTGTAAAGGATGATTTAAGTGTGATTGGTGACTCAATTGCGAAAATTCATGAGTGTTATTTTTTGGTCATGATCAACTATAAGGACATCAACATTTGATGGTAATGTAAGTAAATTGGGCTTTACTTATTGATACGAAATTAGTACAAGACTTCTAGCTACATAGAATTCTATATATCTCAAGATATGTTCTGCATTGCATTATAAGAAATTTTTTTTTTCTTAATCAAAGAACATTGATGGCCAATACAAGTGTTTGCGTAGTGGGAATGATTGGTAATTATCTAGTGCTTTAGAAAGTGATTTGAAATGTTTTTATAATTGTATACTATTACTTTCTAGCAGTAGTTTTCCAGCATCTAATCTATTTTTGTACTATGTATGTGATATTAGCTTACACCTAAATGAGTGGATTTCAGCTCCTAGGTCTGTGAATTTAGAATCATAGTATAGAAAATAATTGAAAAGTTTGATGAGTATTGTCAAGACATGAGTGGAATATCATCTGTAGTACATATCTTTGACCCTAGGTTCAAAATTATGTTGGTTGAATACCACTTTCGATGACTTATGAGGATGATGCTACTTCTTATATAGTGCGTAGTGATTGCCAATGTATGGTGAAAGAGTACAAAGTTTGATATACATTAACTGCTGGTTCTTCTGGTTATAACACTAGTTCTTTAGGTGCCTTTCATCCTATTCCTAGTTTAGTTTTCCATAAGAGTTTAACCAAATGGATTTCAATGTTTACTAGTTTTGTTAATGTTGGTAATGAATAAGTAAAGGATGAACTAGATACTTATGCAGATAAAAAGTTAATGTCATTTAATATTAAAGAACACTTTGATGTTTTACTTCATGGTATATGAATAGTACTAACTATTTTTTATTGTCTCGAATTGTGAGAGATATTTTGGCAATTCCAATTATCACTATTATTTCTAAATCTACTTTCAACACTATGGTTGATTTGCAATTATGTAGACTTCATCCAAACATGTTAGAGGTTTTGATGCGCAATGCAAGTTGGATATGTACTCTTTGTGGACGCATATGGTTTATATTTTAATTTACATATTTTTATTTATTTAACTTAATTAATGAGTAACTTGATTTTCATTTTCATTTGTATTTCTTGACTAGCTGTGGCATTTTTCTCTTTGACATATGCCAAGATTCTTGATAAGGAACTAAAAATTAAAACAGATCTAGAGTCTATGGAGACATATAGTTTTAATTTATATTATTTTGTCAAGTATTTATTAAGTTGAAATTGTTAAAACATATTTTTATTTTCTTTGTTTATCTTGTTATAGGCTTATGAAGAATCTTAGAATGTGCATCAATGATTATGGTTCTAGAAAAAACTTTATGTTGAAGGTTTAGAATTATTTTGATTTGTCATGTAAATCTAGAATAAGCATGTTTTATACTTAGTTCTATTGGTTGTTTATGGGATTAAGAAACGATGCTTATTATTTGGAGGTTGTTAAATTTAATCATTTCTAATTTTCAAATCTGTATATTCAAAATTATTAATTTTAAGAAATAAAATAGGGACCTGAATATTTAAAATTTTTAAGTTTTTAAAAAAATAAATAAATTGGGATCAAATCCCTAATTTAATCTAGGTGTATTTAGGTTTCGTGATTTAATCCATGCCCCATTTTGGAATTATCAGGCATATCCCTAAACTCTCCCCCAACTAAATTTTTTTTGTGTATAGTTAGGTCTCGGAATTGCTTCCAGTTCAAGTTCAAGTTAGAGATCTCTATGTCTATTGAAAAAGTCTTTGCATGAGTTGAAACAACACCAAAACGTACAATAGATTTGGTACCTTTATACTCAAGAATGAACTTATGAGAAGCAAGTTTAACAGATTTGTACCTCAGGAACAACGAGCAAGGTGGAGTTATCTATCTACTACAATATGTAAATGATATGGCCATAGCATGCAAAAATATGAAGGGAAATAAAAAGCTAGAAATCTCAAAACAAAGGTGTGATATATAGAAAAATAGAGAATTCTACAATCAACATTGAGGAACATGTTGATTCAAACTATATTTGTGATCAAAATGAAACAAGGTCAATAATAGTGTACTTATTCAGGATGAGCAAAAATACATTAAGTTGGAAGTTTGCTCTAGGATTTGTGGTTGTTATATCTACAACCAACGATGAGCATGTTGCTCTAACAGAAGCAATTAACGGTTCAATCTAGCTAAAATATTTATTAAAGAGCTCGTGGGAGATCTAAGCAATGTTTATGTGTTTTGTGATAGCCAAAGTGTAGTATATTTGAGTGAAAATCAAGTGCACCACGTAAGAAGGCATTTCATTCGAGATGAAATTACCAAAGTTATGCTAGAGCTCAAACATCAAGTAAACTCGAAGATATGATGACTAGACCTTAGCTATTCAGTAAATTTAGGTTATGCCATAACTTGGCCAGGTTATCTATGTCTGGTCTTCAGTGTAGTGGAAGGGACAAATGTGGATGCTATTTGATAGAATTTACAATCAATGCAAAGAAGTGAAAGATTATGGTTGTAAGTTCTAAATGAAGTGTAAGATTATACTTGTAAATTCTAACTTCTATGACAATTCAAATGTGATGGATAGTTGAGGTGTGCCAGCACGGTAGAAGACGCACACCTATGTCTCTGGACGATGATCTAGCATAAGAGGTTTTTAATCTACATCGCATGTGATGACTAAATAATTACTACAAAAGTTATTTAAACTTTGTGACATAATGGAACTGCCTATAATGGTTAGATAAATACTTATAATAGAAATGGTTGGATAATTGACCATGATGATTAGCTAAGTACTATGGTAGTTATTTAGTTATTTATATCATTGAAAGGAGTTACTCCAGAGGTAGCTAAGAGGCATGCCAAGGTAGTGAAGTTTTGGGAAACACTTAAGAAAACTAGGCGAGATAGTTTTTGGGCAGAAGGAGAAATTATAAGCTCCGTAATCTCAGTGTATTTCCTTTGTAAAATCGTTAGTGATTAATAAACTCAGCAAGAATGTGTTTGTCCATGAAAGCCTAGTGAAACTTAACCACATAGATCTCCCATGTTATTATCATTGTTATTTTTGTTCTTATTGTGTGCTATTATATGTGAATTTTTCTAGTGTTCCCTTGTTTGTTTCACAATCAAGTTGATTTAAGATACCCAAACTACAACAGAGAATAGTCAAGCTACTCCAAAAGCTATCCTAGCTAATTAATTTGGCTTCGATCATAACAAATTCGTATTAAAGCCTGGTTTTATGGCTCATACTAAATTGGATGTTGAGAAGTTGGATGGGAAGAATGACTTCAACCTTTGAAAAGTGAAGATGGAATTCCTATTAGTACATTAAGAGTTGGAATTTGCTTCAAATAATTATTCAAATGGGAATGGCCCTTTGGATGATGAGAATTCGATGCAGATTAGGGATCCTTATCATACTTGAATTGGTTTCGTTATTGTCTAAAGTTTATTATTTGTTTTCTTTCTAGTTTAGGATTTTTTTCCTTTTTGTTAATGGTTTATAATAACTGCTGTTGGTATAAATAGCTCTCTCTTATAGCATTTAAAGGCAGAATTTAGCTCAATAATATTTTTAATTTTCAAAGGTCTAAGTGAATTTTTTTTAGTATAGTTAATTTTTGACATCGTGTGGAATTAACGAATCTTAACCTTCTAAATTCACAGTATTCTTTCGAATTATCTCTTGCATGCTCAATAACTTCTGCTGTATCAAAATCTTAAAGAAAAGATCAAAAAGGCATATATCGAAGTCAATATAAACACATTGCAAACCCTTAAGGGCAACAAATCTATCTTGAGACTTGCGTCGATAGATAAGGTATTATGTCCAAACGTATGAGTCTTGATAACTTCACAAGCTTATTAAATTATCTCCTTTATTGTTTTACTTGCATTACTTTTTTACAAATCTTTACTTAAGTAATGTAGTGTCCTCTAAGCATTTCTACTCAAGCTTGAAGGAATGAAAAAATTATTAAGGTAAAATTTGATTCCCTTCACAAGCAAAGAAGAGCTACAAAGAACTCTATCAAGTCTTCTTGCAACCAAACCCCTTGTTCTCCACCGTAATCAGGTAATTTCAAATCCATGATATGGAAGATGTAATAAGAAGTAGGAATCAATCGCCCTTTTAAAACATAGCAAGAAGCAGGACTGGGTCTATAATTTAGAATTTTTCAACACATCACTTCTCAAATAGTCAAAATGATATTATAAGGTTATTCCTTAAACTCGTCCTCTTTTACTATATTATGTTGTATAATTCTTCAAGATACTCGTCCTACTAGAAAAATGGTCTTTATTGACATTAAATGATGCCAGTAATTATTTTCAGTTATACTAGTTAATTGTGTTAGTAATCTGACAGTCAAAAAAATAGTGACACTTGTTTGTGGTGTCACGAATACAATGTTAGTGATTACTATCACTATAGTATCATCAATATTATGACATCGTTGTTTTGGTAGTTGCTGATATTTTGTTAGTGTCTATGATTACTATTACTATGATATCACTATTTAATTTATTTAAAAAAATTGAATTGGATCATTGCGTATTGATTTATTGAAAAAATTAAAAGGCACCACAAAATAACCAAAAAATCAATTTATATTACAAAATATTTCATTTCATATTTAAATATTTTTAGTATATATTACAAATACCAAATACTTCAATAAACAAGATACGAGATATTCTACTCTCATTACTAAATAATCTAAATTAAGTACATAAAAATTTCTACAATCCAATCAAATGCTTACTAATTGTGAGTGAAGTTAACAAATCTAGAAGCTAAGTTCAGAAGGATGATTGTCTTTCACTCTTTAAACATATGTAGTGTAACTGCAGTATTGCACCAGGAGCTTCTCCATTCAATAAACTAGATGGGTTATGATACAAGTGAAGTTGAGGAAGAAACACTTCAAACACATTGATCAAATATGCATATGAATACATGAAATAGGGAAAAAATTTGCTGCCAATTCCCAACCATTAGAGAAACAATGGTTAGTAGAAATAAATCTATTTTCTTCCAAAAAAAATATATTCATACCCTATTTATAAGTAAACTTAGTTATTCTAAAGGAAAATTAGTGAACAAGAAAGTTGTAGTTTATTTCCTTAAAAATACCATAGATATACAATTTATTCAACTATAGATATAAATAAAAAAGGGAGTTAATGATAATTCTCTTTTGGTGAAGGTTATTTATAATATGTTAATGACTCTATATATAGAGTAAGAACGACAACTATGTGAAAGTCTAATTGCTTGTTGAAAATTAATCATTGGATTCCCAATAATTGCATCATAATATTGAGCAATTAATTGCTAAGGCATCAGCCAAGTAGTTAGTGTAAGGACTGACTTCATTCATTCTCTTAAACAAATCCAATGACCTTTCTGTCTACTTATTTATTTAACCAGGGGAGCATCATGTATCTAAAATTTGTGTATAACTCAAAATTGTCTACGAAAGACTACAATAGTAAGTAGTACTTAAATACATATTTATAAAATTTAAGATACTTAATACATTGAAATGATACTTTCCAATTTTTAACTACTCATATGAATGAACAATATATTAAAATTTGAGGATTTTCTGATATTATTATATTGGTGTTTTGTAAGATTAAAAGTTAATAAACAGTTCTATCAAAAGAACTTACTGCAAAGCGGTAGAGTTTGAAAAATCATTAAAAATAACCTGCAAGTTCAATCAACATGAAATTATTTATATTTGAAGTATACATATAGAACTTTAGTTTCTCCAAATTTTAGCTCATTCGGACACTTTTAGACTACTATTTTGCACCACCAAACATGATACATGAGTAATTTATGACAAATTGTACAGCAACCAACCATTTTAAAAAATCGATTAAAAATCAATTATAAAACCAATTCATTCCAAAAATTTCGGAACTGAACATACACATTTAACTTTAATTATTTCAAACATATGGTAAAATTTGGACAAAATATTTCAATAATTTGAGAGTTCATTCCAAAATCATTACTTCTTAAAAAATAATATTTACAAACTTAGCTAAGCCTTTGTAAAGTAAATATGGATTTATATACTACTTACATGTGATTACACAAACCATTCAAAGAATATCACCTTCTATTGTAATTAAGCATTATTAGTTTTCCCTGAATATAAATCTTTAAAAAGATAAAAGAAATTAAAAATAGAATTATAATATAACCATTATATATTTCCACTCACAAGTGACGTTTTTTAAACTTGATTGACATCATCACCTAAAAGTATTCTCATTTCAATTTCAACATTCTTCCTAAACCTAGAAAGGGGATAAAAAATAACAAACTTTAAAATATAATTAGTATATGTTAAGACATACATATATAAAGGCTATCTGGTTCTAATAAAAGAGGATTAAGCAAACCTGGCTTAAAGGGATAGATGGCCGAAATTTTCCTATTAGACCAGTCATAGCATGCTCAAGGAGCTCCTAGATTCTAAAGAAACCCAATATACGATCAATCATGCTTCAGACAACTATAATTGTACTATGTTACTGAAAAATATAACACAAAAATACCACTTTCATCAACAGTGAAAGCAATTAATACACAAGATAAAGGCTATAAACCAATTTGCATACTTGTACATGTAAGAAATGGAGGTTTGTTGTTAAATTCTTCATTCAACTATGAATAATATGAAAGAACTCGTCACCTTGTCTTTTGGCTTAATTGAAATAAAATAATACCTTATCCTTAGAATAATGGAAAATTTACACAAATAACCTAAAAAACTTTGTTATTTTCACAACTAACCTCTCAATTTTTTTCCTATCAACATTAGCCAATAATCATCCCTAGTATCGAGAATACCCCTCCCATAACTCCCCCTCTCCTTTCTCATCTTCCTCTCCTTCCTCTCTTTCTCTCTTTCTCTCTCCTGCTGAATTCACTCTCAACTTATTCACTCGTCGCCAGAGGCTTCCCAGAGTCATTCTCAGCAGCCAACACTTGCTGTGATTACTTAGATTCAGTCAAAAACCCTTAATTTTTGGATATTTATAGCTTGGTATGCTTCGTGCGACAGGCGTCTGTCGCACGAAGCTGGCGCCTTGCATGTTCCTGTCACGCCTCGTCAAGCATATCAATTGTATCTTCCTTAAACAGTAGATCTCTGACTACTCGGAAGTCAAGTAAGCAGTGGAAGCGACATCATCTGCAATAGAGAGCTCAACAAGAACGTTTAAACAACAGCAGGAAGTGGAGAGGTAAAGGACATGCACAGACATCAATGAAGAGAGATCGAAGATACAAATCGGGCAATTTAGATGGCTTGGCCTCTGAAACTCCTTTAGAAGAAGCATCAGACATCATAGGCCTGGATGATGATGATGATAAACAATTACTTTCTCCAGAGGCTGACAGTGAAAATTTGCTGTTCAGTGTTGAAGATGATAAAATCAGATCCGGCACAGGGTTACATGTAGAGAATTGTTCGTGTGCTGGTCTTGAGTCTACAGGAAATGAGGGTAATGATGAATGTTCCAAGCATGCTTCATCTGCAATCTCTACAGCAAATGGAGCTACTGAGCAGGACGAAGGTTCATCTTCTGAAAATTCTAAAACTGTTTGTAAGATAAAGAAGCATTCTGACAGGGATCTTGATAATCCCAAGCCATGCAAATCCCGAAAATCGATGGGGGAGAACTCCAATGCATCACAGAAATATAGTAGTGTCTCTTTTTGCAGGATTGAGGATCGTCTGCCAAATGGTTTTTATGATGCTGGACATGACCGACCTTTCATGCAGTTGACAGGTTATGAGCAAATTATCCTTGTTTTTACTAACCAATCTGTCGCACATACTAAGTGCGACAGGCGCCTGTCACACCAAGCTATGTGCGACTGGCACCTGTCGAACCAAGCTATAAATACCCAAAAAGTAAGGGTTTTTGACCGGATCTAAGTAATCACAGCAAGTGTTGGCTGCCGAGAATGACTCTGGGAAGCCTCCGGCTTGTGTAAATTAGATTTCTAAGAAGAAAATGAAAATGAAGAAGATAACATTTGAGACAAAGTTCATGGATCTTTTGCCATAATGTATAAATCCAATTATGAATTTAGTCAAATTCTATTAAGACCTCATGCTCAGAAGAAAAAAAAAAATTCTAAAAGGCACTTAAATTTAGTATCAAATCCTTCTCTTGGTTGAAAACTTTCTGGGCAATTTCAAGTTTAGTAGCCAGAGTTGCCTCATAATCAACATCCTGTAGATAATCAAACAGAAATAAATTAATATGAATGCCAACTTCTCATGGACAGGACAGATGCCGTTAGTATCACAAAATGAGCATTCCGAGAGAGTAAATTCAGATGTTATTTCCCTATATTTAGCAGAATTACTGCCACTTAGATATTCATCCTTACTTCTATGAGATACTTCCAGGAATGATCTATTCTATAAGTTAGAAGAGCTCTTGTGTTTCCTAATATGCTGCTCTCAAGTCTTTTCTAACAACCTTAGAGACTATCCATAAGGATGTCTGCCAACTTTTTCCCCCCAAGAGCTCATATGAATCATAAAATGCATCAAAGCCACATATGGATGAATAAAAAAAGTATTTCATCATGATTGAAAAAGGTAACAACTAATAGGAGGAATACCCTTTTTGTCCAGTTGTACTTTTGCTTTCTCAATTGCTTTCTGCAACGAAAAGAAACAAATGGTGGTCAATATTTAAGTGTCAAACTAACAAACAAATAAAAAGATCAATTTTCGAAAGAATTGAAACAATCAGTATAAATTCAAGGCGAGGATATCAGTTGATAACATCAGTTACGCAAAGAAATGAACAAGATAGAAAGACCACCTTGACGTCCTCCGGCATCTTTTCGAAAGTGTCTGTACCCTCAGGTATAATGGATGCAGTGCAAATACAGAAAGTGAGCTGCACGACAAATAATAAATGTAAAAACATCCAAATTTGAATCCGAAAGACAAATGTTAATCTTCATGATTTTGAAGTAACTGATAGCAATAACTAGTGGAATATATAAGGTGAAGCAGGCATGTGACAAGAAAAGAAGCAACTGATTTAAATGATCCAGAAGTTCTTGTATTACCTCTAGGGATAAAAATCCCAACACATCCAATTGACTGAGGTATCATTGATTGGCAGAAGCTGAACTAAATATAAAGGCTATCTAGTTCCAATAAAAGAAAAGAAAGTAGCAGAGAAAAAAAACACAATAAAAGCTGAATCTTTACCTCTAGTTTCTTCCACGTAATCAAAGAAACATAAAAGCTCTTCTCCAAATCACTTATATTATTTAAACTTAAAAGAACAATTAAAAAAAAACTCAAGATTTGATGAAAATAATAGAAGACTCAAAATCATAAAATAAGAAAAGAAAGAAGACGTTAGGATTTTGAAGGTAAATGGCGGACCTGTGCCGCTGGTTTGACAGGATCATGGCTGAACACTTTTCGAAAATTTGGATGTTAAGGATTTTTTAGATCTGGGGAGCTTACGAGGGAACAAATATTTTGGTAGAGAGAGTTGGAAAGTTTATGTTATATTTTGGATAAGATTTGTCCATTTGTTTTGTTTTTATCCACTTAAAAAGCACTGTTTTAAAAATATTAAAAATAATTCGTAGCTTCGTGGTCTTTTGATTCAATGCAAAAGCTTTAGGTTCGAGAGGTCTTGGGTTCTAATTTGAATTGAAACAAAATTAAAATCATAATTTTTTGTTGTTAATAACTCAGTGTCATTGATTGCTATTATTAAAGATACTGATACTTTAGTATTAATAATTAGTAATATCTATCTGTTAAATGCGGAAAATGATCCAAATGTATGTAATACTGATAATTTTAAATAAAATGTTACAAGACGAATATCAGTAAAAATCATTTTTTTAGTAGTGGCTTTCACTATATTGTATAATTGGCTCTCAAAACAAGTAAATTTCAATTCGTAAAAGTTTTAAAGTCAACCAAGAAACTCTTTTTTTTTTTATTACATGAGACTATTGCTCAAATTACAACTCATATTACATAAGAGTATAACTGATATTTATAAATTAGACTATTACTGGGACCAATTTACATAAATGCTAATCGAGCTCTGTTCAGATTTTAACCCTCACAAATATAAGAGGGATGTCTACTCCTCACTCATGAGTAAGGAAGAGGACTGCCTTCACTCAATTTTTAATTAAAGAAGAAAATATCTCCATAATACTTTTGTGAGAGTTCAAACTACGTTGGAGGCCAACAGCCGTGACCATTCGGTCAAAGGCCGAGTGTCTTGAACAAGAAACTCTTTAGGTTAACTAATTCAACATAAATAAATAAAAACGCTTTAAATACCCACTATTTTAAAGGAATAATTGTTTTTTTCTTTCCCGCATTTTTGTGACGAGTTGATGCAGCATGACCTTTAATAGACCCGCTCTTCGTACGACTTTCAACTATCAAATTCAGGATGTGGCTCTGTTATTCCGAGAGTAATGCACCCCAGGGACCAGACCTTTGACTTTGTACAAGCAATATCTTCGGAAAACGAATCCAATGGCTTCTATTAGAAAAAGTGGATTAAGACCTATTGAACGGGCAACCGGATTGATCGGTGGGAGGGGACAATCAAACAAACCCTCACCACGATTTCACTATTTTCTCCCTTGCCACTCTCGCCATCATTACTCATCATCACAACCGATCAATCCTACATCAAATGCACCAATGATCAATCACAAGTACGACCATCATTGTTCCATCGTCGTTATCAACATAACGGAAAACCACCGCCCGTCTGGAAATTTCGAAATTATAAATCAACTCTCCAGACGCTGATTAAGCCGAAGTTGGGATACGTTATAACATAGCTTTGTCCTAAAATTCAGATAAGAATTAAAGAAAAAATAATCGAAAGATGTATTTCTATAAAATCCTTAAAAATAAATAAATAAAATAACTTCAATATTTGAAAAAAAACCTATAAATTCATATGGATTTTTTTATAATAGTATATTATCATTTTACTATGTAACATTTTTTTACATATTATTTTGCCACTACAATTTTCTAACAGTTAATTTTTTCCTCTTTAATATTTTAGTTTTTATTATTTTACCACTGAACCATTAAAGCCAATGGAATTTTTAATAGAAATTAAAGTAAAAATCTATTTTATCCCTAAAAGGTTTAAGTGCAATTTAATCCTCTACATTAAAAAATACAAAATTAATTATATACAAAAAATAATATTTTATTAATTGATTATTCAATATGTATAAAATAATTAATTGATAAATACCTTGTGAAATTTTTAAAATAGCTTGTGACATCAACAATATATTAATAAAGTTAATGGTTTGGTAGTAAAACGATAAAAGCTGAAACAATAAGTAGGAAAACTTAATTGTCAAAACTTTTGGTGGTAAAATGATATGTCAAAAAACATTAGCTAATAATATAATAACATATTTTTTAATAAAGACATAAAATCCCCATGAATACTGTATGTCTAATACAGATAAACCCCAGATGCAACTAATTTAACCCACAAAAAAAGAAAAAAAAAACATGAACAGCAAGTTTGATGCTTGTTGAGAATACAACAAATCTAATAACTTCATAATAACTTAATCTGTTTGAGATGAAAACAGAACAAAATTAATGTATTTTCAGGACAATTTTTTATGGACTAATAAAATTTTCATAGACATTTTAAAAAATTGAATTTATGTAAATTCTTACTACAAAATTTTTAAATTATGTTTCTCTTGTAATAAAAAAAATTATGACTGATATTTGATACCAGAAAGATAAATATAATTTCTTGTTACAAATATAATAATATATGTCCACGTATTATTATTTATGGAGACATTTTTTTCGTAGAACCATTTATGTATCACTAAATCACATGATAAATTTTGTTTTTTCATGTCCAAAAATCCAAATGCTTTCAAAATTGACTGTCCAAAATCGCAGTAAAATATAAGGATATTTTCGGCGGTAAAAAAAAATAATAATAATAATAACTATCGGCAAAAATAACAGATGTAATGAAATTACAGGGCAGCAGTCTTTTTTTTTTTTTAAATGAGGACCCTCTCAGCATGGATAAAATAAAAAGCGCCAACCTACTACTACTACTACTACATTTGATTTCGCGAGTGAACAAAAATTTTGCTAAATCTCTCTGAACCGATTTTGAAATAAAAATCTGAGAATAATTTCCTATGGCCGCCGAAAAAATGCCCAATCTGCCCTCTGGCGCCGCGGCCGACGAGGTTGCGAAGGCTCTCAAGGGGAAAACCAGCGGAGATTTCTCTTTTCAAGCCACCACAAGCACTCCCAATCGGTTAAATGCTCTCAAGGTGGTCTCGGATATGCTTGAAAGCAGCGGGTACAAAGTAGTTGATATGGAGACTGAGAAGAACGGCTCGGTCTCTATGACTTTCGAGTTGCCGGATGGCGGTGCGCCGGAGATCATTGAATCCGATCAGCATCAGCCCCTTCGTAATTATGATCGGGAGATCGAGAATCGGAAAGTCATCCGCTTCCTCAACGCCAAGATGTTCACTGAGTTTCCTGGAGGAGACAATAAGGTGATGGTGGTCAGGGTGGTCAGTCTTCCGGCCGGGATTGAGAAAAAGGATGTGGCGATTGCTGTTGAAAATCGCAACCTTGTTATGGAACTCAGCACTATGCTTGAAGACTATGGGAAGATCGAGAAGCGTGCCGAGTTGCCAGATGGCGTGATTGTGAGTAAGATCTCGACTTTGATGGAGGATCAAACCCTCACCGTTACAGTTGCTCTTGAGAAAGCGGAGCCGGTGGAGAAGCCCAAGTCAATGATCTCAAAGATTAAAGGAGGTCTGGCTAGAGCATGGCCAGGTTGTTTGGCTATAGGTGCCAAGATGGGGTTCGATGCAATCACTGATGATGACGCCAATTAAGGCGAAATTAAATTAGGTATATATTTCTATACGCTTCAGAGAGTAGTTTTATGGGTTTTGAATAAACATAACTGGTTTTGAATAATTTTGTCCAGGGTTTGTATGGGTTTTGCTTTTTTATTAAGGGAACTTGTCTAGTGTTGCTCTTCTCTTTGCTTGAAAGAACTCGCCTTATAATGCTGCTTTTTTTCCCCTTTTTTTTCTGAAAATAGACAACTTGTCTGATGTTGTCAGATATTTAAAAGCCTGTGAATCCAGCTATTTTCTTCAATATGTAACAAACTTATTTGACAGGTGCCCTTAAGTTCAGTGCCCCAAAGGGCAGTCCTATGGGGGAGTCAGTAACATTCCTCTCACGTGCAGGGTGGGTGGGTGGGGTTTACATTTAGAACTTTTTTGTATTCGTTCTGTGAGTACATTATGATTGGCGATTCAAAATGTGAAATGCAGCATTAATCAATGTTAGATTTTACTCAAATGTGATTTGACAAAAGTAATCTACAGTTAGTGAGATTAAATGGTAGTTGTTACTGTCAGTGAAATTTTTTTTTTTCTTTTGATGATGATATTAATTACTAGCTATAGATACTGTACAAATTGGATCTCACTAAAGGAACAGTACAAATTTAATGCACTTTCACATTCTGTTTTGGAAAGAATGATGTTAGCCATTAATAATGATTTGATTTGATTTGTGGCATTGAAAACTCATTTAAGACCGAAGTAGTTAAAATGCTTTTGCTGCTTTTTACTGACTCTGCAATCTCAGTGTATAAAGAGCAACAAAGTCAGGTGTTCCGGCTATATTTAACGGTTACCACATTGCAACCTTGAAAAATTTTATTTTTAGCGCCATGTACTTCATCTGACTTGGCACTGATTTGGGAGACTTTGCCTACAGAGTTAGGTGTGATAACTGCAGTTCGGTGATTTTGAGTAGTCTTAGATTTAGTACTAGTAAGTTGGTCTTCGAACCAATAGGAGAGTTCAAGGACAATGGTAAGGGCTTGTAAGGTGTGATTAGGGTTGCCAACCAAGATAGGTCTGTGAGTGTATTAATGGAAAAGGAGCTGTTGAAGTCTTAAGTTGGCTTTTGAGTCTCTTTACACAATGTTTGTTTGAAAGAAATGAGATGAGAGGAGAGAGAAAGAAATGAGAGGAAAGGAGAGGAATGGGAAGGAGAGAGAGAAGAGAAAAAGAGAAAAAAAGGGGAGTCAATCTCAATTTTATTACTTGATTTGAAATAGAATCATCCCTTCTCTTCTTATTTGTTTCCCTTCTGTCTTCCTTTTTTCTTCTCTCATTTCCTTTATTTATTTATTTTTTTAAGACCAGACATGCCACTAGATGCTAAGGTAAGTGTTTAGGTAGGTTGAAGAGGCCTCTAAGTAGAAAAGCTATATCTTTCAGCTTGTTTAATTGGAGGCTACTGAAAATTCATTGGAAAATTTCTTAATGGATGTTTGATCAAGAGGGATGTTTCTTGACCAGGAATAGGAGAATTATGGTAGAAGGCTAGCGATACGTGGACAATGATTAAGGACAGGTTTATGTAATGGGTGAAATGTCTCAATGAATAGTACTGATGGAAAACTTTATTAATCGGTCCAAGAGGTGAACCCTAGTCAAAGAATCATTTCCCTATATGATGGTTTGAAACCTAAGGTCAGTTTATGGGCAGGGTGGAATTTATGAATGAATGGTGATATATAGAATATCTCTATTTACAGGTTTAGGAGGTGAATCTATAAGATAGCTCGAAATTTAAATAAGCTAGAAAGTAGAAATATCGGCTAATAATCGTGGTTCTTTTCTCAATAATGTATGAGAAGATCACTTTCCGCTAAAAAATAGGATTTGTGTCCTTGTAGAGGTTAATAATGAAATTCATTTAGTACTTTCCCTACAGTTGTGGATGAGATCAAAATGTACTAAATAGATTTACTGTTTAACTACAATAGAAATTATGTAGAAGTAATAAACTGCATTCTACATGCATTAATCTTGTTCTTTGGTGATATTATGTGGTAGCTATAGATATCATGCATTACCTTTCATCCGTGTGTTAGAAGTTGGATTTCACCAAATGAACACACAGTAAGAAATTAATGCACTTTGATATTCTATTTTGGAGGGGATAGTATTCGATATTAACTTGATTTGATTTGTGGTAATGAAAACTAGATTATTTTAGACCGATGTAGTAGTGCACCCAGAGGGACGGATACATACATGAAGACTAATTATTCTCACCCCCTAAAGCACTAACCCTTGTAGCCATCTGCACTTATAAACTCATGTCACTAATTACCCTGTTACTCTAAATTTGAGTAGTTTTAGTACCCGTTTGGGTCTGATTTCCAACAGCTGGACTCCCAAAGCCTAGCTGCTGGGGTGCTTGCTTAAATATGTTGGGCCGTAACCGCGGGGGCCTGAGCCATCAGTTAGATACCACCCTGAAAGAGGTAGAATTCTAACTTTATGTCAAGACCTACGGGCCAAGGGACAGTCTCAAGTAGACCATTTTTATAGGGCATAGGCCTCCCAAAAGGTAACAAAGGGGTACAAAGGTTTCTTTGGGTCAGACGGAGATTGGCCCTTAGTGCAAACTCCTAAACTCGGCTATGGTTTTTTCTTTCTTTTTATTTCATAATTTTTGTAACAATTGTTAACATAAAACTAATACAAAATCTACTATTTATCATAATCTATAAGTTTTTTTGGGTAAATTTAGATGTTATCTCATAGAAGCTATAGATTAAAAAAACCACAACACCTCACCAAACGGGTCATTAGTGTTTTGCAGCTGAGTTTTTATATTCAGTGGAGGATCAAGAGTATTTAGTTTCAGTTAAGCCATATGCTTACTTGTGAGACAGAGACTTTGTTAGACTTTGTCACGTTATATGTAACATACATCATAGACTTATGTTGATGTATGTTACAAATGTAAAATACAAATGAGATAGAGATTTTGTTACATTATATATATCATGCCTTACAGACTTAAGTTGATGTATGATACAAATGTAAAATAGCATGACCCTATATATGCCTTGTGTTTTTGAAAAATCAGCATTCTTTGAAGATAAAGACGATGAAGCCTTCTTTGACTAAAAGGAATTGCATGGTCTTGGATTCTTTGACTAAAAGGAATTGCATGGTCTTGGACGAGTTTACTCTTTTTTTAAAAAAAAACAAATTACACTTTGATGTTAAATTTTGTAATTTTTATTAAATATAATAAAAAATAGTGGGATATCTCCATTCTAATATTTACTTTGAACATGTTATTTTAATAAAAAAAGTGTGAGATTATTTAAACTCATAAAATTTCTTTTTTAATACCTATTATATTAATATACACACCATAAAATATTTGAAAAAAGACATATGCGCCCTCCAAAATTTCACCAAAAGGACAAGTGCATCCTCATGTTTAAGAAAAATGATTAACTCTGTTGTACTTCACTCTTTAACCACCCACTTTTTTCTTTCTTACATGCATATTGGATTATGTCACACCCATGGAGAAAACAATAGCTCTGCAGACTGTCTTGCTAATACGGGCTTATATTGTACGGTGTATATTTTGGCAGCAAGAGCCATCATATTCGTAAATACATCTCTCAAGATCTTAATGGACTTCCTAAATTTCATTTTAGTTAGGTTGGTATTTTATTTTTTAATATTCTCCATCTTTATGATTTATTAACTTATGAAATTGGGGAATCAGAGTCCAAAACTAAATGATTGATGTATCTATTAACATTGAAGTGGAATGAGAGTGGAATATGTGGGGTCTTTATTTTATAAGATCAAGTTACGAGAACTTATTTCTGATAGAGGATTGGGAATTAAAGGTGCATTTACAAAATAAAATTAAAATAAGTTAGAATTGGAATGGGTTAAAATCAAAATGAGAAATTGGAATCATAAAAAGTTGTTTACATAAGCTATAAGAACTGAAATTAGAATAAACTACATTCTTGTTGATGTGTTTACTTTATCTTTGAATCAGAATGGACTATTATAAGTAATTAAAATGTCTTTTGTAATTGTTTTCCCCAAATTATGTGTATACATTATAATAATAACATTATACTAATAGTAAAAATAATAATAACAATGACAATAATACTAATTAGAACAATAAAATTAATAAACTTTGATAATAATAATAATAATAATAGTAATAATAATAATAATTAATGGACTTTAATAATGATATATTAATAAAAATAATAAATTTAGTATAATTTCTAATATAAAATAATAAATTAATAGGCTCTAATAATGATAATAATAATAAAAATAAAAATAACATTAATTAATAATAATTAACATATTTTAATTAATAATAAAAATTAATAAATTTTGATTATAATAATAATAATGATGATGATTACGAAAATAAAATTAATAGATTTCAATAATAATAATATTAATAAAAATAATAAATGACAATTAAAAGAATAAAGTTAATATATTTTTAATAATAATAATAAAATTCAAAAAATTATTATTTTTAATAATAATAATTATTTTTATTTTTATTTTTATTTTTTTTTAAAGGATAAGGCTAACTATGTCTCTTAACTTTGTTGTATTTTTGTTTCTTTCCTTTCAATAAATTCTTCACTGAGCTAATGCCAGGCACTTAAAAAATAATAATAATACTAATCAAATTTGTCAATAAAGATCAAACAAAACTTCAACACTGTCATATTTTGATTTCTTTAGTAATTTTTACTTAGAATCCTTTATTTTTGTGAGAACAAACTTAGGGTGCATTCAATATTGTTTCTAAATCTTATTTTTTATTTTCTAAATCTAGGAAACACCAAATATTTGTTAGTACATTATTTCTAAAAATATTTTTAAAAATATAAAATTCATTCTGCACTTGTAATAAAGAAAATAAAAAAATTATTTTTTCATTATTTTCCAATACAGTGTTAAATTCCAAAATAAATAACTTTCTTTCACCATCTCTCAAAATAATAATAATAACCATATCATCATCATCATCATGATTAAATAAAAAGTTTACTAAGGACTAACTATTACTGATTTTAAAAATTACGGATATAAAATCTTTAAAAGTAGAAGGACAAAAAACCATAAGCAGGGGAAGGAAGGGAAAAAAAGGGATAGAGAAAGAGCAAGTCCGTCGGAGAGAGAGCTCCGGCGGAGAGAGCTAAAGATTTGAAGGACGCTCAAGAATGCGTTTGAAAGAGAGATATAGGAAAGTGGACGAAGAAGGTGGCGGCCCTACCTCAGCTTCAACTTTGAATTTAATAGTTCAACGAAAAACGATAAAGCAGTGACACAATGGCAACGAAAACAATATCACATCTGTGTGCAGCCACAGCGGTAATTAAAAAATAGTGTTAATTTTTTAATTAACACTACAGTTCGACATGAGTGTAACACTATCTTATCCACTGTTAGATTATTTGATTCAACTATCAGCGCTCTAGTCCGGCACCATTATTCTCGCTTTTGTTTGCTTTTGTCTTGTTTCTCTCCTCCGTGGCCCGTGGGAGGCCGGCCATGTGATAATAATGGCTTTACATTTGACATATATTATTGTTTGATTTTATTGCAAAAATAGCAATCGAAATGCTCATAAATTAACAATTTAGTAATTTTTTTTTATCAACTGGGGCTCAATTAAGAGGTAGAGAACAATCGAGTGAGGAGTAACAATTCTGTAAGAGTCATACAGAAAATATGGTTTAATAATTTTTAAGACGTTTTATTTAATTAGCTATTTAGATTTAACTCTTGAAGGAGGTAAGGAGTTAAAAAATAATTGTAGGCTTTATCCACCCTTTGCATTTAAAAAAAATAATATAAAAAGCAAAAAAGAAAGGAAATTTTCGAGGTTTAGGTTTTAATCACAAAGATGATATTATCATATTTATTTCAAAGACAACCCTCACCATTTTTAAAATTGATGTAAATTTTGAGAATATTTTCAATTTGAGCTAACTTGTATGTATTTATTCCCTTTGTTGCCATATTACTTACACAATGACTAAAGTATCAATAATGAAAGTCTTAAATTTCCATCCAAATAAATATAGAATTTTTTATTTCCTAAAACTCAAATGTTTCAACATCTCTGCATCTCTTTCATTTTAGAATCGAGCTGCATTGTCTCACATTTACAAAAACGTGCAATGAATTTGAAATCCAAAACTCAAATGTGTCAGCACTTCATTTTTAATTAATATCTCTGCAGCCCTTTGCTTTTTGGAATCGAACTGCAAAAGTAGCACATTTACACAATGCAATTAATTTGAAAACTAATTTTTTTATTACTAGATTTGTGATCGTTCGCTTTCAGTGCTATTTTTAAGCCATAAGGCGACAGGCATATTCTATCCCTTCTACTCTCCTCTTTCTATTTTAGCTCATTTTAATTTGCTATTGAAACTTAACTCTAAGATTGATCTGTTCTTCTTGGATCTTGGTTGAAAAGATTGAACTACACTCACTTTATACTTTTATAGTTCACCAAAATTCATGGTTTCCATCTTCAAAAATACACACTTCAAATGCTGTTTGTAAATGAAATCTCTGCTTGTAATTAATGACATATGTTTATAGAATTATACGGTAACCCCATACAAGTTAAACTTTTAACCATTTCTTAAACAACCGTTGGATTAAGCCCTAACGGCAACTTCGAATGAAGACAAAACTCCTGGGTGATTAGCCCAAGTGCCAAGACAGCTGGTCCCTCGTATTTGAGTATAGATTATCAAAGATAATTTATTTTAATCGGTGTAAATCAGTGTTGTTATTGGCAAAGAGGTAACTGCAAGTGGGTCTTCAAACTTCCTTTTGCCGCTTTGTAGTTTGCACTAAGGCAGATTTTACTTACTGGAAAAATTTTGAAGAAAACTAACAAGGGTTTTAAAAGGACACTAGACGTGTGTCGATATCACCATTCTACAACTAAAATTAGTTAAATGATTTAAATTTCTCCATATACCTCGACTTATTTCCAAATTTTCTCTTATAATGATTTTTCATACTCTAATTAACAACTTTTCATTTATATTATTTAAGCAAATCATTTCTATCTCTAAATCCTTTTATGTTAGTTATTATTTGTATGTTTGTGAGTATAATATGTACCATTCCACTTATCTTTTACTTTTCTCATTTTCTGAAAAGATTTAATATATATCCTTCTTTTTCTCAGCACCTTTTATCACTCAAAAAGGAGGATTTCTTCTCTAATCCTAGTTTGATCAGAATGAAAAAACTTTAGTTTTTCACCCAAAATCGCCTTAAGTCTTTAATTCTTAATTTATGGATGTCACTGCTATCGACATGTTGCCATCATTTTTCACCTTCATCATCTCTACTAAAAATTTTAAAATTATTTTAGTACTACATCTTCTGGATTAAAATTTTAAGTCTGTTTCTGCTTGTACATAATGGAGTTGAGGATATTATCCCAAATTGACTAAGGATAGTTACTGCACTACTAATATAAATTTGAAACAACCCTCACCCAATTAACAGTTAGCTGAAGATAGTAATTAAACTAATGATATAAACATTTGACAGGCCTCAACTATTAAATTAATTTAGGTTAGGTTTTGACCATGACCAGATGAGTTACGCCCATATACGTCAATTTTTACAAACATATACACACACATAATTGTTAATGGTCGACCTCTTTTTCCTTGGATTATGTATTACACATGCTTCGAATTTTCGAATTTTCAGTCTATGGTTCAATATATAATCTCGCGTTCATCTGAGTCCAATATATGAATATGCTTTGTTTAAGATAAACGAAATTAAATTATTATCCAATAATACTATGAATTCCGATTGATGGAGCAGGAGATCGTCAGCTTCACTGAGATAAGATATAAATAATTTGTACTTTGATTTTTTTTATAGTGGGGCCTGAACACTCTTTTTACTTTGCAAAATAGAGATAAATTTTAAAAAATTATATCTTCCTCTACACACTCTTGTAAATATCAGGACCGTCTTCCACTAAATCTTATTAAATAAATATTTACATTCTTCTTTTACAACCATAAATATATTTATCGAACCTAAAAAATTTCGATTGAACTCATTAAACACATTCTTCTCTTGTTTTTTCCGAAATTTTTCGCATGCTTTCTTCCTCGTCGTTTTGGTTTCTTCTTTTCGTTACTTTGAATTTGGAAACATCAATATAAAATAAGTTTTAAAGAACGTGCGCATGTGCCTATTTTCACAATAATTATCCTTATTCCTTATAGTTTGGGTTCAAATAGATTTTAAATGATGGAGAAATCAAGCAAGTCATTTAAAAATAAATAAAACTTTAGGATTAAAGGGCCGGAAAAATTTTACTAATGTAATTCTTTTTTTTAATAATTAATCTATTCTTCGTCTACTTCTTCTATTTTCTTTGTTTAGGATTTTTACATTTAATGGATCGTTGTAAGATTCTTTAAAAACTCAAAATCAAGATCAAGATAGAGAGTCTAATAAGTGTAGAGTCCAATATACCCTTAGATTATGTAGTGTCAATCCCCACCCTTTAATTAAGTTAGCTTTAGAGTATGACCAATCTGATGTTTAAATGGATGCTTTCCTAGCAAGTACTATGTACCTCTTCAAACAGCCCGTTTAATTTTGTAGTTATCTTCAATGGATATTGAAAGTTTAACATACACCAAAGTTGTGGAAGAACATGCAATTCCTTTCAGTCAAAGAAGACTGTACTGTCATTATCTTCAAAGAAGGCTCCACGCTAAAAAAACACAAACCATATGTATGCATGTAGTTTGACTGGTAATTAAACACTCTCGATCCTGTACTGAATAAAGAAACTCAGCAGTGAAACTCATCTAATTTAACCCAGTAGAGTAATGACATGGCTTTAGACTCATAAGTGCAGAAGGATAAAAGAGTCAGGGCAATCGGCAATGAGAATAATTTGTCTTCATGTATTAAACTGTCCAGCCATGTTAATTCTACTTCCGTTTGAAATCAGTTTTCAAACCGCAAATCAAATCAAGTTTAATGTCCAATCTCATCCCTTCCAAAACAGAATATCAAAGTACAATAATTTCTTATTGCATTCATTCGGTGAAATCCAATTTCTAGCACAAAGATGAAAGGTAATGCAAAATATCTATTGCTACTCCATAATATCCCAAAGAAAAATATCAATGCATGCAGAATGCAGTTTAGACTTCTACATAATTTATGCTCTAGTTAAACAGTAATTCTATCTGCAACTTCTCTTCTCATCCATAATTGTCGGCAAAGCATATACTAGGGGAACACAAATCCTACCTTATGGATGAAAGTGATCTTTTCATACATTATAGAGAAAATGAAAATCATGATTACTAGCCCATATCCCTACCTCTTGAAGCTTAATTAGGTTTCAAGCTATCTTATAGTTTCATCTCCTAAACTTATAAATGGAGGTATTCCATCAGTATTTGTTCATACATTTCAACAATTACACAAAACTGCCATTAGGTTTTGAGTTACCATATAGGGATATGATTCCTATCAACAAAGGTCTTCCCCCACTTTTCGTTCAGATATTTCACCGATTACACAAAACTTTCCTTAACCATCTTACACCTTTAGCGTTCTACCATATATAAAACTCTTGTCCTTGATCAAGAAACAACCCTCAATTCTTGACCAAACCTGCAAAAACCCTAATTTCAATCTCCTGAACTTCAAGAAACTGGTACAACAATATAATCCGTTGGTTCATATATTAGCTAATTTTCCAATGAATTTTCAGTAGCCACCACTCTCAAAACTACCTTAAAGATATGGCAAACACTACCTTACAATCAATGTACCATACATTCCTTATTCATGAATAGTACAATCAATGTACCATACATTCCTTACTCATGAACAGTATATGAGTGGGTCTCATTCACTATTCATGTGAGGGGTGCATGGTACATTGATGGTAAGGTAGTGGGATCTAAAGACATAGCTTTTCATGCCTATAAGCCTTTGCAACCAACCTGAAACTTATACCAGCCTCGAGAGCCTCAAAAGTCAACTTAAACCTTAAACAGCTCCTTCGCCATCAAGACACTGACAGACCTGTCCTAGCAACCCCAATCGCACGTTGCAAACCTTTATCATTATCCTCAAACTCTTAGATCAGCGGGTTCGCAGACCACCTTTAATATGTAAGACGACTCAATGCACCAAACTGCAATTATCGAGACTACCTTTATAGGAAAATGATAATCAAACCGAGGCAGTTGATAGAATTTGCTGACAAACAAGCAAAACAGTACATTTTTTGGCTGGCTGATATCGGTTATGAATGAGAGCCAGCAAAAAATGGTACTGTTTTACTTGTTTGTCGGCAAATTTGGTTGGCTGGCTCGGTTTGAACATCATTACTCATCTCTATATCTTCGCCCGTAGGCAAAATCTCCCAAATCAAAGCTATTCCAGATACAAGGCGGAAAAATAAAATTTTTCAGGGTAATGGGGCAACGGGTACATCATAGCCCGACCATATCTGGCATTGTTGATCTCTATACAGTCTACATTACCTTCAATCTTTCGGTAAAAACAATCAACCAATAATAAATGAGACACAGAGATTACAGAGCTAGCACGAAAATCCAAAAACATTTTAACTATTATGGTTTCAAATGAGTTTTCACTACCACAAATCAAATCAAATCAAATCATGATTAATGCCTAATCTCATCATTTGCAAAACAGCGAATATATCAAAGTGCATTAAAGCAAGCTCTTTAACACTGACGACAATCCACAAATTCTCTCTATTTTGCGTAAAACAAGTTCTTTCAAATGAAATGAAGAAAAAACACTAAAAAAGTTTCCTAAAATAAAAAGACAAACAAACAGAAACGGCCTCATCATTATTAACACACAACAGCATGAAGCGTATGGAAGCTAATTTAGCACCGTACTTTAACTCTTGCTAGGCCTCGGGCTCGGCGTTGGGTTCATCGTTATTCATTTCATCGAAACCCATCTTCGCACCCACAGCCACACAGGCTGGCCCTGCTTTCTTCACGGCTCCTTTTGCAAATCGCCAAATCTTTGAGATTATTGACTTGGGCTTCTCCTCCGGCTTCGGTTTCTCAAGAGTAAATTTGAGAACGAGGGTTCGACCCTCCATCAAAGTTGAGACCGCACTCCCAGTCGCATCAACTGGCAACTCCTCAGACCTCACGAGCTCCCTGTTCTCTTCAAGCTCAGTGATCAGCTTCAAAGCCAGCTTGCGCTTTTCAACCTCAATCTCCACATCCTTTTTCTCAAACTCAGGCGGAAGATTGGACAGTTTGACCAGCATCTCCTTCTTGTCTTCTCCAGTAAACTCAATGACCAGGGGAGCCTTCAAGAAGCCGATACCTTTCTTATACCAGATCTCCCATTCAGAATTAGGAAGCGGCTGATGCTGATCGGCAACAACGATCTCCGACTCACCGCCATCTGGCAACTCCAAATTCATCGAGATCGAGCCATTCTTCTCAATCTTCTGGCCAACAACTTTGACCCTTCTGCTTTCAAGCATATCAGAGACCGTCTTGAGAGCATCGGACCGATTGCGAGCCCTTGTGGCGACTTCAAAAGGGAAAGCTCCGGTGGTACCCCACTTCTCGACCTTCACAGAGTCATCGGCCAAGGCGTCTTTGGGGATCGCGTCAACAGAGACAGAGGGCAGTTCGGTTTTGTTCTCGGCGGCCATCGGAAAATGTTTTCAGATGTTTTTAAAATCGTATTGGAAGATGTTTGGCAGAGAGATTTAGCAGAACTGGTGCACTTGAGGAACCATGCGCTTACTGGTTGGCGCTTTTTATTCATCCAGCGAGGGGGTCATTACATATTTTGAAAAAGACCTCTGGCCTGTAGTTTCATCACAGCTGTTAGAGTTGTTTTCAAAAAGGCCAAAATACCCTTTTCTTTCATTTCGATTTTGGATAAGACAAACAAAATTTATCATGTAATTTAGGCGATACATAAGTCCGTTTAATAAAAATGGATTGTTAAGAGAGAGAAATTTTTGACACATTAAAAGAAGCCTCTGCAAATAATAATATATGGACGTATATAACTAAATTTTTAAGAAGAATTAAATTTATTTTTCTGGTATCAATCCTTTTTTTTTGTAAATAAAGGTATATTTTAAAAATTGGCACAAAAAATAACATAAACTTAATTTTTTAAATGTCTATAACAATTTTATTAGTCCCTGAAAAAATTGCCTAAGACTACATTAACTTTTGCTCCCTTTTTCATCCCAAACACATGAAGCTAAAATGAATGTTATTAGTTTAATTTGCTGTTCTCTATTCTAAAAAATGGTCAAAGTTGCGGTTCATGTCTTCATCAGTTGACAAAAAGTTCCCAAACAAATCTCAATTAATTGTGAATTCTTTTTTCAATAATTTCTTCTTGGATAACGTAGTGTATTGTGTATTTTTTTTAGGAGTTAATATTAATTGTGTCTACAGTTTATTAAACGTTAAGTATGCTTCTAGATTCTTTTTTACTTTTGCTATTTAGCTGTCTTTTTCTTTTCCAATTGTGAAATATTATCGTATTTACGTATTTATGTTTAATCTTTGAGATTTTAGATTCGGAATTTCTCTGTCTTTGATTAGAAAAAGCATGCATAAGAATTTATTGATTTCCTTTTGCAAAATTGAAGTTATTTTTCTGTTAAACATTTACTGAAAGCTAACCTTCCTTCTTTTTTTTTTTTTTTTGTGTCTTCTTCTATTCTTGTTTGAATTTTGTAGGTGTGATAGTCATTGAAAGAGAGGGTCTGTTAGAAAAGACCAATTAAGCTGCATCAACTCGTCACCAGAAAATGGAAAAGAAAAAGCTATGTTTTGGATTATTATCAAATGGTGGGTATCTAAAGGCCTTTTTCTTTTTTTCTTTTTAATGGATTAGTTAACATAAAGAGTATTCTTTTAAAAAAAAACTTTAAAACTTTCACGAAGTGAAGTTTTAGATTCTGAATCGCCTCATAAAATATTAACTTATTCATACGAAACTATTGCATAAAACAATTATTTGATTTTCTCTTTAGTTTTCCTTGTTTGGACTTGGCTTGGTATGTGGGATTCATGTGGAAAGTGATTATATTTTAAATAATTGGAAAATTCTACCTGTTTTGACAGCCAATTATAATATAGTAAAAGAGGATGAGCATCATGAAGAATTATTCTTATGATAAAGTATAGTAAAAGAGAATAAGCAGGAATCTTACAATATCATATTAACTATTTGAGAAATGATGTATTGAAATATTCTAAATTGACATACTTAATGGTGGCTGTCTTCCAAGGCCTACTTCTTTTAATTGTTTTTAAACTTATGATTGACACTTGCCATTTGTTGCATCTTCTTCCGCATCGTGGATTCGATTCGACCTGGTCAAGTTGCAGAACAAGGGGTTTTATTTAGAGAACACTTGATCGAGGCTTTTGTAACCTTTCTTTGCTTGTGAAGGGACTGATTTTTACCTTCACTAATTGGATTTACTCTTCTGTCCTAAGAGTTTAAATGAAAATGCATGGAGACGTACTTGTAAAGACTATCCAAAACTCAAGTTAGGATTTGCAAGAAATCATGCAAGTAGAACAATGAAAGAGAGAATTTAATGGGATAGTAAAGTTATCAAAATTTTCATGTGTCTAAAATCATTAGTGATACCCTATTTATAGAAAAAAAAAAGTTTCAAAATAAATTTATTATCCTAAAAGGTTCGCCAAGTGTCTATTATTGTGACTCGGATACACACGTTGCTTCATTTTTTTTAACCCCTATTTTTTGGAGTTATAATTTTTTTTGGAAGTACTTGTATTTCTTGAATTTACTTTTATTTTCATGTGGTTTTTTTTTTTTTTTTAACAAAGCACGTGAGGTTTAGAGGGACTCTGGAGCATCAGACCAAATGGTTTGTTGAAGAAAGCGATTACAAAGTTGTGAGGGAGGAGTAGAGAAATAGAGGGTTATGTAACTTAGCTGTTAGAGAAATTGATGAAGCATAAGAATCATAAAATTTAACTTAAAGAAACTGGAGTTTAAGTTATTGTTGTTCATGGAAATTTGTTTAATTATGATCATAAAGTATTCAATTAAAGTTGTCGATATTTTATAAATAATTTTTTTAACTTAAAATTCGAGCATGGAAAAATAATTTTGGACCTTTCAAAAAAAAAATTTGGAGGTTAACCTCAGGGCCCAGAACCCATCCTCTGACCTCTATGGGTTCAATTGTCTTTGCAACGATTGTGCAAGCATGTGCAGGATCACATGAGACTTACAAGTCTTGATTTCATTTGAGAATTGGGCTAAATCGCGGTGCTATTGGCACACCTCCATCTTATGACCCCTAAAAACCCCTCTACTGAATAAGTAGCTCTAGAAAATTTAAAACATCGTACAATTGCTTTTGACACTTTGTACGTCCCAAAAAAACTAGCCCCTTACAGTAAACCGCATTTACAGATCTCGTTGTCTCTTTCTCAACAACTTCTTCTTCTTCTTCTTCTTCTTCTTCTTATTATTATTATTATATTTTGTATGTTAAGTCAAATCATATGTGCAATTGTAAACAAAACTCTCAATATCCCTCTCTTACTGTTCACCCTCTCACGAAAAAGATTTCGTTGAATGTTTTGTTTTCATGTGAATCAATTAACTGCTTATAGGCTATAGCTCAAAACTAATGCTTTTTTTTTTCAACAATGATTTACATATAATTCAAAGTCTTATATATTTTTCTCTCTATTTTCACAATGAACATAATTAAAAAGGAGAATTTGTTTTAATTTTTTTAATATGAACCTCTGAGATTTGTTCTCTTAATTTGTTATATGAGTAATATGATTGATCTGATGTTGGTTAGAAGGGGGTGATTGCTAAGGATCCTTTGACAATGAGATTCACAAAACGTACAACAAATCATCAAAAATAATATTGATTTATCATCCTCAAAAATGGTGAAAATAAGAGAATCCACTCTTTTCTTTTGTATGCTTAAAGTTCTTGGGACCAAAAAAAGTGCACCACGTCAAAAATGTGTCATAAAGATTTCTTCTTTGAGAATGTTATAAGATACTTTTACCTACTTCACCTATTCTCTTTCGACGTGAAAAAACTGCAAGTTAGTATAAAGAGTTTCATATGAAATCATTTCCTAATTCAATTAGACTATGTCTGTTTATTTGTCTATTATGGTAATATTCTTTTAATAAATATTTGTAATTATACAAACGGGTTTTTAAGAGATAAATGGAGGGTGCTAACAATCCCACTCATCTCTGTAATGACATTAAAATTGGGCTAAATTACATGAGAGTTGGGCTTTTGTTTCTTGTTTCCCCTAGGATGAATCATTTATCCCCACAGTGTCCACAATCAATTTTCGTGGTAAATTTTGAAAGCCATTGATGTGAATCCAACGGTCAAATTTTTCCTAAATATTAAGAGTAATGATAGACATCTGAAATTTTTTATCCCAAATTTCATCCCAAATAACATGTCGTTCATCAATTAATTGTTAATTCTTGGGAAAATGTCACTTGTATACCCTTAAATGACACTTGTATCAAACATATCACAACACTTTTAACATATATCGCTCGTATAT
This sequence comes from Citrus glauca, assembly GCA_029633175.1. Lineage (NCBI taxonomy): Eukaryota > Viridiplantae > Streptophyta > Magnoliopsida > Sapindales > Rutaceae > Citrus > Citrus glauca. The sequence continues at coordinate 25,603,556 of JAQOOD010000009.1, forward strand.
CCTAAGTTGATAAAATGTGTCTACCGTCCATCAAACCATTAACTACCCTTAGAAAGTTAACAGAATTATGGCAAATTGACTATTTCGCCCTTAAAACTCAAAATAAGGTAAAAAGACAGATTTATCCAAAAAATTAATATGTAAATTTTCAATTCACAATTTTTTTAATTTTATTATTAACAATAAATTTTTTATTAAAAATATCAATTATTAATGGTACATATTATTAACAATTATTCATAAAAAATCATCTATATTATACCATAAAAAATTATAAACAACATATTATTTGCAGTTAGAGCTTGGAGTATGACACTAATGAAGGAGTAAATCTTTAAAAAAAATCCCAGTTAGAACTTGGAGGAGTAGATCTTTAAAAATTCAAGTTAAATTTTGGAAGAGTAGATTCGGTTCTAGAGTAGCATTTTTTTTTTAATCCCGTTGAAACAACATTGTTTCACATAAATGACGTCATCTTCCGATAAATGGAATGACATGTCATTATTTGTCAATATATATCATATGACATGTTATTTTTTAATAGGTAAATAGGATGACATATCATTTTTTTAATCAAAGTTTCTTCCCATCTTAAAAGACTAGATTACCCTTAAGATGTTGACGCTTACAAACGGCAGCTAACGGTTTGGTGAATAATAGAAATTTTAAATTTTTTTATCCTAAATTTCATTTCAAGTAGTATATCATTCATAAAGTGGTTAGAAATTATTTATAATATTTAAGTGAATTAATTATTATCTTATCAATTAATTGATTATTTCATATCATTTGCGATACAGTTTGGAATATATAGCCATACTCATTTAAATTTTTTATCACATCTTGAATACTCTTCTTGGGCCTTATTCAAAATTAAACCCAAAATTGGGCTTCTATAACAAAATACAAAAATGAGTAAGTCTTTGGACGCCCTTCAAAATTATCATGGACATAGAAATTATGTAAAAAAAAAAAAATTAAGATTTTAAGGTTTGTATATATTTTATAAATAAAGCCTAAAAGAATTATTTTTTTAATGAGAAAATTTATGGAAAATGTTAATTTTAATATATATGTTTATTTTTCACAATTAAATAGGGGGCATTTTAGAAATAAAATTCAAAAGGGAAGGGGTATTTAAGGATTTTAAAGGGTACTAAGGCTCTGTTGGATACAGTTTTTTAAGTAGAGCTTATTTAAGTAGAGCTTTTATTAGAAGAACTTTTATAAATGGAACTTTTATTAAAAAAAATTTAGTCGTTGGATTGTCAATAGGAGTTTTTATTAAAAATTTATGAAATTACTTTAATAGGTAAATTTTTTAAAGTTATGTTATAAAAAAATAAAATAAAATTGTCAAATAAGTATGGATATTTTAACATTTAAAAAAAGTTTTTCGACTCAAAGCCCCAAAATTTGAGCTTACTAGTAGAGGCAAAAAAATTTATTTAAGTTTTAAAAACTCTATTAAAAAATAACCAAACACCAACAAAAATTATAATAAGAGCTTTATCTGATTAAATAAACACTTATGACCATTAAATAAGTCATACCAAAGATGCACTAAAATCTCTACTCTACGAATAATACATCTTGATTATGCTTTTCAAACCCATTTCTATTTGTATTCTATTCAATTCCTAAAATAACCTTTATTGTTGTTATTCTTAATAAGCTCGTGATTGACTCTCTTTGTTCCACTACAACCTTTTACCTTCTTGATGTAGCATTCATCTGTTGGTTTTCTTCCTCAATAAATCCCAATGGATGATTCTCTCTCTCCCATTTTATTTGGAAAGAAAAAAATAGGCATAGAATTTTGATTATCCTTTAACATACTCGTAAAATTAATAATTTATGCAAAATTTAGAAAATTATCTTTCATGTAAAAATAAATAGTGGATAAAATTACTTTAAATCAAATTTCAAATAGGGGTGCCAGTAGCATCACTCATATGTTACTCTGCTTTATACATACATACATACATATATAGCATTCTTATGGTAAGTTATAAACCAAACAAAAAAAAAACTCAAGATACTAATCATTAGATTTAGAAGATTAGGAGAGAAAAATATTCAGAGTAGACCCTAATCCCATTTAGTTATGCCAAATTATAACAAAAAGTGGCTCTTTCCTTAAGCAACTTAGGTGGTTGCTTAAGGATCCACTATAAATGAAAGAGTAATGATACAGCTACAAACTCTTGTACAAACTGATGTGGCATGATAAGATTGGTTGAATTAAATATCACTTGGCCCACATGATTTGTTTTTATTAATTTATATTTTAATTCAACCAATGAATTAATGCCACGTCAGTTTGTACAAGAATTTGTAGCTGTATCATTATTCTAAATGAAAACCTAATTTTATTCCTAAATTATAGATAGGGATCCACTATAGAGGAAGGCCCCTAATTTTATTCTTAAAATATAGCTATCAACTTTTTATTTATATTTATTATTATTTTGTAATTATATTTTCCATAAACAAACTACTAAATCCCTACAAAGTCTCCTTTTAACATTATAATTAACAATTTTAATCCGTTTATTTCCTAAAAATCTCCATTTAACATTATAACTATAACATTATATATTTCATTTAGAACTATACAAAATCCACATATTTGTTAATTATTATCCATTAATATTTTTCTTCGATTAAAAAAAATACCCGGTGTGTTCAATGCTTTGATGAAAAACTACTTTCTCTAGCACTTTGCACTTAAGGGGAAAAAATTAATTGTTTTACTTTCCACTAGTCATTGTTGCTTAAAACCTCAATCCATCAAAGTTGAATTCTCAAATTTATAGGTTTTATCTTTCTCTTCTCTTATTACTTAGTTGTGTTATTTAATTGTTTTTGTTTCTTTAAAAATATTTTTGTGCTCGTAGGCTATTTTCTTTTAATTATCTATGGTGTAATTGACTATTGTTTCACTAGAAAAACTAATGTCTACTAGAAAATATGAAATGAAAAAATCCAAAAAAAAAAGAAGAGAAAAATAGAAAATTTAGCATGACCTCAAAAAAGGAGCCATTGATAAGTCTGTCAAAAGTAGTTAAAAAAAATGGACTTTGAGTGAAGAATCAATAATAGATGAACAATTTCAAATTGAAATAAAAGATGATAAGACAATGAAATTGAAGATAGTAATGATTAGAATTGTGATAATACCCATACAAAAGATTGTAATAAGAAATATGAATAAAAAGTAAAACTACGGATGAGACTAAAGATCTTGAAGTGTTTTGTTTTCTAGATAATACTTATGATCCCATTAGATGGGAAAATATCGATATAAAATTAAGAAATTTTCTAGAAAAAAAAGGTTCAATTAGAAAGAATGATTTAATTTTTCCAAATGGATGAATTTTCTAGGCATTTCTCAACTACATATTACATTAAAAAAATTACCCGACGGAGAAAAATGTAATAGAAGGTGGCTATTATATTCAAAAATTTTAGTAGAGTGTATTGTTTTAGTAGCAAATTATTCAATACAAATTCCAATAAAAGTTAGATGAGTAATGAACGAACTACAATTGAAAAAACTTTAGTGTTATACTTAAAAGTCTAAGACAAACAATGAACATATTATTAATATAAGTTTATGGGTCAAATCAAAAGTAGCATTATGGAAGAAAAAAAACTAACAAAGATATTCAAGCAAAAATCAATAAAGAAAGAGATCATTGGGAAAAGGTAATATAATAAAAACTATTGTTTGGTGTAAAAAAATCTTGCTAAAAATAACTTATCATTTCGTGGAAAGAATTTGAAGATATACCAAGAAGCAAATGGAATTTTTTTTTAAGTTTAATTGAAAGGATTTTAGAACTTGATCCAATAATGCAAGAGCATACTCGATGTATTAAAAATGGTGATATTGATAGTAATTACCTCGGCATATAATAAAGAAATGATCGAGTTGATACAAATGTTAGGACCTGAAATAAAAAATTCAACAATTAACAAGATTAAAGAAGCAACATATTTCTCGATTATAGTTGACTGTACTCTAGATACAAGTCATAAAAGAACAAATGTCTATTGATTAAAACGTGTATGTATTTTAGCAAACCCAGTTAAAATAAAAGAATATTTTTTCAGGGTTCTTAAGAGTCAATGACACTTCTAGGAAAACCTTTTTAACAAACCCATAGATGCAATAAAAGTTCTTAAACTTTTATTGATGACATACGAGGACATGAATATAATAATCGTTCTTATATGAAAGTGTAAAAAAAAAGACTAATAAAAAACAATCATAGAGAATTTTATATATCATGCGGTTGTCATAATTTTAATTTAGTGCTTTGTGATATGGAAAAGTCGTGTCCTAGAGTTATTTCATTTTTCAGAGTTGCGTAACATATTCATCATTTTCCTCTTCAATGAAGCGATTGAAAATTTTACAAAATAATGTACCTAATTTGACTATCAAATAATTGTCACAAGCATGTTAAGAAAGTCATATTGAAAGTGTAAAATCAACAAGATTCGAAACTCCATAAATAAGAGATACTTTACTTGAATTGGAAGAAATTATTGAAGGCTCGAAAATAAATAGCAAAGCTAGTGTTTTACCAATATATGAATCAAAAACTTTGAATTCACATTAAGCATGATTATCTGGTATAACATATTATTTGTTGGTAACCCTGTGAGTAGAACTTGGAAAAAAGACACGCCTGCCGATATTGTCATAGATAAGCTTAAAGGTCTTATTTCTTTGTTTGAAAACTATAGATAAAATAGATTTATGTCTGCTATGATTTTAGCTAAAGAAATTGTAAGTGAAATAGAAATAAAACCTACATTTCATGGAAAACATATGATTTACAGGAAAAATAAATTTGATCAAAATATAAGTGAAGAGAAAATTTTGTCCACTGAAGAGTCTTCTAGAACTAATTATTTTACATATATAGTAGATCAAGTTATTTCTTCAATTATAAGTAGACTTGGGCAATTTCAAATGTATGGGAAAATATTAGGATTATTTTTAATTTAAAAAAGCTATGATTGATGAGTGATGTGTTTTAAAAACTTATTGTATTAATTTTGAAAATGCTTTAAAACATTATATGTTTTTTTACACAGATGGTTTAGATTTTTTTAAAAGTATTTTAAGAGAAGATTTTCAAGGCCAAAAAAATACTTCGCTTGATGTAATTAATTATTTAAAAAAAAAAGATTCTTTTTCAAATGTATATATTGCTTATAGAATATTATTAATAATACCAATAATGATTGCTTTTGCACATAGAAATTTTTCAAAACTAAAATTGACAAAAATTTATTTACGATTAATCATGTCACGAGAAAAATTAAATAGATTAGTTATAACAATGTCTATCAAGAAAAATATATCAGCAAAATAAAAATACAAAATTTAATTAAGAATTTTATATCTTTAAAAAGTTATAAAAATTAATTTTTAATAAATTAATACATATATTTTACCTCAAATTCTTTTAAATTTTTTTAAAAAACTAATTAAAACAATTCGCTTAACACCTAAAACATGGTTGAGCAGCTCCTGATGATAACCGTATGAGTTAAAAGAATACGAGAAAATAAAAATCCCTCCATTATGACTTACGATTAATGTATAATATAAACTAGAGTCCAGACACAATAAGATGATGATAAGAATCCAATGGCGAACCATCCAAGCAGCCCCATCTGTACCACCACCAAATGTAACTTGTCTAAAAATCGATGAAACTGGATGGTCCAAGACAAATGAAATTAAAAAATCTTTTTTACAAGATTACCTAGCTAGATGTTTTATTCGATTAAATACTTAAATTAATAATTCTATTACATAATTTTTTTTTTAAATCTCACCAACCCAATCACATGCATCATCGTGGAAATTTTTAGGAACTGACGCTTGCATGTTGCTTCCCCAATTGATGGATCATTTTACTATTGGCTTAAGAGAATAATTAAATGCAAAAACGCAAGGGTAGTGAGTGACAATTCGTAACGGATGCATGGTTTGGGAATAATTAAAAAAGGAAAATGATAATCAATTACGATACAAATAAGTGCCGGACCGGGGCGCGAATGTGATACGGGAGGGGTGAGCTCAAATAATAATGCAATTTAAAAATTTCCATCAAAACTGAAAAATGCCAAATTCTGAACTTCACTTAAACTAAAAGAATAAGGAAATAAATGACAAACAAATTTTTTGTATTTATATTGGAGAAAAACCCAAGCACATTAAAATTGAATTGATGGAGAATGAAAAAGACCCTAAAATAGAATGTTTTGCTTTGGTATTATTGCAATTTATAGATAAATAGAAGGGGCTATATATATAATTTGATAAATGCACTTAAAAATGAGTGTATGTGTAAGAACATTTCAAAAGTCTAGTGGGGATAAGAAATTATGTATTAAAATTGTTTATGTTATTAATTAAGAGAGAGACATAACGATTTCCGAATGCATAAAAAAATAGTTCATGTGGAAAGAAGCGGGGTGCAAGGAAACTAAAAATATGTAACCGTTTCCAAAATATTATGGCTTATTAATTAAGCGCGTTAATTACTTATTCCAGAAGCATTAGTGGTATTAGTAATTTAACAGCAATTATACTAATTATTCAACAAATAAGAAGCCCATAGTTATTGAATAGTAATTCAGATCAGCTATCACTCTTATTACTCCAAATAATAAGAATTTATGTATTAAAATGATTTATTCTATTAATTAAGAGAGACAAATAATAATTTTTGAATGCAAAAAAAAAAGATAGTCTGTGTAAAAATAAGTGGGATGTTGAGTTAACCTTTTTACTAATCTTTTAGAAAGGTACAACTAGTAGTTATAGGATAAGAAAATAAAACTAATTATATCTAATCATATATTGGCTTATAAAGAGTGGAGAACATATTAACTAGCACCGGATCCAAATCTCAAGTGTGTTGCAAGGTAACTAAAAATAAGTAACCATTTCCAAAATATTATGGCTTTCTAATTAAGCATGCTAATTATTTATTCCAGAAGCGTTAGTGGAATTAGTAATTAACAGTGAGTATACAACTAATAAGAAGTCCATTATACAGTTACTAAATAGTAATACAGATCAGCTATCACTCTCATTATTGAATACGTGGTATGTATATAATAATATGTCCAATTGCTAGCTTTTGGCATCTTTCTTCCATAGCAATCTCAATCTCTTATTTCACAGCCATGAACTCAAAGTTGTTTTTGACGGCGATATTAGTTGCTCTTATCGGCATCTTCATCGCCATCAATGGTATTGGGATTTTGTCAAAATCAATATTTTTGGATAATGCAGAAAAGCATTGGCAATATTTGAAAGTTATTAAAGCGGTTGATGGAATAGGACCAGAAAGCTTCGCCTACGATCCCCTTGGGAAAGGTCCATACACTGGTGTTTCCGATGGCAGAATCATCAGGTTGGATGAAAATGGAAGCCAATGGACTAATTTTGCCGTTACTTCCTCAAACAGGTAATTCGCGTCATCCTTTTGCTCGTCCTGCCTTCCCCCCCCCCCCCCCCCCCCCCCCCAAAAGCCCTAGGGCAGTGCCTTTCTTCCTTGTTATATGCTTTACCCTATTTATTTATCTTATTGCTATAAAGCATATTATTGCATGTGCATATTCTTTTTATTATCTTTTTGGTTTGTTAGTTTTAACATTGATGGGATATATTTGATATGCTCAATACCAAAAGAGAATATTGATTATATTCTTCATTTTCTTATGGTTAAAACTTTGTTTATAAAATTAAAGAAGAAAAAAGTACAATTTAATGGAAGAATCTATCATTTAAAAGTTCAGGGACGCAAGTTGAAATTCATATTTTGAAGTTAAAGGTTTAACTTTAGTGGTAATTAGCGGCCTTTCTAATGTTTTGGTCTTTAATTTGAATTGTAATGAATACACTAGTTATTAATTAAAAATATATAAAAATTATGTCCAATAGTTCTCGAAGACATAGTCTAAAATAACTAAAAAGAAATAAAATAACAAAACCTTAAAAAAATAAAATAAAAACTAAGCCCACGAACAACAATAATATAACAACTATATGTGTACATATATACACACATACCAAAACCTTTAACTTTATGAATGTAATGAATATTTTGAAACGGTTTGAACTTTCCCTTAAAATCGACACTACATCGAATGCTTAATTGCTTAGTCTACTGTTTCATAGGTTCTATTTGCGAGTACTGATTATTGACTTAAGCCACGGATATGCCACTAAACATTATATATCCATCCATCTTCCGAGTTCAGGCAACCCTAGTGGCAACCTATATCTCTCTTGCTGTCCTCTGAAAATCTTAAAAACACCATAACCATTACTTTAAGCGACAAGAAACTGAAGATTACCGTATCTTTAAGTTAAAATCTCATAGCTGCCAGATTCATCTCCATGTACATAACTAATTAGACAATCCAAACAACTCTTCATTTGCCCAAATCTCCGTTATTCATCTGTCATAATCTGCTTCCACACTACCTCATCTTACAATTAAACCCATCATTATTATTGTTCGAATTAACTCTTCCAACGGCAAATTAAAAAGCCACGCAAGAACCACTCGGGCTGTAGCCCGAGTGGCCAGGGCTGCTGCCCTCCATCTTGGAGGGCAGCAGTTCGAGCCCCCACAAACGCATTGTGGGGGTATTTCCTTTCTCAATTAATTTGAGTGAAGGCAGTCCTCTTCCTTACCCATGAGTGAGGAGTGGACATCCCTCGAATATTTGTGAGGATTTAAATCTGGGCAGCGCTCCATTAGCACTGATGTCAGTTGGTCCCAGTAATAGTCTGATTTGTAAATATCAGTTATAGTCTCATGTCATATGAGTTGTACTCTGAGCAATAGTCTCATGTAATCAAAAAAAAAAAAAAAAGCCACGCAAGAAGAGTACTAGCTACAACATCATTGGACCATGCCAACGCCCACCAGAACTTTATGGGCTTTACTCTGATAGACGAAAAACAAGACTAGCCCAACCCAAAAACATCCGGACGTGGCTCAGGCCCAGTACAGTCGTTTGGTCAACTGGGATCAGGCCCCAGCAACATTTTTAATGAGTAGTGATACAACTAAGAGAAGTACACATTATGCCCTTCTAGAATTAATCAAGATATTTCAATTCAGGGACAGGCTATGTTACATATAATCTAACATGGGTGACAATGAGTTGTCACTCATGACAAATCAATTGTTTTATATACTGTAATTTTTTATATTTTTATTTAAAAATATAAAAAATGAGTTATCACTCATGAGTTGTCAATCTTGCTCCATACGAGGTTTATAAGCATATATTTTATATTTTTATTTAAAATTTAAATTTGTTTAATTACATTACAAATTTCAATTTAAGTTATTTTAAACTTTAACTAAACTAGGGGTGGCTACTAACCCACTCGGTTCGATTCTACCCCTGAACCAAATCGAATTGAATAATTTTAGTTTGATTCGATTACATGAGAAAAATCGAATGTAGGTGAACTTTAATTTGGGAAAAATCTAACCAAATGTCCACCCCTAAACTTACTTCTAGTTTAGGCGTACTTTCATTTTAAATGAGAATTTAAAAAAAAATTGTGATTAGTAGAGATGGCAAAATCCGAATCCAGATCCAGATGTAGGTATATTTAGATCCGAATCCGCATTGAATTTTGGCATCTGGATCCACAAAAAAAAATGTGGATCTAGCTACTAGTAATATCTGCATGAATTGCAAGTAAAGCTTCTAGATATCCAGATCCGCATAATAATAAATTTAAATATAATTTTAAATTTGATAATTTACCTAATAATATCAAATAAAATTCAATATAATTTAACAATCAACAATTCAACATAAATAACACACAACAACACCATAAATTCACAAATGATAATTTCACAATATAAATGAAACATAAAAAAATCTAAGGTAAATTGTTTCATTACAATATTATTTAATTATTATTATTTTATTTTTAACATTTTTCATATTTTAAAGTTAATTATGCTTATAAATATTAAATAAATAATTTAATTTATATATTTTCAATTGAAATTTAATTATAAAATAATGTGGATCCGGATCTTGATCTTGATATGCATGGATCTTGATTTTTAAGATTTGAATCCATATTTTTTAACATGCAGATCAAGATTTTTTTGGATTCGGGCCAAATCTAGAGTTTCTTACCATCCCTTGTGATTAGAAGCCAAATAAATTAGTTGATCCTAAGATTGATGTCTACCCTTTTGTCTCCTACTAAAGTAGGAGTAATGCATAACAAACAATATGCATTTATGATGTGTTTACCAAGTGGTAATCAGAATCACCATGAATCGGAATAAGCTATAATGAGAATGAAGAATAATAATTAGAAGGGTAATTTTTAAGGACCTCCCTTGAGGTTTGACGTATTAACACTTAGATAGAAAATATGAGCGTATTATTAAATACCACCCCTATCATTTGTATTCCAATTGGTATCCTATCAATGTATAAGGGTAATTTCATAAAAAAAACTCTCTAAAATTTTGAAAAAATCAAAAGTAATCGAGTTGACCGTTGTACACTTCATTATCCCCTGGTTCCAAGGATGCATTATACATATCTTCTCTTTCATCTTTCATTCACTAGTTCCAAGGATGCATTGAACATATCTTCTCTTTCATCTTTCAAACCCAAGGTAATAAGCAATCCATTCATCCACCCAAAGTCCCAAACACAACCAAATTCTTCTGTTTACGCTTCTAACCTCGCCAAATGAAGCTCAAATTTGAAGAAACCCTAATTTGAAAGAAGAGTGATGAACAATAAAGTGATGGCAGTGGGAAAATGCTATCATCAAGTGACCATTGTTGGCGACAAGTGAAGAATGAATGAGTTATTAAACCTCATAGAAGGTGAAAATTCTAAATAACTCAATGCATGTCAAAGTTAGAGCTTTTTGGTTGATTTGATGTTGTGTTTGAAAATGGATTTAAGGCTATGTTTAAGTTGTTGAAGAAGTTACTGCATGTTTTTAGTGTGATTTGCACTATTAAAGAGCTAATCAAACCATTGCGTATTAGAAAATAGTTACTTTCGTGTAATTTCTATGTTAAACAAAAGTTAGTTTTAGCATTGTAATCGTAAATATAATTCCTAATTTTTACAATAAAATTGAAATAAAAATTGAGATTTTTTTAATGAAATTAATTTTGGGATTGTATTTTTTATTACAATTTAAAACAAATATGATTTTCTTAATTGAAGTTCAGAAATTGTTAAATTCTCCGCCAATATTTTATCCTTCTTTTTTTTCTAGTTAATGAATATGCAATGCCAATTATTTGGTTATTCTTTTTTTTTTATCCGTGCACTGGGAGCAAAGCATATTCTATTCTATTAACGAACATCACCCTAATGGTTGGTATAAGGGTGTTTTCAACTTTAGGGTATTTTTGTCATTTTATTAATATACTAACAATGAGTTGATGGAAATACAAACGGAGGGGGAGGCCTTTGTAATTACAGTCATACTTTCTATTTAGGTGTTAATATTTCAAACCTATGAGATGTCTCTAAAACTTACCCATAATTAGAACAAGTTATTTATTTGAATTGTAGGAATTTGAATAAAAATGAGCTATGTTGGCATTGATGTGTTTATTTTATTTTGGAATTGGGATGAATTATTGTAAGTTATTAAGATTTCCTTAGTTAATTATTGTCATTATTATTGTTATTATATGTTATACTAATTGTTGTTGTTAACAACAACAACAACAATAATAATAATAATGTTGTTGTTGTTATTATTATTATTATTATTATTATTATTATTATTATTATTATTATTATTATTATTATTATTATTATCGACAAAACTTAATAATAATGATGATGATGATGATCAAATTCTCAAAAATTTGAGAATACATCCTAAACAGCACCCCACACATCTTTGTCTATGAAAAATTTGAGAATACATATCCTAAACAACATCCCACACATCTTTGGCTATGGGCAAAAATAAATGTAGTTTTCCAATAACTAGAGAATTCTCTAAGCGCCATCTTTTCAAATTAGGATCTCTAGCGGCTGGCTACTTCACTTCTCCTGTAAGGTGGCCGAGTTTACCCCTGCCATCAACAGCAAGCTTTATGGACTGAGCCCATTCTAGGTAATTGGAACCATTCAATTTATCAACGGTTAACTGTAGGGAATGATTTAAAACAAAAGAATATGCACTGCCTGTAGAAATCGCAAATTAGGACTTGGATTGGGTAACTTCTAAAGACAAAGAAGGATCTCCGCTTGTGTGGGTAATAGATTCCTTGGATCCAATCATGGCAGCGTGGTAATTCATGATCTAGATTTGATAGAGAGCCAAGGCTTTGATACCATGAAGGTTTTATGAAAAAAATTGAACCTTTCTTCGTATTTTGTTGTCCACAAAAGATTGTTTACAAAGAAAATATTTATAGTGCTTCTAAAACACATAACATTACCACAATTTTAGGAAATAAAATAATAACAAATCAGCTAAATATCATACTTCCTAATTCAACTTATTCTATTTAAATTAAATGCAAAAGGTCTTTCTCAATTATAGGCATCAAATCTTTAACACATGCTACATTAGCTTTGTGGATGACTTTAGTAAATATACTTAGATTTATCCTTTAAATCTTAAGTCAACGCCTTTAAAGATGTTCAAAATCTTTAAATTATAGGTTGAAAATTAATTCAACATAGCCATTAAAATGCTACAATGAGACTAAGGGGAGAATACATAACTTTTATCTCATTCTTGAACCAATCTGGAATTCTCTTTAAACACTCTTGTCCTTACACATATCATCAAAATGGGATGGTTGAAAGGAAACATAAGCATATTGTTGATCAGGACTTACATTATAAGCGCAAGAAAAATTACTTTTCAAGTTCTAGTGGGGTGCACTTCACATAGTTATATCATATTGATAGGTTGTCTCCTGCCATTCTTTAATTTTTAACACTATATGAGGAGGTGTTCAAACATAACCTTGATTACAGCATGCTGAAATGCTTTGGTTGTTCATGTCATCTTTACTTAAGAGAATATAACAGACATAAGTTTGACTATCATTCAAGTAAATGCATTCTAATGAATATTCTTTTCCTTGTTCAATTATCTTCACAGACTTCTTCTTCATCCATTTTCTTTTCTCTTGAACAAGTCTATCATCTTTCTACTCTATTTATAACTCTACATCCTCCTAATAGTAGCCCAACTAATCCTAAATTTCCAGTAACAATAGAACTCATCACTTAGTTAATCTTCCTTCACTTAATATAGTAGCCACATCTCCCTAATTAAATCCTATGCATACTAAGCCTATTCAAATTTCTACACTAGTCAATCACCTGATACCTTCTCCATCTATTCCATCTATTACATAAGAAATATTTATCCCACTAAACACATTTTAAACCTCTAACCAATTAAACATACATCAGATGACTTCTAAAAGTAAGGCTAGTATCTTTAAACCTAAAGTATATACGACGGTCTTTGTTCATAAAGAACCACATAGTGTTCATGAGGCATTTAATGATCTAAGGTGTTTTGAAGTTACAAAAGATGAATATAATACATTAGTTAAAAATGGCACCTGGCCCTTCATCCTTAGAATAGCTAATCAAAAGGTAGTTGACAAAAAATTGGTGTCTAAAGCTTTTTTTTTAACACTGATGATAGCCTAGCCAAATACAAGGCTAGATTGGTAGTTAAATGTTTTTGGTAGATTGCAAGGGTAAACTACTTTGAAACATTTAATCCTGTGATAAAGCCAAATACAAGGCTAGATTGGTAGTTAAATGTTTTTGGTCGATTGCAAGGGTAAACTACTTTGAAACATTTAATCCTGTGATAAAGTCAACTACAGTCAAAGTATTGTTAAGTCTAACTATGATGAATTAGTTGACAATCAGACAAGTTCATGTCAACAATTCCTTCATTAATGGAGATTTAACAGAGGAGGTCTTTATAGATCAATAAGAGGGCTCCATTGATATTCAGAGGTCTGACTTTGTTTGCAGGCTTCACAAGTCCTTGTATACTCTTAAATAAGCTAGTTTGGTCTGAGAAGCTTAAAAGATGCTTACTACAGTGGGATTTTGATAACACAAAGGCTGACACATCTTTACTCATAAAGAAAAAAAAAAGAGGCATTTATGATTATGGTCCTCATTTATGTTGATGATATGCTAATTACAAGACCAAATAATGTAGATTTAAAAATTTTTATTAAAAATTTTAGTTAAGCTTTTACATTGAAGAATCTTGGCAAATTATCTTATTTTTTGGGCAATTGAGGTGTTGTATGATGCAAACTGTGTATATCTCTCTCAAAAGAAATACATCAAAGATTTATTGTCAAAAGTTGACATACTTGATTGTAAGGACATTGATACACCTATAAGCACTAGAGTGAAGTTGCATAAAGAAACTCAAAGAACTCTTGGACAACACATTACAGATCTAACTCATTACAGAAGCATTATTGGGGGAATGCAGTACTTAATCTTGACTAGACCTGAGATTACATTTTCTGTGCATAAACTCAGTCAATAAGTATATACTCCGACATTACAACATTTGATGGTGTGCAAGAGAGTTTTGAGATATTTGAAAGCTACTCAAGACTATGGACTAAAATTCATCAACCATGGAGAGATGAAAATCACTAGATTCTTTGATGCAAATTAGGCTTGTGACTTAGTCGGTAGGAAATCCATTGTTGCCTACAGTATTTATCTAGATAACAATTTGATTTCTTGTCATCAAAGAAGCAGTCAATGGTCACAAGGTCTAGAGTAGAGAGTGAATATAAATCATTAATATCTGCTAGTGCTAAATTAGCTTGGTTGCAATCCTTGTTTTCTAAGATAGGAGTGTGTTGCATAGAGAAGCCTATTGTTTGCTATGACAACATCAGTGCCACCAAATTAGCAAGAAATCCTATTTATCATTCCAAAACAAAGCATAATGAAATTGATATGCATTTCATTGAGAACAAAGTTCTTGTTGGTGAATTAAATATTCAATATATACCAAGTGAAGAGCAAGTTACAGTTGTAATGACCAAACTCCTTTCATGCACATATTTCAATTATTTGAGAGCCAAATTCAATATACATTGCTGTCCCTTGAATTTTAAAAGGGCTGGTAAGGCAACTCACCGCACAGAGCATAAGAAAGCTCAGCCAAAATCTTCACAAGTCAAGAATACCATTTCGTCAAGAGTTGCTAAGCAATGCAATAACTCAGTTGATAGCTCACCTTAAGTAGTGAAGTTTGTTGTAGAAGCACTGTTTGTGTTTCTAGTATTAGCTAGATATTATAGTTAGTTAAATGTAATCAGTTACAAGTTGTTATCATTAATAAGCATATATAAATATGTGATGTAATAGATACATGAAAGTCATGAAAGTTCTAGATCCGGCAATATTTTCCTCTAAAATTTTCTTTCAAGCCAAACAAACTTTTTATGTTCTGTTTAGTTTTACAATTTATGAAAAAATTATTTCCAACTTTTTCAAACTCACATTGATAGATGTACATCCAAACTAGAGAAGATATATATATATAATTTTAAAAAAGAGTGGACTTCTACATTAGAAATTATCAGGTATGGGTGCCTTTTTTTTTTATATATAGACATGCTATTAAGCATATGGTTTTATAGTTTATTAAACACTAACTCTATTAAATTATATGGTTTAATAGCATGTTTGAATGAAAAAAAGTGAAGATACCCGCACTTGAAAAGGACTATATTTATGAGTTCAACTAATCAAACTAAATTCAAAACATCGACCAATCATCGGACTTGAAAATGAAGGCACTAGGAAAATCAGTCCACCTATTCCACCATTTGGACAATTAATACTAGTGACTTCTTATAAAACTAAGCATAATTAAAAGAATACGTGTTTAAAAACTCACTGGAAAAAATTATCAATTTATCAGATAATTCAATTAATACAACAATAGACATTAAACATGGACGAAACCATGTACATTTTCAGGTGGCCCAAGCAACACCCGCTCAAGAAAAAATTAAAAGATCGAATTAAATTTTCACTTATTTTATATGAATTTTACATTTGACACTCTCATCTTGTTTGCTCTTCAATTTTGTAAATTTTATGTTATAACCTAATTAAAGATAAGGATATTTAAACCTACCAAAATACGCTCTATACCTATTTACTCAATAAAATTATTATTAAAAGTTAAAAATTAAGATATTATTCTACATACCCACCTAAATACCAGTTACATTATTTTATTAAATAAACTCGAAAAAAATAATTATCCAAAAGATACTTGACTTCGTTTTTGAGTATGCAAGAAGGGGGTTCTACCGTAGTGTGGAAGGCTGGTTTGTTGGCAAGATTGAATTTGCATTATGGAACTTTCTAGTATGCAGTGAAGCTTGATTTTTACTGATCATTTGACGCGATCTTGTGTTCTGTATAAGCCTTTAATTATTTGGTTTTCATATTGTTTTTAGTTGAATTGAATTGAAGATTTCTTAAGTCGTGTTTGAAGGTAACAGCGAAGCAAATACATTTGATATTCCACTGAAAAAAAAAAACCTTTTAAGACTTAAAGGAAAAAAAATGGATAATTATTAACAGATTTTCAAATAGTTTAAAACGAATGCAGAGAATAAAAATATTTTTATTGAATTATATTAGTTTGTATATACTCTTAACTTACATTAGGGTATTATATTAGCTTGTCTATATTTATAATTTATATTATGAGTGTTTTAATAATAAAAATTATATTTTATAAAAAATTTAATTAATAAATATTTTAATAAATTCAAATAATCTCACTTAAATTAATAATATCTCTACGAACCAAAATTCTAGTTCTGCCCTTCCATACAAACATAGCATTTCTTCTCTTTCTTCCATGCCCCACCCACCACTCACATGAAACATGCGGCAGCTCTACAATCGGCCACGCAAATACCCTTTTTTGATAAGCTCCTCTATAAATAAATTTGCCCATTTCCGCAACTCAATACCGTTTGTTATTTCTCTCTAACACCATCACCATGAACTCAAGTCTCAGCTTCATCGCTAAAAGCATAGTCATTTTTCTTTTTATCAATAGTTCTACTCAAGGTGTCGTTCAGTATCAGATAGAGGGTGCAATTGGACCTGAAAGTTTTGCATTTGATGCACTCGGTGAGGGTCCTTATACCGGCGTATCCGATGGCCGTATTATTAAATGGCACCAAGACCAACGCCGCTGGCTTCATTTTGCTCTAACCTCTCCAAACAGGTAACTCTCAAATTAGTCTCCCATACGAAAGTAGAGGTGTCCGCTGAAGGTCGACTTACATATGCATACATGTCCGCTCACAAAACCAAGAGTAATTGATCAGAATCATTTATGTCCTTCCGATTAAAAATAGTTAGCATTTTAAAATACGGACTCCTTACGCTAAGAATTAATTGGTAGATTAGGGGGTTTGGTTCAAAAAAATTAATTCAATTTGGAAAAAAAAATTAATTGTGGAGATTTGAATTAAGGTTTTTAAATTGAATTTGGTCAAATTATATTTAAAAAAGAAAAATAATACCATACAAGAGATTAAAATTTCTTCTAAACCTTAGTTGAGTCGGCTCATGTTGGTAACCGTATACTACATACCACATATTCTAATTCCATACTCATCTTTCTATGTTAAACTTTTAAAAGGATATGAGTAATAGTCATCTAATAGAAATATATAATTAATCAAATCTTAACCGCCTATTATTGTTAATGTATGCTTGATAAATCAACATAATATAACTCAATATTTAAATGAATCCATTATTATGTAACTAGGTGGCACCCTATTTGCGGAGGTTCAGGCCGACAAAATATTCAAGTTTGGCGTACATCAATGAACGTTGAATTCAAGTTATTTGCGAGATAGTGTATATACTTAAATAAAATTTTAATTTTATTTTAAAATTAACCATGTGAGTTTTGCGGATAGGGATGGTTGTGAAGGGGCATATGAATATGATTATGCGGCAAAGGAGCACATATGTGGGCGTCCGTTAGGGTTGTGCTTCAATAAAACCAACGGTGATCTCTACATCGCTGACGCTTATTTTGGATTGCTTAAAGTGGGACCCGAAGGAGGATTGGCCACTGCCGTTGCTACTCAATCAGAGGGCATTCCTTTCAGATTCTGTAATAGTCTAGACATCGATGAATCCACCGGAATCGTCTATTTTACCGACAGCAGTTCACAGTTTCAAAGGAGGTATATATATATATTTATGAATTGAAAATGGCACTTAGGTCCTTGTCGGATAATTTTTTTTATTAATAAATTCTTAATTACTTATTTCATCACTTAAAAAATTACCTGAGAACTTTGCCGAATAAACAAGTTGATTTATTAGTGAAAATATCATATTTAACCGTTAAATATAAGAGAGGATATTAAAAGTCTATTAAGAACCTAAGTTAAGTGATAAATACAACTTCTAATACGATGAAAAGCATCGTTATTCAACCAACAAGCACATAGATTAGTTGGCGTAAAGATGTTCTAACTTAACCAAAGTCCTCGGTTTAAGGCTTGAGAATGCAGCTGCATTCTCGAATCTGAATTAGTTGGGAGAGTTTTACCACCCTAGTAATCTCATCCGGCTCGAATCTGAATTAATCGAAACCCAATGTAATCTTCAGATATTAAATAATTTAATAATAAAAATAAGGGTCATCATTCACCCTTTAATTTGATATCATTTCATTTCCTTTGGTTGTTAACTTGATAGATATGCGTCATTTCTGAATTGATTAAATAATTAATTCTATATTGACATTAATTCATGCCATAAAACCAACTCTCAAATTTATTACGTGGGCTGATGGCTAACAAAAACATTTAATTAATGTTGTAAGGAAATTAAGTAATGTTGTACACGTCATAAATAGAAAAATCTTGAGTGTGTTATTGACACTTTTTCGTATTGATTAATGTATAATAATAACAGTGACAATAATTGTGCAGACATCAAAGTAGACTAGAATTACGTAAATGCAAGTCTCACATGTGGGCACAATAAAGCATTTTGTACTATTTTTCATTTCTTATTTATCTATGACTATATGCATGTCCTTTTACAGTTAGCTAGCTAGCCTCTATCTAAACTTCAATCGGTTCAAAATAATTGAAAAGGTGTACGATGCTTGCAATTTGCAGGAACCACATTTCTGTAATACTAAGTGGTGATAAAACAGGAAGGCTACTGAAGTATGACCCAGCAACAAAACAAGTAACTGTTCTTCTTGGGAATCTCTCATTTCCAAATGGGGTGGCTTTGAGTGAAGATGGCAACTACATGTTACTTGCAGAGACAACAAGCTGCAGAATTCTACGGTATTGGCTAAAAACATCGAAAGCCGGAACAATAGAAATTGTCGCTCAACTCCCAGGGTTTCCAGATAACATAAAAAGAAGCCCCAGAGGAGGATTTTGGGTTGGTATACATTCGAGAAGGAAAGGGATCTCTAAATTGGTTCTTTCATTTCCTTGGATAGGAAATGTTCTGATTAAACTACCAATTGACATTGTTAAAATTCATTCAAGTTTGGTTAAGCTAAGTGGGAATGGTGGAATGGCTATGAGGATAAGTGAACAAGGGAATGTATTGGAGATTTTGGAAGAAATAGGTAGAAAGATGTGGAGATCTATTAGTGAAGTTGAAGAGAAAGATGGGAATTTGTGGATTGGATCAGTTAATATGCCTTATGCAGGCTTGTACAACTATTCATCTTAACGATAGATATTGCATTTTGAAAGATAATATCGGATCAGCAAACTCTTCCCCGGACGTCGGCACGAGATAAAATCTGAAGCTGATGTTTTACGCTATCGTTTATCGCTTTTGCAATGGCGAAAATAATTTTGGTAAACAATAAAATACTGAAACTTATATTATATTCGTGAGGACAGCTTAGAAGAGAATTTCCACATAATAATAATAATAATAATAATAATAATAATAATAATAATAATAATAATAATAATAATAATTCTTTAGTAAAAATTTTCTATTTAGAATTAAAAATCTGAATTAAAATTAAGGGTGACTTTACAGCGTTGTAAAATAATTAAAAAGATAGATTACGATATTGTAAACTCGTGTTGAATTTTAGTCTCTTATTTTAATTTTGAACATAAAACTGACTCAATTCTGTATTAAGGATATTATCACTTTAACATTTAATATAAATACAGTAACAACAGAAAATCTCTACATAGCAAGTAATATTAGAATAAATTAATGTATTAAATACAATAACAACAGAAGGAAAGAAAAGAAAAAAGAAAAATTCACACTACACATTTACAAGCAAACTCTCGAATTCCACTGTTTTAACAAAAATTAAAATAATCAAATTTGGTATATACTTTTTAATTCAATTCGATTTATTTCACGTTGATTTCGTGGGGCATGTATGCCAATAATACAGAAGACAATAGACTTTTTCTGATTTCAAATAGCAAATTCTTAACCATGTATTGCAGATCGAGTCTATGGTCTCCGTCCTTGTTTCGGAATTGTCAACTTTATGCATGTGGCTAAAATGAACTGAGCCAAGAATGCCACAAATTCTGTACATCACTTTTTCCACGAATTTTTCCTGTCACATCTTATCTTAATTTCCCATAACGTGAAGTTACTATTATGGGCGGCCCGAATAATCCCCCCAATTATTTAAAATTTCAAGTAATTAGGGTGAAAATGAGTATAACACGAGGAATTTTCTATTATTATTATTACTTATAATTAAGAAAAATATTTTGTTATCAGGATTAAGGAAAAATAAATTAACTGTTGTGAATATCCACCTCGGAACATAGAGACAGCATCATGGAGCTGATGCGGATGGGGACCAGAAGATGAGGATGAAATGCTGATTCTTGCTAGCCTAGCTGTTACATAATTAACTTTAATCATTCAAACAACCTTTTCCTTTTCTTATTTTCTTAAAAGGCTTTTAGTAGATAAAAGGATTATTTTTAACCACCACTCAAATGTTTCAATATTTTTTTATCGTACACTCATTTGTTTTGACAACTATCACCACGCACCCAAAACGTTAAAATTTTATGTTAGTTTAACGATCAAAAGGGTAAAACAGGAAATGCACGTATGTAAGAACTAAAATAATAAAAATTATATTCATTTCCTTCTCCGGTTTCCTTTCCTTTTTAATTTTCTTCTCCATTTCAAACGTTAAACAAAAACAATCCATGGGTAACTTGCTGTTGCCGAAATCCGATGATCGGCAACAAGGGTTGTTCGCCTTTGATCTCCTCTGCCGTCTTAAGTTTCACAAGCTGTAGCGTGGTCGGGGCAAGCGCAAGCAATTTGGCGGCGAAAATAGATGGCGCACAAGAGTCGTGAGATGCTGGTAGCGGCGAGACGGCGACGATGCTGCTGGTGGTGTCACGATGGTGGGGATGGCGGTTGCAAAAATCATAGCCCTTGATGGTGTCCCGATTGTAGAGATGGTGGTTGATGGCTGCAACGCAAAAATAATAAAACCTAAACTTTTAGGGCATCTTTATTTGTTTTGTGGTTATTTATTTGGTATAATACGTATATTGAAGTATAATCTCTACTATAAATTTACTTTGTCCTCACTTGAAAATAAGATTTATATGGAGATATTGAATTAAATAAAATTATAAGCAAGTTGTTTATTTGTTTATTGTTTAGTTTTATTATATTATACTCCTAGATTTGTATTTTTATTGTAAATTTTATAAATTAGAATGGGTAATTTTGTATCTGCACAGCCAAATCTATTCAATTTAGAAGTATTTTAGTCTTTTCAATATATAATAGCTTATGTCGTTTTACTTAACGGCAAAAAGTAACGAAATGGGTGTGCAGTAATAATTATCAAAACAACTGGGTGCACAATAAAAATATGTTGAAACATTTGGGTACTGGTTAAAAGTAACCCTAGATAAAATCAAATTTTTTAACCTAACTTTTTCAGGATCTATACTACGAATTCATTTGAAAATCGTTCAAATAAACCCTTAAAAGCGAATTTACTTTTTCTATTAAACATTAAAGTTAGCTTACATGTAATATTTTTATTAAAGAAAGGTTTAACAATATGTGAAATGAATGTATAAGGTAGAAATAATGAAACAAGCCAACAACTGTTTGCTTAGGAATTTTTCATATATATATATATATATATATAGGGAGTCCTTATGTTACATTAAATATAACATATACACTTCACAATAACTACACAAATGATAGGCCCATATAATTTATGTGGTTATTGTAGAATGTGTATGTTTTATTATATGTAAGCATTTGCCACATACATATATCTAATGTCACAAATAGTTTTAAATAATGTCCAACATTGATGTTTTTTTGTAGCATTAAAGTAGTCTAAATAAAAATCTATTCCATACACAAGTATCATCCACGTTATGGAATCATTAATTTCGTCATCATCGTGTGATGCTCCATACTCTCTCCATCCATGTGTTTTTGTTCTCTTCCATCATCATTATCATCATGATTATTATTATTAGTTTACTTTACTTATCTCGCATTCGAGATATTAATAAAAAAATAAAAAACTAAAAAAGTAGTAGGTTCTATGAAAATAAAAATAGCGAAAAATTATTATTACACCATTTTTATTTTATCTTATGTTCATCCAATCATTATAAAATTTTAATATATATTTTGTAACACCTTTCTTTTTATATTTGTATCAACCAACCACTTTTACATTAACATTATTAAATAATTTTAATAAAATGACAATTTCACCGCTAAATAAATTAAAAGACCATTTTATTTTATAAAAATTTTAAAAATAAAAAAATTATAATCATAAAAATATCCCTAAATTTAATAAAAATAAATCCCAAAATTAGAATTATTTTAATATAAAATTATAATTATAGAAATAATTGTAAAATTTGGGGATTTAATAAAAATCCCCTAAATTATTAAAATTTTAGGATTTATTCCTTTAAGAAATAAATTCAGCTATTTTAATAAAATTTTACAAAATTATAATTTTTAATAAATAAATTCATTTATTTTTATTAAAATTTTGTAAAATTTTAATTTTAATAAAAATAATTATTAAAATTTTGCAAAATCTAAATTTAGTACAAATCAGTTGAACACTTCTATTTGGGATTTCTTTTTATTAAATTTAGGGATATTTTTATAATTATAATTTTAAAAGTTTTTATAAGATAAAATAGTCTTTTAATTTATTTGGAGGTAAAATTGTCATTTTATTAAAATTATTTAATAGTGTTAATACAAAAGTAGCTAGTTGATACAAAAAAAAAAGGTAGTGCAAAGTACATATTAGAATTTTGTAGTGGTTGAATGAATATAAGACAAAATAAAGGTGGTGCAATGATAATTTTCTAAAAATAAAAATATCATATGGACCTATTTTGTTTTTGAGAAATTGTTGGTATCTACAGAACACGCTATAATTTAAAATCTATTAGGAATTTAAAGCATACATTTTATAATGCAGCATGAGATGGAGGTAGTAAAATGGGTTATGATATGGATACTACACTTTTCCATGAGATGGAGATAGTAGAATGGGTTATGATATGGATACTACACTTTTCCATATTCATGTTACAAATATTGATAGGATTATTAAGTGAGTTGATGAGAAATGACATGATATATAACTATTTCGTATTCTAGTTAGACTAACTTAGAATGATTACACATTTATGACACAAATACCAATTAATATATAAAATATTAAAAAAACTAATGTATATGCTGAGTACTAAATTAATCATTCTTGTTGTATTTATATTCTGTTATAAAACTTATTTATGTTATATTTATGTCATACTAACTTATTTATCTCTTATTTTTACAATTATTATTGATATATTTGCTATTTTAATTTTTTTTAAATGTATAAATGTATCATATAAATAAAATGATTAATGAGCAGTTGTATTCATATTTTGAAGTTTGAACACGATTAATAAATATATCGTTATATTTACTTAAATTTGACACGGTGAAAATAAGCCATAAGCCATGACGTGATTTTACGAAACGGCACTCCCAATCTGAAAGTTTTTCTCGCAATAGTAAAAAATTCGTCTAAAATCTATGTTGTAAAATAATGTCAAATTTAAAAATCGGTGCATAAGTACATGGACAAATATCAATCCTTATTAAAATTTAAGAAAATTCGCGCCGTAGGAAGGTTGAACCCACGCGCACATGGTTGATAAGAGTGATTATTTGGGGAACAGAAATGGGTCCCACATAGAAACAGTGGTCTGCCACATCATCTCTTTCGTGTCCTTGCTTCTCAGCTTGATAATTGATATCAATCCGCCACCTGGGTTCGTAGTACTTAGTCCGTCATCACTTTCGTTTCCTTGCTTCTCAGCTTAAAATTACAAAAGCATAAATTTTTAATTCAAAATTATATAAATGGCAAGAATGATTTTAGTCAATTGTAATCCAATTTATTTGACGATGTTGTTTTTGGTAAATGGCAAGAATGATTTTATTTTTCTTAGATATGAAATAATTTCCATAATTGTGCCATTTATAAAAAAATATTTTCAAATCATCTTTAAAAAAAAAAAGAATTGTAGGTTCTTCATGTTTCTTTTGAAAAATAAAAGGCATCTTTCAAAGATTGTGATGCAAAGCAAGAATTTTGAAAAATTTTAACTAGATTGAAATTTTAAATATTTTAGAAATTTTTTAATTAATGAATATTCTAATTACTTGTTTAGTGTTTTTTATTTAGGAGCTTTTTTTTAAGTTGTAATTCTATTAGAGAAGAATCTTAAATTTAAGTTAAATATATGTCTTCTTAATTTGAGAGAGAGTGAATTAATTATTATTAAAATTCAGTTTCAAATTCTATGTAAATTTTTAGCTTTTATTATTTCTCATATTCTGTAGAATCATAACCTAGATTCGGCAATTCAAAAACAAAAAAACATAGATTCAGGACTTTTTTTTCAGTTAATGTGAGGCCTAATATATTTCATTATTTTAGAAATTAAAAATAGTACTATGTATATCAGATAATTAGAAGTATTTATTTTGGCCAAGTATTAATATACGTAGTTATTTGTTTTTTATAAGTATCTATATATATCCATGGATGATTTTCAAAAAAATAATTAAAAGGAAAAAGAAAAAATAAATTTACATTATCTTAAATAATGAACATGATTATTTAGGCTCTATATTTAAAAAGTTATTAAAATTTTAATTAAAAACATTAATAATTGACAAAATTTATGGTAGTAACACGTGGCAGAATGTAAGATGGTGGGGCATCAAATTTGTCAGCCTTGTGGTGTTAAATAAGTTTCATTCTCCTCCTTGGGCTTGGCAATCACTTCCAGACAAACACTCAGTCCTAAAATAAAAGCCGAACAGAAGCTGAAAAATGCATCATAAGATCAACAAATGAAGTTGAGGTATGGCTCTAATGGCAACAACAGTAAGAAACAAACTCCGTAGACTCATTGCAAGTGCTGGTAATCGCAGCAATGGCTCAATCACAATCTCAATCTGCCGCCAGTTATCTTCGGCGACGGAAGCAGCAGAGGCCGTTGGATCAAGAGGCGTGGTGGGTTTGGGTGTATTTGGATTGAAAGACTATGAAGATTATAGGCGTTCTCTTTATGGAGACATCACACATAAAGCTTTGCTCGTTGACGCTGCTGGTACTCTCCTTGTTCCATCTCAGCCCATGGCCCAGGTAATGAGAATGAATTGCCTTTTTCTGTTTCTTTATTTTTTTTTAATTTTTCTATCTTATTTATAACATTATTAATCTTTTTTTTTTAATTTTGTAGATATATAGAGAGATTGGAGAGAAGTATGGTGTTGCCTACTCTGAGGCTGAGATATTGAACAGATACAGAAGGGCTTATGAGCAGCCATGGGGAGGATCTCGTCTCAGGTCCTTTCTATTTCCATTTTCTCCAATTTTTTTATATTTATTTATTACATATTGCTTACTGTTTTTTTTCCAACAAAACCCACTTTGCTAGATACTAGTCGCATTTTTGGAATTCTACTTTTTTGACCTTCATGATTTGACAAAAAGGTGAAATTAGTTTCACTTTCTACAGAACTAGTAACCAATCAAAAGTAATCTGTTTGATTTTAATTTGTAAAATTGGGCTTTTTTATTTTTTATTTTAAAGGTTACTATGATCATTAATCATTAAATTGGTGGGTTATGTGTCTGCATCTCATTTCCCTGTTCCTTTAATTAATGGCCTTAGTTGTTATTTCCAATTTAAGACACTTGACTTTTTTGGCCAACAGTCACCAACCTGATGTGGAAGGTAGAATGAAGATGTAAATTTGCAATTATTGAGTTAATCTTCTTAGTAAAAATCATGATCTGTGACAGATATGTGATCTAGAAATATCTAAAATTCATCGCAGATTTTTCCTTACTGATGTATGACACAGGCATGAAGTCTTTTTTACTTATAACCTGAAAATCTATTGATGAATGTATCCAGTTACAAATCTATTAGTGGCCTAATCTGAAAGTCACAATATGAACCTCATTTCTTAAGACATTATGAATCCTGAAGGCTTTTATATCATCTGAATGATATATTTGGAAAATCATCGAGGAATTGAATCTGATAGAAAGTTTTCCATATGTTCTTTGTTAGCAGCTTTTGCTGTTTAACTGCTTTGATGTATTATCTGAACAATCCCATTCAATTGATAAAACTTAATCGATTCAGTGAACAGTAAAGTCAAAGTTAAAATCATGCTGAGATAAACCTGCTCAAAGTTGCTCCATAGTTCATGGTAAAATGATTATGTTTAGTATTGCATAGTATCCTTTTATTTTCCACACATATTTCCATTAGTATCTTTGGAAATTATTTTGCAGTAAATCTTTTTTTTGGTTTCCTCATATTTAGATTACTAAAAACAATTTTTTCACTCTGTCATTTTTATAATCGGTTTCTTGATGTCCTTATTTCTCTTTTAAACAACCAAACCTAGGAGCTCCCTTTTTTTTTTCAGCTTGATCCCAAACTTGTAAAAGATAATATACTCATCATTACATATCATATACTCATTATTACTTTCCATGTCTTAGTGAAGAAGAGGGTTGACAAATCCATGTCTGTTGTACCCATCCCTTCTCTTCAAGTTAGTCAACATAACTTCACAAACTGATATGAGATAGCACCGATTTGGAAATAAATATTAAATTCAGTCCTTCATGTCCTATGTCAACCATAAAATTTGCTACTCTTTGTTTAGTCTTTAAAAAGATTATTTTTTCCCTTTTGATTGGTGGTTTGACTATTTTCTTTCAACTGATTGCAGATATGTGAATGATGGGAGACCCTTCTGGCAATTTATAGTTAGTTCGTCTACTGGTTGTTCAGATTCCCAGTATTTTGAAGAACTTTATAACTACTATACCACTGAAAAGGTAAAATGGTCATGGTTTCCCTTCCTTTTTGTGAATTTTTGCAGTGCAAGCATGATTACTGATAGTTCTATTAATTTTCCATGCTTCTTTGTTAATCTTTGAAAGGCATGGCACCTCTGTGATCCTGAAGCTGAAAAGGTATTTAAGGCTATCAGAAAAGCAGGAGTCAAATTGGCTGTTGTGTCAAACTTTGATACTCGGTTAAGACCTGTGTTGCGAGCTCTAAATTGTGATCATTGGTTCGATGCTGTTGCAGTGTCAGCTGAAGTAAGTGAATTATTGAGACCTATTGATATTTCAAAAGTGATTTGAGTCAAAAGTCAAGCATGTGACAATGTGCTCATTTTTCTTCCTGTCACTCATTGCAATTGAAATAATTGCTTTGCCAGATCCCGCGTAAAAGATTCCTTGGTTTTCTATTTGATGGACTTGGTTTTTCAATATACCCTGAACTTCAGTGAAATTATTTTGTTTAAGAAAATTTGCTAATAAAACTAATATTTACATGATTCCCTTGTAACTTACATTTAACCAGTGATATGATTTATATATTGACACTTCTTTTATAAACAGGTTGAAGCAGAGAAGCCAAATCCAACTATATTCCTAAAAGCTTGTGATTTGTTGGGAGTAAAACCTGAGGATGCTGTACATGTAGGGGATGATCGTAGGAATGATGTGTGGGGTGCCAGGGATGCAGGTTGTGATGCTTGGCTTTGGGGAAGTGATGTCCACTCCTTTAAGGAGGTATGCTGTCATTTCAAATAGAAAGAAGGGAAATAGAGTGAGAGAGCTAGTAAGGATCAGAGCATAGCATGCATGTATTTATTAATTATTATTACTTTCTAGAAGCTGAGTGCATGTTGTTGTGTCTAATATAATTCGTGGTCAATCACTGTTGGTACTCAACATTATCAGTGTTACATGTTATCTTCATCATATTTCTTGGTATGCTGTTGTTGACATCGCCAAATGAACATAATTCATTGTAGCATCTAAATGTTAAATCAAATCAAGTTAGCTGAGCAAACTTGATCATCAAATTGCAATCTTCTTTTATGTTGGCATTAATCGACTGTGTATACGGTCTTATGATTTTTCTGATTCAGGTTGCTCAAAGGATAGGGGTCAAAGTTTAAGAGAAGGCTGATCTTAACGGACCGCTCAGAAGAATGCTTTATGTACAGGTTTGTTTGAGCTTTTGGTGAGAGATCTGTGTATATTCTGCATCGGACGGATGTGGGAACAGACTAGATAGGACTGGTTGTAGGAAGACAAACTTCAGCTTGTTTACGTAATAAATAATTTACAATTTCAGCATCCAACTGAAGAATGCTCTGTTTAGTATAGCTTATCAAATAGAGCTTATTTAAGTAGAGTTTTAATTTGTAATTTCCACGAAATCATCATCCAACTGAAAAATGCTCAGTTTAAAATAGCTTTTCAAATAGAGTTTATTTAAATAGAGTTTTTATTTGTAAAGCTTTTATAAGTAGAGTTTTAACCAAAATATTTAAGTTTAATTGTTAATGAGAGCTTTTATTTAAATTTGTAAAATTATTTTAATAGATAAGTTTTTTAAAGTTATTAGTAGAGGTAAAATAATTCATTTAATCCCAAAAGCGCTATTTAAAATATAACCAAACAATATTAAAAAATTTCAAGATAATTTATAAAATTAAATAAATACTTATGGTTATTAAATGAGTCATATTTCAATCATGTATTAAATTCTTGTTCTTTTCGTTTTTAGTTTCACGTATGTATTCTTCACCCTCATGATTTTATTTTATTTGTATTACCCAAGTTCACCCAAAAGGTCTCATTCTCGTCTAATGGTGGTCACCTTAATTCATTGCTCACATTTTTCCTAAGCCATGTTTGATGTCAGGAAAAGGATTTGGGACTGAAATTGAAACTTAGCACAGTATTTGTTGGGTGGCAACATTTAAAGCCAGCTTCAAACTTGAAGCTTTTGAAGCATTTCTCTTATGCTGAGTCAATAAATAGTAAATAGGAAAAATAATGCCAACTGGTGTTAGGATCCCTGATGTTAAGTCAATAAATAGGAAAAATAATGCTAACTTATGCTGAGTCAATAAATAGGCGAAATGTTTGGCAGTTTTTCATCCCACTTAATTTATTATCTCTGAATCTTCTGCGTTTTTTAATGTACTAGTTTCCATTTTTTTATTAAAAAAATAATGTTAGCTTACAAATTTATACGTGTTATAATCGTCGCAAGATTTACGTGATTTTCTCGCGTTTTTGGTTATCCGTTTCATATTTTTGCCGTCAATGACAAAGTTTTTGTTATGTGAACCAAAATTTTCCGTTGCATTGTGCCTTCTTGGGAGTGATCGAATGTAGCGGGTTTCTGACAATCAAATGGGCTTGGATTTTCTAATAAAACCATCAAATTGAGCCTTGATCGAATGTAGCGGGTTGCATAAGCATTGTCATTGATTTTCTGTAAGATGCCAAATGGTCCAATCTTTTTTTGCTTGAGCTTCTTGTATTCTTCAACAGGAAAGCTATTCTATCGTATATGAACCATCACTTAATCTCTTATAGCAAAGGATTTGAAGCACCTATATTTGTATGTGTCTGTCTTGTATTTAGTAACAAATTCTTCTAATTTCTTCCTAACTTTTTCATGAATATTGATTGCTTTGTCTATCATATGATCAGCAAAATTATCATTCCACATAGCTTAAGTAAAAGAACTAAACTCAAGGTATCTGAAGGAGGTCAAATGCAGACAATCTTAAAAGGTGACTTTCCATTTGATCGATTGGGCATATTATTATAAGTAAACTCTAGTTGATGTAAAATATAATTCCATTGGCAAAGATTTTCTTGAATCAAACTTTGTACAATATTGTCTAATGTGCGATTAACAGCTTCAATTTGCTTTGTGGGTGACAAGTACTACTGCACTACAATGATGTATTTAGTCTCCTCCATAAGGTCTTCCAAAAGTAGCTTAGGAATTTACCACCTGAATCAAAGGCAATAGCCTTAGGTGATCCACATAAGCTAACAATCTCTCAGAAGAATAGTTGGAAAATATTCCTTGCATAAGAAGTCTTCTTGCATTGATTTTAGTGTGCCATTTTAGAAAATTGATCAGCAATCACGAAGATATAATATTTTCTTCGTTGAGTTCATGGATGTCTCAATATTAAATCCATAGACAAATCTTCCCAAGGAGCCTCAAGAATAAGGAGAAGAGTGTATAAACTCGTATTATATGCATGGCCTTTGGTAGTTTGGCACGTGTAACAATGTTTAATAAACTTCTCAACATCTTTTTTAAGATGTGGCCAATATGTTCTCCTAATTCTCCACAATGTAGCTCTCAAATTATATACTCCCTTAAAGATCCTTAGGAAATGCATAGACAATCTCCAAAGACTAGGAATCCATCATATATCTAATACTTGCTTGAAGCTCTTAAGGTGTAGCTCTTCCATTCTTCTTTGAACTTTTCATCATCCACTACTACAAAAATTCAAAATAATGACCCATTGGTTATGACGGTTCTTAAAAATAACTGTCATTAAAACTATTTTACGACCGTTATTATGTGAACCGTCATAATATTTAATACTTACAATGATGATTTTTTTAAAAAAACTGTCATTAAATATAAAATAAAAACTTTTAATGACGATTTGTGATAAAAACCGTCATTAAAAATATTAATACTGACAATGACAATTTTATTCAAAAACCGTCATTAAATGTAAAATTAAAATTTTTAATGATAGTTCGTTATAAAAACTGTCATTAAAAATATTAATAATGACAATGACGGTTTTATTCTAAAACCGTCATTAAATGTAAAATTAAAATATAACGTTATTTTTAATGACGGTTCGTTGTAAAAACCGTCATTAAAAATGTTTTATAGTTACAATGACGGTTTTATTTGAAAACCGTCACTAAATGTTAATATTATTTTTAATGACGGTTAGTTATAAAAACCGTCATTAAATATACATACTTACAGTGACGGTTTTTAAACTTAACTATCATTATATATCCACTAAAATATAACCTTAGTATTAATATCGGTTATTTTAGGAACCGTGGATAAAGAGGAAATTATTAATCTTCATTCATGACCGTTTATAAAATAAACGGTCATGAACAATACAAAAAAAAAAAGCAAAGCCGATTTCTAGACCTGGCATTTTATTTCATCACTTCAAAATATCTCTCCAAAATACCCAAATACCCAAATTCTTTCACTCACTCATTTCTCTCCAAAATAGCCAAGATTGATTGTTGCCCACTCCCTAACCATCGCAACCTTGGGATTATTGTGCCGTCTCAGCAGCCACCAAGTTGAATCCCATTTTTAATGCTCCAATGCATCCTCAGTTCACTGCCTAGGTCAGATTACTGGAAGGAATTTGAAATTTCTTATTTATGAGCCAAATCATTCTTGGTCTCTATCTCTCTCTGTATTTTCATTTTATTACTTATAAATCTCATTAATTTGACTAGGCGGGTTTTATGGTTTTGTAACCTAGCATTGGATGACTCTAAACATGGCTACTTCTCTCAGAGATTTTTGGTGTGCTTGATATCAGTATTGAGTTCAATCATCTGCAAGGTTTGTTTTACTTCTTACAGTTTGTTTTAACACTTTTTCGTTGCCATGTAATTCTATGGTGTGGATTTTATGAAATTCATGTTTAATTCAGAAAACTTTGTTTCGTTAAGTATTTGGTTCTATGGCGGGCAATAATAGGTAGAAAACCCTAAAAGGGTCATAACTTTTTTTCTTTTTTGTTGTTTTTTAACTTTGTTTTGATGTAATAAAAGTATTCCTTCCTCCCAAAATCCATTGAGAGGATTTAATTGTTCTTTTCGTATACTGAAGTTTTTAGAAGCTGTGATTGCCACTGATTTATAAAGAAAACAACAATTGTAAAATTATTTTGCTGCTCATGCTGCTATATGCTGTTAAAAACAGCACATGAAACTTCCAAACACTGATTTTAGCAACTGGACAACATTCATAAAATTTTCTCGGTGTGTTATGCTGCTATTTGTTGTAAAAAACAGTATTGAAAAGTTTCAGGTGCTATTTTAACACAATTACATCAGCATGACAACACCTAAAAATTTTTCTGGGTGCTGTCTTACTGGTATTTGCTATTAAAAACAGTACCTAGAAGTTCCAAATGCTGTTTTTATCAGCTGGACAGCACCTAAATATTTTTTTGGGTGTTGTCTTGCTGGTATTTGCTGTTGGTCTGGAGTAGCAAAAATAGTTGTTTATTTTATTGCTATTCTTACTACCGTTTTGTAGTAAAAATCATGTCATTTTGCTGTAAAACAACAACAAAAACAACTTTATTTTACTAGTGTTGTCTATTTTTTGCAGCTGTTTATGAAAGATTAAGTTATTCAATAATTTATTTGTTGGTTTATTACCTTTTATTATAGGGGACCTTTTGTAAGTTGACATTAGGTGATGACCTTAACATAGTGGCTCAAGGAACGATGTTTATGGATAATAAACCAAATGCAACCGTGCATGTCATACCACTTGCATCTACTGATGTACGTGTGTCTATTGATGTTGCATTCCAAAAAACTGCTATCTTACCTTAACCGGTTCGTGATGAGCTTATACTTGTAAGCCATGCTATCGGATCTATCATGGCTTGGCCTAAAAAAATTGTTATTGCAAGTAACAATGAGGTAAATTATTTCATTATGCCATATATTCAAATAAGTATATTATTATTTTGTGTTTAATTGATTTTTTTAATATTAAGTATCAAAGTTTATTTCTCAAGACGTAGCAAGTTCGAGTATGCCTCCAATTGTGAAAAGTCTTTTTCCATTTGCTAAGAATGTGATGCACCCCTCCGGATCCATTATAATCAATTTTGATCCAAATATGTTTGCTTATACAACTGAAATGATGTTTCTTGGTAGGGATGATATTTTACAATTTTGTAGAATGGAACAAATATCAGTTAGTGTCATAAAATTGTATATGAGGTGATGTGTTATTCCAAATTTCTAATATTGCTATGTATAGCTGTAAGAGTGTATATTATTTCTATATTATGTCTTGCACAGGCTACTATTTGAGAATATAAAGAGATGCAATTTGGAAAAAAGGTTCAAGTTTGTTGATCCAGAATTTTTTGCAAATGGGAGTGCCCATGATAGTGAGGAAAAGGCCAAAAAGCTTGGAGATATAATGTAATCGATCGATCCGACGCAACTTATCATTTTTCCATAATGAATCGTAAGTTATACATTCAAAGTGAATAACATTGTTATGATATTTGGAATTTTACAATGACAAGTATTTTGCACGCAGAACACATTGGATGTTGACTGTTATTGATTCATATGAAGGCCAATGTTATTTTTTTGATTCAATTGGTCATGATCCACGTCAAAACTTGAAAGAGCTTATCAATAGGTATGTTAAAAAATTGTACTTTTTAGCTTGTGTTTTCTTTATATTATTTTCTAATATATGCTTTGCAATTTTTGAAATTAAGTTCATCGAGAATGTTTAGCACGGCACATGGCAAAATTAATCGAAAGCATTGCATATGCAAACCAATGAAAGTAAGGAACATCAGTCTTAAATTCAAATTCATAATATTTTGTATATGAGATTTATAACTTATTATTGCATGAATTTGTTCATTGTGTAACCTAAATCTATTACTTTCTCTTTTGTAGTATCCTCGTCAACCCAAATATGTTGAGCATTGCGGATATTATGTGATGAAATATATTTGGGATATTGTGACTAATACTAATGTCTTTATTCCAGAAAAGGTATTGGCAATTTGTTATCAATTATTTATTTATTTTCCCCATAAAATAATTTATATATTTTTCACTTTATAGTTTGTTAAGATACAAAGCTACACTCAAAGGGAGATTGACGAGGTGAGATGTGAGTGGGCTAGGTATACATGGCAACTTGTTGCTAAATATGAAAATTAATTGATTGATAATTCAAGGTCAGTCTCTAATAGTACTAGATACTACAACTTATCATGATTAAACTACAACTTGTAATAAATGAGTTTGATATATATATATATATTTTGTAAATAATGTACTACCGTGATTACCTATTCGTGAAGGAAAGAAAAAAAAGTACAAAATAAAATAAAGGGAAAGAACAATTTATGATTTCCATAGGTATGAGATTTATTTATATAAATAAAATGAATTTTTAACGGCATAAATTTAATGCCATTTTAGATTGACAAATTCATGGCAAGATACTTATGCCATTCTTATAAATACCATCATCAACGACAAAAGAATTACGCGATTAACTGTTGTTTCTATGGCAATTACAACGCATATGCTGTTCAATAAAGTAAAATAATATATTCTTTTTAAAAGTCTGGCGTAAAATAACATTTTTAACGGTATAGAAAACAAATATGCTTTCTTTTCCGCCTTTCAACGGCATTGGCATATTATATGCCGTGAAATCTCGGTCATAAAAAGTTACTTTTGTTTGTAGTGAAGTTAAGTATGGGCTTATCGGCAACGGTGATCGGAAAAACGTGAAAGGAAGGGTAAAATTGGAAGAATTGATGGTGGCGAGTGTGATGGAGGTGGTGGTTTGATTCGGATTGTGATGGGTTGATCGAGAAATTAAAGTGAAGTGGCAATTGGCGGTTTGTTTCGGTTTCCTGTGAGTGGGGAGAGGAATAATGGATGGAATTAGTTGTAAAAAAAAAATAGGCTGATGACGCTGAATGGATTTGTAGTGGTGTGGTTGGCAAATCACAAAGGATGGCAGCAAATTCAGCAGCGACGTTGGGGGTGGTTTAGCAGCTATTTAGGCATGTTTCGGTGAATACAGTGGCGGATCATAGAGCCTGATGGCTAGGATGTTCGGATTGGTAGAGAAGATTGATGAAAAAGATGAAGAACGGCAGCGGTGGCAATTGCATGCGTTGGCTCTGACCTTCTCTCTCTTTTTTTTTTTTTTAAATTTTATTTTATAGTTAGTGGAAACGGTGGAGTTAAAGTTAATGACGATGGACGAAGAATTTGTGCAAAGAAGGTGGTTGATGGTTAGGAAAGTTCTGCTTGGCACCAAAAAAATCTCTAAAATCTCTGATATTATTTTATACAGTGCGGAAGCGATATTAGATATTGTTTAAGAGTAAGTTCTTAAAAATTAAGAAAGACTCTCGTAAGGTAGAAAATAATATTGCAATTGAGAATATATTGAATATTATTAATAAAAAGTTTGTGTAAAGAAACAAGGATAACAAGCCTATTTATATTAATTAAGATTATACTACTCTTAATAAAATTATGATTCCTTATAAAAAAAGGAATATGAATTAAATAAGAGAATATAAAGCAATTCCTAAAAAATCTTATACTTCTACTACGACTATGTCCTCCGTTACACATAACATAAATATTTTTATAGAATCAATGAATATTTAAATAATATTATGAGTTTTAGTTGTAAAATTTTCATTTTGGTCGTTATAATAATATTGGCGAGTGTGATGAATATTTTTAAATTAAAAAAATGTAGTTTTACAATCAGTTATATGATTCCACAAATATTAATTCTAATACCAACTTGTAGCCTTACAGTTATTAATTTTCTTTTAACAAATTATTTTCTCTCTCTCTCTTTTTAATTATAAGAAACTAGATTTTATTATTTTACTCTCTCCAATATACGAAAGACATCTACTCTACTCATATTTCATAAGGGAGAAAATTATTTTTGATAGTTTACATTAAATCTTATATAACACTGTTTGGATTTTACTATTTTATACTCTAATATTCAAAAGATACTTGCTCTTCTCATATTTTGTATCCGAGAAAACCGATTCTACTAATATTGTGGAAGTAAATGTTCTTCTATTGGGTTTTATTCAAATTTATGTTATCTATTTTTAATAGGAAAAGAACTTTTACATTGTGAAAATAAAATTTTAATATATTATAGAATGTAAAATTGAAAAAAATCTTATAACCAATTTTGAATGTAAAATTAAAAAAAATTATATAATCAATTTTGAAATATTTTAATCTGATCCATGTATAGTCCGAAAGTCCATCCCAACATGTTATATTATTATTTTTTAGATAATTTTATAAAATTAATCAATGAAAAACACATCAAATGTAATATCAATAGCAAATTTGCAATCACTAAAATATACCAGCAGTATTAACTAGAGCTTGCAAAATGGGTCACCAAGTCATGTTCGGTCATGTTAGTTTTATGTCATGTTAAACTAAGGTCGATTCAATCATGAGCTATTTAATAATTGTGTTAAAATACTAAAATTTAAATCCAACATAAAAAATAAATTGAGTTACCTAATAGCCCGCTTAATATCTATATATTTAACAAAATTCACATCCAATATTTGTATACTATATATATACACTCCCCCCCCCCCCCCCCGAAAAAAATATTAGACATTTACGGTATTGAAATTCTAAATTTATATAAAATTTTATAAATGATTATGTATATGTCCAACCTTTCAAAAAAATAAAAAGAGAGAATTATGTCTAATATTTGAGTTTTAATGATAAAAATATAGAAATTAATTTTTTAAAAAATATAACCATATCAATAGTTGGGTAAATTAGTTAAGAATTTTAATCCTAACCTGATAAAAAAATTGTGTCAACTTAAATTTGACCTATTTAATAATTGTGTTAAAGTTTAATGACCCATACTCATTGATTTGTAGTATATGAACATCAGATAATAATAATATTGTGTCAAATTTTACCGGTTACCATTATCATTTATTAATTTATCCCGTGATCTACTACGATTTCCTAAGGGCATGTTTGGTATTCCGCACAAATATAGTATTAAAATACTGTTTTGCATTAACTTAATTGGTGGGTATTGCATTAACTTGGGCAACTAATGCGGTCAGATCCGCATAAACCAAACTCGAGGGGGGTGTTCGGGTTTACGCCGCATCGTATTAGAGCAAATCAAGAAAATAAAATTGAGAAAATTTTGCAGCATGTTCAAGATGAAATTCATATCATCCAGTCTACCACCACCAAATTGACTTGGCAATTAATGCTCGATGCCATCAACGACGCCTTTACAGTGCTGCATTACACTATAGCCATTGCTCCATGAAGACGCCTTCACTGTGCAGAAGATAAAGCCCAGAGAAGAAGAAGAAATAAGGAGAAAAAGAGGAAAAGAAAAAGGGAAAACAAATTGAAGAAGACAAAGAAAATAGAAGAAAAGGAGGAAAAAAAGAAAATGAAATGAAGACGAAGATAAAGCCCAAAGAAGAAGAAGAAAGAAGGAGAAAAAGAGGAAAGAAAAAAAGGAAAACAAATTGAAGAAGACAAAGAAAATAGAAGAAAATGAGGAAAAAAAGAAAATAAAATGAAGACGAAGAAAGAGAAAAATAGAACAAAAATGAACGAAGAAGAAAAAGATCTGGAGAAGACAAAGGGAGGAGAAAGAGGAAACAGATAATGATACATTGAAAAGCATTATCTAAAGAAAAAATAAATAAATAAAGGAGAGAGAGAAAATTAAAATAAATAAATAAAATATATAAATAAACAAAACGTTAATAACTATTGTTTTTTAAATATATATCAGTTAAATTAATAAAAAATTAATACAGTGAAATACCAAATACAGTATAATTAAAATTAATATAATACAGTATTACACCAAACGTTGTATAGTATTATTTTAATTCAATATTAATGCAATACAACCTAATACAATATATCTGTATTAAAATATTATAATACAATATAATATAATACAGTGTGCCAAACACACTCTAAATATTTTCTAAAATAACAATTATGGAGTGACAACTACAAATATAATATCTACAGCAAAAATTTCTGTTTAAAAAAGGAAAAACTGTGATGCTTTTAACAACAAACTTTCTATATTTTTTACAGTATTATTTTTTTCCTAAATTCATTTTAGTTTAAGCTACTAAACATTTTCCAAGAAAAGGGCATTTTTGTAATTTTATAAGTTTCGCGCGGGAAAATAATACCCAGTTCCAAAAATCAAAATGGAGGGAGGGGTTTTCATTTTTGCTTTTGGTTTCACACACTTCCAATCCTGCCATTATCCGTCAATAGAAGAAAATGGAGAGAATTTACGTGACTGTTCGAGCACGACCACTCTCGCCGGAGGACGCGAAGTCAAGCCCATGGAGAATTGTGGGAGATTCAATTTTTATCCCTAATCATTCATCAAAGTTCGAATTTGGTACTTAGTCTCTCTCTCTCTCTCTCTCTCTCTCTCTTAAGTCTTAATAATGCTTATATATATATCTGCTATTGCTAGGGTTCAAATTTTTTTATGACTATTTATTTGATTTTATTAAATTTTGGATATTAGACCGGATTTTCGACCAAGATTGTAAAACCCTAGATGTTTATGAAGCTCGTACTAGAGACATTGTTGCTGCTGCTGTTCGTGGATTCAATGGTAATGCTGGAATCCAATTCACTTTTAATTTTTCGTAAGTGATTTTGTCTGTTAATTTATTCGGGGCTTTTCTTGTAGGAACGGTTTTTGCTTATGGACAGACAAACAGTGGCAAAACACATACAATGCGTGGCTCACTTACTGAACCCGGTGTCATCCCTCGTGCTGTGCATGATTTGTTTGACATCATACAAGGGGTATTACATGCTGTCACTTTTTTTCCCCAATTTTTAGTTGCTTTATATGTTATTATTTATTAACATGCCATTACTCTTTGGGGATGAAGCTAATGGATTTAATTTCTTCAGCTTTTCTGATAAGTAATAATGCATTGAAAGAATGTTAAAGGCCACCACCTTTAACAGTATTGACAAAAATCAAGACCTATGATAATTATTGTTATGTTGACATCCATATGTTATTGTTTTTGCCCAAAATTATTAGATTGGGGTGAATGGATGAGTTTGATTGTTTCTTTTATTTCAGGAAGTGGACAGAGAGTTTCTTCTCCGAATGTCCTACATGGAGATTTACAATGAGGACATAAATGATTTGTTAGCTCCTGAGCATCGAAAACTGCAGATTCATGAAAGCCTGGAGGTATTTGAAGCTTTATCTAGTGGTACATATCTAGGAGTTTTTATGACTGACAGTTTATTTTAATTTTCTTTATATGTGCAGCGAGGGATATATGTTGCTGGTTTGAGAGAAGAAATTGTTGCCTCTCCTCAGCAAGTTCTTAATCTTATGGATTTTGGAGAATGTATATCTCTTGTTTGCTGTTGGCTATATATCAGCCAATTGCCTGCAAATGTAATTATTTATTTTTCTCAAAATTTCAGCTCACAGACATATTGGAGAAACAAATATGAATTTGCACAGTAGTAGATCTCACACCATTTTCCGCATGGTAATGTGATGTTATCTTTTTACAAATATCATTTGTCAGAGTTATATACGTTCTTCTGCCTTACTGCTTATTAAACAGATCATAGAGAGTCGGGATAAAACTGAAGATGATAACAACGACAATTCCTGTGATGCCGTTCGTGTATCGGTTTTGGTATGGGATTGCTAGACAATCTTTACATCTTTCTTGCGAATTTTTTAATAAATATTTTAATCTATGTATATTTGAATTTGCCATAGTCAGAACAAAATATCTTGTTTATCTTCCCTATAATTCAGATTTACTGTTCATTCTATATTTCTATTTGATTATAGAATTTAGTGGACCTTGCTGGTTCAGAGCGTGCCGCAAAAACTGGTGCAGAAGGGGTTCGACTCAAAGAGGGTTCCCACATTAACAAAAGCTTGATGACACTAGGAACTGTTATTAAAAAATTGAGTGAAGGAGCTGAAAGCCAAGGGTAAGTTATCTGTTCAGGAGCATGCATTAAGACTAAATTGTTGTTTTCCTAGAATAATTGACATATTCAATGTAGGGGTCATGTCCCATATCGAGATAGCAAACTGACTCGCATTTTACAACCTGCTCTTGGCGGAAATGCAAATACAGCTATTATTTGCAATATCACTCTTGCACAGGTAGCATTCTTTTAACTAATGAAGCTTATGCTTGATCAACATCTTTGAATGCATAATTAAATTTTTGAAACTCTTTTTGTGGTTAAATTCGTGATTTACATAAATTTTAAAGATAGAACTTTTCCTTGTATGGTTCAAATGTAGTACTTTCTTGCCTTTTTGTCAGACAATGTTTTATTGTTATATGTGCTTTTCAAGTTTTCCTTCCATGGGCAATTGGGTATTATTTTTTCATTGACTCGTGGATGATACTAGACGGAGAACCTTGGTTTGGGGGTGGCAAAGCACAAAATTTACAAAAACATATTACCAAATTATTATTATAAAACAAATGTAGAATCATTCAGTCTTGATGACTTATATATAAAGAAAGTTCATATAAGTGGATTGAGGAATCAACATTGCGAGGTTTGGTGGCATATTTATAGGCTGTAAACTTTTGATGAATCTTCAATTGCTAGTGTGGCATTTTACTCTTCTCAATTGGGATAGATTGTGAGAAATTTTAAAAAAATTTCTGACCATTTTATCTTAGTTGGAGTGTCTATTAAAGCAGTTTCTATTAATTAAAGTTTTTAACATCTTTGCACTGTTTCTTCTCTTGAGCATGGAGATAAGTTCCCAATAATTCACCTTAACTAGAACATGGGAATCATTTGAATTGGGAAATATTTTATCTTCTTTCTGTGTGTTGTTTTTCTCGTCTGCCTAAGAATGAATGGTGATTGTTGTGTTGGAGTAAAAATCAACAATATTACCAAAAAGAAAAAAAAAGAGAAAATTGATTGTTGCTTCAGGTGGTTTTTAATTGTATAATTGATGTCTTTAATTATGTAAATATAGATGGAATGCATTTTTTAATAGTTGAGTCAAGTTGAAGTGATTTGTTCTTTTCTATAGTCTCTTGGA
This sequence comes from Citrus glauca, assembly GCA_029633175.1. Classification (NCBI taxonomy): domain Eukaryota; kingdom Viridiplantae; phylum Streptophyta; class Magnoliopsida; order Sapindales; family Rutaceae; genus Citrus; species Citrus glauca. The sequence goes on from JAQOOD010000009.1 coordinate 25,645,105, forward strand.
GCATGTTTACATACATTAGAGGAAGTTTTATGAAAAGATAATGCTACAGTCAAATACCTTTCTTTGAATTGAAGTAGTATTTTTATGAAAAGTTCACAAAGTAAGTGGAGAACTCTTAAAATATTCCTTCAACATTGTCACAATGTACATAAGTAACGAGCATTTCTTTTTATGAGAGCTATTTATTTATTTTTTATTTCAACAAATAATTAATGAGCGCCAAACCTTGATCTATTTGCTAGACTACTTACAAAAACAGAAACCATTTTAACCTATTTCTGTCCCTAGGCAAACAAATATTTAGAAGTACACTGTGTACTGTTTTTGATGCTTTGATTATCTATTTGCTCCAAACCGCGAGGATGTTTGTTTGACTTATTAAGTCCTGATTATTTAGCATTATTGATATGATGGCAGATTCATGCAGATGAGACAAAAAGCAGTCTTCAGTTTGCAAGTAGAGCATTATGTGTCACAAATTGTGCTCGTGTGAATGAGGTTTTGCTCTTCTTCCTTCCTCATAAATTTCATTTCTCATCCTCTTTTTCCTATTTTTCAATTGCGTTCAACATCTTAGTGCACGTCATGAATTTTTTTAATAGTTTCCTTTCTTTATTGTTATTTCCCTTTTTTGTTTTGAATATTAACCCAGCTTGTATTGTCTTCCTAGATATTGACAGATGCTGCACTGTTAAAGCGTCAAAAGAAAGAAATTGAGGAGCTTAGAGCCAAATTACAGGCATGCACAATACACATTCTCCCTGTAACATTGTTTTTGTAATATAGGATGGCCAACAATTTCATTTGTGCCTTAGGCTTCTCATTCAGAACATTTGGAGGAAGAGATCCTTAGATTACGGAATACATTATTACAGGTAATATTATATAATTTATATAGCTAATGATTGTTGAAGATGAATGTGTGAACATGATTATAAGTTCTATGCTTGCTTTGGTAGTCTGAATTGGAGAGGGAGCGTATAGCATTGGAATTGGAGGAGGAAAAGAAAGCCCAAGCTGAGCGTGAGAAGGTATTGCAAGAGCAAGCGAAGAAAATAAAAAACTTGAGCTCAATGGTGTTATATTCAAATAGGGATGAAAACCATGAACGTACAAAAAAGGTTTGTATGATTATAGATAAATGCTCATCATGGTTTCTATCATATGATAATTGTTCTTTTATCTTTTAGTGATACACCATGTACCCACCTTCCTTACTGTTGATGAAGTTTTTTGTTTGTTGTTGCAGAATAAAAGGCGGGATACATGGTGCGCAGGTAATCTTTCCAGGGAGAGTCTTCAAGAGGTAATTTTTTGCTTTAATTTTAGAACAAAAGTTTATTATTTATTTAGCTTTGTGCTCTAGGAACTCAGATCTTATGGAGATGTAGGAAAGAAAATTTCACCCATTGAAAGGAGAATTTTACTTGACTTTGGTCTTGATTATATTGAGTGTGACTAGAAGTGTTTGTAACCCAAAAAGACTTTGATGCTCGAGTGAGTGAGAGCTCTAGTGAGAATGCTAAAAAAAGAAAAGTGGGGATGTGCCAATAAAATTGAAATTAAGGGTACTTTATAATGAGCTTTACGGGCGGGTCTATTATTTAAATCTGAATTCTCAAGTTCAATCTCAGCCACTCAGTTTTGTGCAGCTTCAGCCATTAGCATCTATTGGGGACGTGCGACTTTTGATTATTTCAAAAAATATTGGCTTCACACATCCTTTATCTCCCTGAGTTTCAAATAACTGGAAGTTTGAACAATTCTATAGCAATTTTCAGTAATGCTTTAAACATCATAACATTCATCTCTTAAAAAATCATACTGCAATCTGCATATATCCTGCCTTATCAGAATTCAACTAGCACGCACTTGATGACTTTGAACCATTAATAAGGGAGTTAATAAGAGATTATTCATCTAGAACAATTGCTGCTTGGGGTGAACTCTCAATAAGACACACACTTTCATCAATTATTCATGGCTTAGGCTGATAAGTATCAATCTCCATTATGGTTAGACTGTAAGAATCAATCTTCGTTCGTTATTAGATAAAACTCAACAATGGGTCACTCTTTGAAGGTCATCATATCAATCGGTAGCTAGGCTGAGTTCTCAAGCTCTCTTTTACCTGGTCAATGTAAATACTTTGACTATGTAGAACCTAGAGCAAGGTGTCCCTTTGTGTCAATTTTTAAATTTCTATTGACTCATTTTGAGACTTTCTTGTGCTAATTTTCTCAGCTATTTTTGTTGATATATGATAAAGATAGACTTCTCAAGGAATGTGATTGGTAATTTTATTCTTACATCATATTCTGTAAGAAGTCTGATATTTTTCATATTATGTGATGATTTAATCTGGTAGTAGTAAACATGGCAGTAATAGTTTTGGCTTCATTATAGTTGTATTCAAATGTCCATTTAAAGGCTTCTGCTGTAAAATCTACAAGAACTGAGCGTGAAATGGGCCCACTTCTTCCTTTTGAAGAGTTGGTGAATGAAACCGAAATGGAGGATGAGTCCTGCAAACAGGATGAAGATGGTAGAAGTTATTCTTCGGAAGATTGTAATCTTCCTGATCCTTGTGCTTTATTGAATATAACAAGTAGAAGAAAAGTGCCACTCAAGAAGCAAAGCTCTTTTGTGGTTTGTACTCTCCTCTGTGGCATGTCTTTATATTGAAATTATTCTGCTCTCTAACGTGATTTAAGCTGTCAGGAGGACAATGAACTACTAGAACTGCAAGCAGAATATGAGGATTTGCTTTTGAAATTCGAATCTCATGTAAGTTTTCTTTGTTGTTGCTTTTGTTTCTGCAATACATTGATACACTATAGATCTTTCATCTATTTATACTCATACTATTTCATGCAGAGAACTAAGAGTGAGATACAAATTGATTTTTTAACAAGAAAGTTGGCTGAGGTTGATTGTTTTTGCAATTTGAAATGTGATGACTCTTCCACTTATTATGTCAATGAATGTGCTCCGTATGGGGACAAAAATGCAAGTATAAGGGAATCCGAGGCCAATCTGGTTATCAAGCAACTTCAAGAGAAGGTTTCATCTTTTGTTCTCTTAAATAATTTTGGGTTTTGCAGTTACTGCCATCTATATTATATTCTTCATCTTGCAGATTAAGATGTTAGAAGAGCAGAAGTCTTCAAGCCGACAAAATCTGGACAGTCTAATTGAATTAGCCATGGAGCGGGATATATGTGCTAGTGAGAAGTTTGACGAGGTAATTGTAATTGAAGACCACCTTGCAGAATCTCTCTTAGGCCTGTGAGAAGATATGAGCCATCTCAATAATGATTTTGTGTTGCTCTATGTCATATAATTATTATAGCTCCATGAAGAGCTTCTTAATGCACGGGAGGAGGCTAAGGCTGCTGAAGAACGGCTTGCTTCTAGTGAATCTGTGGGAGGAATGGATGTATGTAACTTCTGCTTTCTATGTCCCCCCAACAAGTATTTGTCTTAGTCGCACCCAATAGTCTATGGGTTAAGCTCTATATAAATGTTCTTCTATCCAAGCCCATGAAACTGATTTTAAGCTCTCTTTATTTTCGGGGGAAATTTTGTCACCGTGATAAAGCTTTTGGAAGTCCAAGAAATAGTGTATGAACTTCAAAGCGCAAAAGAAGTAGTGGATAGTGCCTTATCACTAGTGGACGAAGGTTTCAAGAGTCTATCTGCCATATACAATGAATTCCTTGTAAGTACTCTTCAAACATTTTTTTGGCATTATCTTCTAAGATACTATCTGCCTTATACAACGAAAAACGTGGTGAGTATTTTTCAGACACTTTTTTTCACAATATTCCAAAGTTATACATAGTTTATACAGTAGTTCTCCAAGTGTGAGAACACTACTGGTCCTTGATGGAGCTACATATAGTGCAAGGAAGGAGGGAAGCTGTGCCCCTGGACTCAATGAATTACATTTATTCTTAAATGTCTATTAGTGCTGTTAAATTTTGTATTAAGGAGCTGCTGACTGGCCAATCAACTGGTTTATCTATTTTATCTTTTACGTAAATTCTCTTGTTGAATTTCTTGTTTCTTTTCACTGGAAACATTTATTCATACATGCATACCTACATATCTAATCCGTGGCACCATAATTGTTACACGAGTTTCTTACGCACTTATTAAACTGTTGGATTGAACTTTCAATGGTTGATATTAATTCTTACATTGTAATTAACGCCTGCTTGAATTTAACATCAACTTTTTATTGCTTATTGGTCCAATGGTTCAAAAATTGTAATAGGAGTTTGTGTAAAAATGAGACCTCCTATACTTAATCCCACATGCTCAATCTTTATTATTAGTTCTGCCATTCATGATGTTTGAAATTTAACATGAAACTTGCATCACGGGTATCGGTTCTAACTTTGAGTTCTCAAAGTTATATTAGATCTTTACTCTTGAAAGAAATATGGCTAGGAATTAAGAGATGAGGTATATCTATTAGTTTACTTTGTGAAAATTGTTATCACTATCAAGAGTTTTAAAGATTGGGAAAATTTGAATGTCAATGAATGAATGAATGTAGCTTAAGATTGTGCATGTGGAGAAAATCTTAATGACAGTGAGAACTGTCATGCAATGCACAGAAAATTATAGATATATGGAAAAGGTAGCATCAACTAATTTTATGTTGTTCAGTTCATTAATTTTTCTGAAATATCTTATTTTCTTGTTCCCCCAAAGCTCACTAATTATTTAAATATAAAATTCGCGTTTTAGGTTTTTCCACCTTAAGAATCCTGTGACTCATGACCATCTTAATTTTCAGTTTCATCCATTATATTGCAGAAATTCAAGGCTTTGGTTGGACACATTTCTGGGCAGCAACATTCAATTATTTGTGAATATGAGAAGTTACACTGTTGCATGAGAAAGAAAGTTTCTGAAGTTGAGAGAGAGAAGGTGTGACATTCTGTATTTGTTTACATATTTGCTCATTAGATTGACCTTTTCTATATCCGACTTGAGAGATGTGCAATAACATTTTGCAGCTTCTCGTGGACAATCAATCTGTTGATCTGCAGGAGCAGATAAAAGAAATAAGAGTAAATCCTCAAAGCTGAGAAATGTCTTGTACAGTCTGAATTTTACATTTTATCCACAATTCATTTACTTGTAAAATACCCTTTTTGTCAATTTTTTAACTTTTGCAGGAATTTTCAGAACAACAAAATATGGAAAATTTGGATTTATTAACACAGATACAAACTCTGGAAAACGAACTATCATATCTGTCATCCTCTTCTCTGGCAAGGGAAAAAGAAAGTTTGAGAAAAGATCTTGAGAAAACAAAATCAAAATTGAAAGAAACCGAATGCAAACTTAAGAATGCTGTCCAGGAGAAAACCAAACTAGAGGTATAATCCCATTTTTAGTTTATTATTTTTCAAATTAAAGTTAATTAGTTTGACATATCATCAACTGGAAATTCATTTTCATGTTTTCAGGGTGAGAAAGCTTTTGCTGAACGAGAGGTCAAACGATTGCATGGTCAGAATACTCTTCTTGAACGTGATATTACCAAACTTGACTCACTCGCAGGCAGGAGGCGTGATTCAGTTGTTGATAAAACTTCAAAAATGTTTGATCCCAAAAGGGGAAAGAGTCCTGGTGTTCCGTATGAACTGATGCAGGTCATTTGATTGAACTTATTGTTTCATATAGAGCCTGCATTCTTCACATTTGTTGCATATTTTAGTTAATTTCAACTGTGGGTTTGAAACATCATAGATTTTTGAAATTTTTACCACGAGCAAGTTCTTTGGATGATTATATTCTGGACCACTGCATCGAAAGCACATCAACACTTTAATGATGAGCTGATGAATATTAATATTTTATTACGTTTCATAACTTATATTATTGTTTACAACTTAAATTATGTCAAAGTTTAGGTGACTATACTGTATCTACCATTCTGCAGGCATCATATCAGCCTGTTTACTGGAAAATGTTTTGCTATCTTTAAGTATCTTAAACAGTGTAATGATGACTTCATGCCTGGTGGTTTACTATTATGCTGTGAAACTTATAATATTGTTTTACATGTAAACAATTTCATAGATTTCAATATCAATTAATGCATGAGTGCTGTCGTGGTATGAATTCCCACTAAACATTCTTTGATGCTTCCATTACAATTTTGCAACATTTCAAATAGTTTCCTTATGGGAAGTTGGAGCAGATTTCCATTTTTTTTTCTTGGCTGGCAGTTTCATGTGTAGATGACTAACTCATTTTTCTGTTTAGGAAGATTACAAAAAACTGGAAATTCTTGCATTTGAAATGGAGACAGCCATTGCTTCTCTGGAAGAACAATTAGCAGCTGCATCTAGAGAAAGAGAAGAGGCCTTATCTAGAAATGAAAATCTTGCTTCAGAATTAGAAGCCAAGTCTGAAAGGTTCAGCAAATCAAGTACTGAACTGAATATTTTGCGAGAGGAGGTTTCAGGCCTTGTAAGCTTTCTACTCTTGTTTCTCAGTGTTTTAACTGGTTTTACGAAGTTTATTGTGGTAACTGCTAGGTTAGAAATATGGCTGCTGGCGCCCGGGCCGGGGCCGGGGGGGTGGTTGGGATAGGGGAAGTTGTGGGGGGTTCTATAGCAAATCCCCACCTGCAAATGTAGTTGGGGGCAGCTGTCTCCCAATTATAAGTGGAAGTAGATATATCTCCTTAGAGGAGGGGGTAGATCCTTCCTCCAGGTTGTGAGATATGATATTGTAATATCTGTTGTTGATCAATTTTACTTTTTAAGTTAGAAATTTAACTGTTGCATTTCCTATTTAAATTCTTTATTATGGCATTTTAACTTTTCCATCTATTCAGAGACTCAGGATTGAAGAATCTAAGCTCAATGAGCAGAAGATGCAAAGCTCTATTAAGATATTGTATGAAGAGAAGGAAGAGTTGGCAATGGTTAGCTTAATTTTTAGTTCTACTTGTTTCCATCTCTTTTCTCATAATGTATTTTACTGGTGTATCATTACTAAATTCATTTTAACTTTTCTGTAGCAACTGACAGATTCCCTTTTGGAAATGGAGGAGGAAAAGGCGATATGGTCGGCAAAGGAGAAAGCTTCTATTGAAGCCATAGAAGAGAAAGCCAAATTATACAATGCAGAGTGTGCATCACTATTAAAAGGAATGTCGAAGGTATGATTCGAAACTTCTTAAGAGATTGTCAATGTTTACTTAGATGTCATAGAAAGGTTCATCTTTATGTCATATTGTGTTTGCGATCTTCCATGGCGCTATTGCATTGTTACAAAATCTGTTTTTTGCCATAAAAAAGTCATTTTTTGCAGAGTTTGTAGAAATTATATTTCATCATTTATATTGAATTTAAACAAAACTTTGAACTAAAGATAAAAAGATTTGCATATATAGAGAAATTAACTGTTCAGACCTACTTATTTAGAACAAACCTCTTTAGGGTCTATTGTTAGCATCAATGAATCTTGTTAGAGTGGTTCGTTTCTACTAAAAGTATATCTCGTCAAGGAGAATTTTCTTTTGCTTTTAGACGTTCAAGATTAGCACCCAATTAGTTCAAATTAGTAAGCTTTGAATTCTTGGCAACTTTTGGTAAACTCTTTGTGCAAGATATCTCCATTATTTTGCTGAAATGATTAATTATACTATTTTATTCAGTGGATTTTTTCATAATTAGTTTGTGATTAAAAATGTTTAAGATCCTCCATGTGTATCTCATAATCTGATAATACAGCATGTTAAATTTTGTTAGGTGAGGAATGAATTAGAATCCTTCCGAGAAGAGTGCATGTATCTGCGTGAAAGATTGGCATCTTCTGAGGAAGAAGCCAAATTGGAAAAAAAATGCAGGTTTTTTCTGTTTTCACTTGCGGTTATGCTGTTTGTTGTGTACTTGATTTCTTAGCAATTAAAGGAAGCCTATCTAAATGGTATATATAATGTAGTACAGAGCATGATATGATGGAAGTCATATTTTGATGTTCCTGAATCCATTTTTAAGCAGGGAAAAGGGGGAAACACAATTGCAAATTAAACAATGGAAATGAGAAACTCCAAGTTCTCTAAGAGAACTGAAAAGCCATAGCACATTTAATATTTCATCTTGTCATAAATCGCTTCTTATTGTATGGCTGCCCAAATACCTATTAATATGACACCGGCTTAGCACCTGATGACTTTGTTAGATCCATGAAAACTTATGTTAGGCGCAAATATAAAAAGGCAGGGGTTGTTTAGTAATTTTATTAATTAAGGTTCAGTTATAAATAAGAGATTATGGAGTCATTTAGGGTTCATGTTGAAATTTGTCTGGTATTAGAAACCATTAGGAGTTTTGGGAGAGATTGACCTACCTCTCAAATTGTAGGTCAAGATTGATTGTTTGTTTTCTTTGATTTAATCAATAAAAGTCAGGCCTAATTTAGCCCTAAATCCTATCAAAGTGGTATTAGAGCAGGGATCCTAGGACAATGGCAGCAAAGAAACTGGATGCGCTTGAAGAAAAATTGGAAACAGAGATTGGATCGCTCAAGGCCACCATTGACGAGCGTTTTAATAATGTTCAACAAAAATTTTCTTCTCTTGACAGAACTCCACCTCAACCCACCACTGGCAGTATCAATAGGCCAAGGCCGTGTGGCGGGAGAAGGATCTGGCGACACGAAACTTGTGCTCAGCGACGGCACAGAGGGCGAAGGGCCAAAAACCACCAGTCTTGCACAGCCAGGGGCAACAGTTCATGGCGGATTTGGTGGCGGGGAGGTCAGCCTAGGGGGCTTACGGCCTAGAGGAGCCTTTCCTGGCATGGGGCGTGGCAAAGGAGGCTGGGTTGCGGCTGGGGGCTGTGGATTTGAGGGTTACGCGGCTGGAGGAGGCAGTTTAGGGTTGGGAATCGGTCTTTCGACATTGGAATGGGGTGTGCAGGAGTTAGGGGTGGCTGGGCTTGGCGACTCGGCGGCGTTTGGGGGTGATGCGCGGCCTGGGCAGGCCAAATTTTGGGCTGGGCAAGGCTGTTTTGGGCTAAGGCAGGGCTTTTGTGGGCCAGGGCAGGCTGGATTTAGGCCTAGGCTAGGCGGTTTTGGGTGTAGACAAGTCGAATTTAGGGGCAGATGGCCAGGAGGAGGGGTTACCGGCGAGAAAGGGAGCAGTTATGACCGGAATGCAGCTGGGCGAGGGATTTCAGCCCAATATGGGGCTGGGTAAGGAGAATTTTGGGCTGGGTCTTCGGGCTTTGCAGACATTGGAGTAGATTCAGGAGGTTGGAGACCTCCGATGGCATGAACTGGGGTTAGTCTGGCCCAATTTGAAGCGGATTTTGGGGTAAGGAAACTAAAAATGTCCATTTTCAAAGGGAAGGATGCCTATGGATGGGTGTATAGGGTGGAGCGCTATTTCGCCATCAATGGACTCTTAGAAAGGAAAAAACTGATGGTGGCGGCGTTATGTTTGGAAGGAAAGGCGCTTGCGTGGTTTCAATGGCGAGAACAACGACAACCATTGTGGTCGGGTGAATTTAAGGACGGCCTATTGGAGAGATTTTGAGCCACTCAAGAAGGGGATTTGCATGAACAGTTTTTTGCCTTGACCCAGGAGAGAACGGTCATGGAGTATAGGGAAAGGTTTGAGTTGCTGTCTGGGTGTCTAGGGGAAGTCTCCAAGGCAGTGATGGAAGGGAATTTTATGAAGGGATTGAAATCGAAAATCCGAGCCGCGCTACGCTTGCTAAGGCTGAGAGGGTTAAGGGAGTCAATGGAGTTGGCACAGATGATTGCAGATAAGGACACATCAACAGTTTCTTGGATTCCACCTTGAGGACAAGGTGTCTTTTTGGGAAGGGAGTAATGTTAGATCCATGAAAACTTATGTTAGGTTCAAATATAAATAGGCAGGGGCTGTTTAGTAGTTTTAGGGGCAGGGGCAGTTTAGTAATTTTATTAATTAAGGTTCAGCTATAAATAAGAGATTATGGAGTCATTTAGGGTTCATATTGAGTTTTGTCTGATATTAGGAACCATTAGGAGTTTTCGGAGAGATCGACCTACATCTTGAATTGTAGGTCAGGATTAATTGTTTATTTTATTTTGATTTAATCAATAAAAGTCAGTCCTAATTTAACCCTAAGTCCTGTGAGACTTATAGATGAATAGTCAATATTAACCCCTTTCATATGGACTTCAAGGGTTGAAAGTGTCAATGCCACGTATTAATTCATTAGGATTTCATCATTCAGCTTTTAATTTCAGCACATACCACTCAATCATCAGTCGATTTCCACAAGATGTTTATTGATTTGTGGTGAAAGGTTAGATGTCCATGCAGTCGTTTACTATGACCTTTTGTTTTTGTTTTTTTTTAATGGTAGAAAGCTAATGGATATTGAAATTAATGAGGCCGAAGATATTCTTCACCATCATACCCTAGATTGCATGCATTGTTAGTGGCTAGCAAATGCTTTATTTGAGTGTGCATGTAGAAACTTGCTTTTATAGCTAGACAGTGGTAAATTTCTAGCAAAATTGCAGACTTGTTTAAATGTCATTTAAAATCTATAATTCATCTTCATAATACACATTTTTTTGGTTATTAAGCTATGTACATCAAGCTTGAGGGGCATTCTTTTCATTTTAAATTTCTGATATTTTGTAAGGTTGAGGGAAGATATATGTTAATATCTCCTTAATTCCCCTTCTATCAGATATCCATGATGCTTTTCCTTTGAATTCATGAACATTTTGTTCAGCACTCAAGTCAACAAATTGTTGTGATATAGAGAGAGATACAGCATGCCTCTATAACCTTAGAAATTCTGAACTTTGATGTGCATGTCTAAAAAGCTTTGTTTCTAGGAGCCCATTTCTTTTATTATCAGAATTTTAATCTTTTAATTTTCATATTTACTTGTAAACATCCCAAATTATTTATTAACTTGTACTGCAGTATGGATAAATGTTTAGAGATTGATCAACTAAGAAACGACTTGAAAGCAGCTGAAGTTGAGAGTTATCCATCTCAGGAAGTAAGTATTATTGGTTTGCAGTTCTAATTTGTCTAGTTGACTTAGGAATATTAAAACTAGACTTGTAATTATCATTTTTCCTTCAGGAGCTGAAGTCAAAAATAGAGATGCTCTCTTTGGAGCTTCACTGTGCTCACAAGAAGTCGGAAATACTTCAGAAGGAGCTAACTTTTCTTAGCAAAGAACGAGAAGATTTGCTTGTTCAAATTAGGGAATTGGACAAGGGATCCGATGAGAACAATGACTCAAAGGTTTTTGCATCTGTATACTTTGTTGCAGAAATTACAGTTATAGAAAAGAACCAAAAATATATGGGAATCAGTAACTAGTTTTAGTTTGGCCATTGGGAAGTAATGTCAATTCTTTTAGATTCATGGCATTTATGTTTGATTGAAAATATCTTTTCAATGATAGAAAATCATAAACCAACTTCTCATTGTGACAAAGGAAAGGGATAGTTTGATGACTCAGATTGAAGAGCAGCGGAGATATGTAGTAAAAGTGGAACATCTTAGGAAAAATTGCAGTGATGAGGTAAGTTGATCACATAGCCTTTCTGATATTAGGTACTTATCCGAGGTTCATCTGATTCTATTATGAGATGTTTATGAGCAGTTATTGGAAGCCAAAGTTCGGGTGGAGGAACTGACTAGGAGAATTTCCACCATGGAAGTCAAGGAGCACATTGTAAGTCCACATACGTCTGTTTAATAGTTGCAATGTTATCTTATCCTCCATCTTCTATGAATCCGATAGCCTTTACATTAATTCTTCTGTTGTTGCTGCTATTTATTTATTTTCGTTTTAATTTCTGTAGAACAAAGTTATGTATATCCTTTAGTAGCACCTCACCTTAAAGACTCAATCTTGGCTTACCAAAGATATGATGGCGTCCCCATTGGCGACAGACCATGAATAGTGGTTTCAGCCAGAATATTGAGTTAAATTCTTTTCAGATAAAAATTTAATATAAATATGCCCATGAATTTCTTATTATTATTAGCTTTAATCAGGACAAAGTCAGCAATAACAAGGAAAAGGCAAAGCTTCAAATGATGCTACGAGGGACACAAGCGCAGTTAGATGCCTTTCGTTTTAGATACAAACAAGCAGTGGATGACTCCGATATTATGAACAAAAAATTTGAGGAGGCATCGTCAAATCTCAAGGATCGGTTGGCTTCAAAGGGAATTGAGGTCCTCAACCTAAAGAAGCAACTTGCTGCAGCAATGAAGCAATGAAGGAAGCTTTTTACTGCATTGTAGGTTCCACAGTGATTATTATGAGAACAGTTTGTGGTCAAGAAATGCACAATATATGTAAATTAAAATCTTTTATAACCAATTAATTCATTAGTCATTTATCTGCTAGTCATCTTTCATCTATTAATATGAAAGCTTTAGAGTTATGTAGGGATAACCTTAGGGATGGTAAAATTGCCTGGCAACATGCAAATCTACCCAAACCTATCTATGGGTAATTTTATGGTTACGGACGGATTTGGTATTTTAAATTGAAATTTATTATAAGTTGTGGGTGAATTTAGTATTTAAAAAAATATTTGTCTCCACATTTTTTATTTTAATTATTTATATTTTTAATTTTAATTAAAAAATAAAATTTATGTAACATTTATCTTTTGTTACATGTACTCCTTTATTATTTTGATAATGAACTTACTATATTCTGTTAGTAATCGTCTTAATTTTATTACACTTTGATTATGTAATTCATCAACAGAATTGATTAAAATAATGGCAAAAACAAAGAGAAAAAGAAAATTTTATATTTCCAAGGGACTATCCAATATATCCCAATACTTCCGAGGGTTCAAAATATGGTTGGAGTTTGGTTTTTCCTAGGGTTTCAAATTTTTACCGATGGACATATTCCATTGGAAATATGCCATTATTGAGAAAGTATGTTCCTAGGCAGTATTTTTATTCATTATTTTCCTGAGGAAGTATTTCCTCTCTATCGAGGGATATTTTACTCGGTAATAATCCATATTTCCCAGGGACTGTTGGAACTATAGAATTAACAACAAGCGTTTTCACAACAAACTCCAATGGAAAATTTCCCTTAATAATACGTA
>JAQOOD010000009.1:25658347-25850435 GCA_029633175.1 Citrus glauca
GATGGTGGACTAATATTAAGTTTGTCAATGATAACATTATTTATGGTAGGCGAGCATTAAGTTTGTCAATGGTAGTATTAATTATGGTAGGATAACATTAAGTTTGTCAATGACTAGCATTACTAATGGTGGGTTGGTGAAAATTTTTGAAGCATCATTTGGCATACCTATATTTGGAGGGTTATTCTAATGTTTCTATTTGTATTTTTAGTATCTTGGGTTTCTTTTAGCCTATTTAAACTCAACAACCTTACTATGTAAGACAATTTTAGAGATTAATGTTATTTGAATTTGAAAGAATTATTCTTTCTTTAGTTTTTTTGAGAATTAGTGAACTTATCAAGAATTTGCATTCTTGTGACGTTCCAAATCTAGACTTATCACTTACCTTCTCATCTACATCTTGAGTGTGGCGTCAAATATCATTCTCTATACCTTTGGTTCATGTGTTTTATTTGTCTTAAATCTGTTTATAACTTTCTTAGGAAGTTGAAACTACAAATTAAGTGTGAGTTTCAAAGTTTCATTGTGGGGTTCGCATCAGAGGTTAGAACTTTAGGTTCCACTAGAGATGGCCAATGGGCCTAGGCCGGCAGTGCTTGTGGTCGTGCTGTGCTAGCCCGGCACATGTACTGTGCCAATCCGACACGCGTGCCGTGCCTAGGAAAAATAGCCCACTAAGCTTTTTTTTCCTTTTTTATTTTTTAAAAGCGCATGCCAAGTTGTTGTTTTATTTTTTTTTCAAGTTTATGTACTTTTTTTGGACCCATGTGCATTTATTTAAATTTAATAGAATAAAGAATTCAAAACTCAAGTCCATATTCAATAATAATAAATTAATAAATAACAGAATCTAATATTAGTTGCTAAGTTTGACTTTATGATATTAGAATTCTTTTTTAGTACTTAACAACAATCATAATAATAATTTTTTTTAAGGGTTAGCTTAATTATTAACTTGGAATTACGTAGAGTCATATATAATAGTTTATAATAATATTAATACATATTTACAAAATCATGATATTTATAATTTTATTTATTAAAATCATGATATATATTATTTATTTAATAAATTATAAACATAAATCAATTATAATTTTTTAAAGTAAGAATTAAATAAATTTAAAAAACTTAAACCAATAAAGTATATTAAAATATTCAATTTCAAATTATTTATAAAATCATAAAATTTTAAATTTACTTTCATTAAAAAATGAAACGTGCTTATTGCGTATTTTTTCGCGTGTTGTACTTTGGCCCATCTCTAATTTTTCCGTACTTTTAAGGCCCATGTGCCTAAAATCTAAGATCGGCATGCCCCACGTGCATGTCGTGTCGTGCCATGCCACGTGCTCTATTGAAACGTGCTCATGTCATGCCGTGCTGTACGGACATGTACCGTGCCAGTGTCGTGCATCGTGCCGTCCGGCACATTGGCCACCTCTAGATCCCACTTTATTTCTTTGTGTTGCAAAACTTCAAGTTTCAATATTAATATTTAAGAATTGCATCATTTATATGATATCGTAAATAACTGGAAAAAAAAAAATTTCAACCTGAAGTTTTGAAAAAAAACATAAACATAAACATGCTACGCTAGTGATGAGAATATAAAATGTCATATTTTCTTTGGTTAATGTTTATATTTTTATTATTTGGTGCCAACTGTACTCGTTATTCTTATAATATGGTTTAGGATGCAAATGGAGGCGTTAAGTGCAAAATAAAGCTAATTGGGCAATCTTGGATAGTTTCGACATCGCTTGATAATTTGGGCATAATTCCCTTATCCAACCTCTATTTGAAATGATTCAAGGTGCTATGGACGTAAGAAAAAGATATAGACTTTCATGTTTTTTACGTTTCGAGAGATATT
The DNA here is from genome assembly GCA_029633175.1 of Citrus glauca. Classification (NCBI taxonomy): domain Eukaryota; kingdom Viridiplantae; phylum Streptophyta; class Magnoliopsida; order Sapindales; family Rutaceae; genus Citrus; species Citrus glauca. The sequence goes on from JAQOOD010000009.1 coordinate 25,660,227, forward strand.
GGCTACATCAAAGTTGAAATTGGGCTTGAAGTTTCTGCACTTGCACTGTTGACATTCTGGAACGTTCCTTAGCTTACTATTCTAATACACGGATTTGACACGATATACTTTCGAAGTTTCCAGATCTGATGCAGAAATCTAGCTGAAATCACTAACTCCTATTTATATAAAGGTAGCGTTTGTTTTTTAACTTAATGACTTAAAATAAGTTAATTTAATTAATTAAGTTAACAAGGATGGCTTTAGGTTAGGCGAACAAGGCCGTCGCGTAAGGCTGAAATACTATCTAAGCAACCCAAGAAAGGGGGTGAATTGAAATTTTATAAATTATTCAACAAAAAAAAATATATCATGCAAATCTAAGTGCAAATTAAAAATAATAATAATTAAATCGATCACAATTTAAAAGGATAAAGGAAGAGAGAATCAAACACGAGGATGTTTACGTGGTTTGGCCAACCTCTCGTACGTCCACGCCTCTAAGCTTTCTGGGCTTGAGGATTTCATTAAACAAGCCTCCAAGGCTTCAATTGCTTACACTTGACTTCCAAGGTGTCAATAACCTTTACAATAAGAGATTATCCCCAATCTCTTAACCCAAGTGTATCCCAACACTTACAATCACTCAAAAAGAAAGATTACAAACTGTTCTTCTCTCACACTATATCTAAGATTACAAATCAATGCTCAAAGTGTGAATAGATGAAGTAAGAATATGTTTAAAGTTCTTATGAAGATTGTAAACTCGAGTATAAGTTCAATGGTTGTGTTGTGATCAGCCTTCTTTGAATTTGAATGAGCTTATTTATATGTAGAGCTGAAAAACTAGCCGTTACTGACTGTTTGCCTGAAAACGGTTCACCGTTAGCCGTTAACGGTTAACCGTTTGTGCTGGTCAAAGTTACCGTTGGACCATATTTCAAATAAACGGTTTGCCGTTTATGGTTATTCTTTCGCCGTTAACTTTCAAAGACCTCAAGATGAACACCTGTTATCCGTTTATAGTAAACGGTTAAGGATTTGCATGAAGTGACTCTCTGGATGTTATCGGTTAACCATTTGTAATAAACGGTTTGCCGTTAGTTTCCAGTAACCTGCAAAATAATCATCGATTATCCGTTTTAAGTAAAGGTTAAGGACTTTTGTGAAGTCACTTCTCTGGACGTTATCGGTTAACCGTTTATAGTAAACGGTTCACCGTTAGTTTCCAATAGGCTTTCCATTTTTCCGTTTTTCAATAGCGGTTACGGCTTAGGCAAACTTTTGCTCTCTGGTCTTAATCGGTTAATCGTTTAGAAATAACCGGTTCACCGTTTATTTCCAGAAACACATTTTAAACCAGATTTTTGCAAAGAATCTTTTTCCAATTAAATCCATATAAGTATGAATGGAGTGGTTTTTATGACTTACATTTATTAGGAAATAACTCCAACATTTTTATATAAAAAAAATCATTTAAAGTTTGTTATCATAAAACAATATTATTAATATATTCATGTTAACAATCTCCCACTTTTTGATGATGACAAACTTTATTCAATATTTGGCTCCCCCTTAATATGTGCTCCCCTTAATATATGACCAAATTAAGAAATCTTCAATAAAAGGATTTTTGCTCAAGAGAGCATTTTGAAATACATTTTAAATCTCCCCAATTATAAAACATTTTCAAAAAAAAATTAAAAAAAAAACTCCAAACATTTCAAATCATTCTAAAACTCCCAAATTATCTCCCCCTTCATCATCAAAAAGAGAAAGAGAAAAGAAGAAAATGCAAATCCAGTTTTTGGCGAGCGAAAATTTGGGCAGAGTTTCCCTTTAAAAATGACCAAAACCATTTATACACATGAGAGAAAAACACTTCCAAAATGACTAAACAACAACTCCAACATCAACCCAACAACACCATGAGCAAACCAACACTTCAATAATCAATAATCAATAATTCACAAGTTTTATCAAGCACAATCAAGTCATCCAACATCAAGAACAATTATAAAATCATGTAATCAAAATCCATAAATAACATATAGACATAGCAATAAAGATATACATGACAAAATGCAAACAAGTAAAATATGAGCTGTATGTGCGAAAATAGAACTTAGAAACTACTGATGTAGTGGATGAGGAGAAGATGAGCTCCCTGGATCATAACCAAAGAAGCCGATAATGATGCGCTGTGCATGGAGAATCTCTAGTTGATGATCAATGCTCTGCCGCTGGAAGATCTCAAAATCAGAACGCAACTGCTGGTGGTCACGAGAAAGAGTGTCTAACCGATCAAGAATCAGCTGCTGCATATTGTCCGAAATGGGTGGCTGAGCTGGAGCTGGAGGTGGCATAGAGGCAGCTGGCTGCTCAGGAACAGCAGATGGCTGCTCAGGCGCATCTGATGACTCCGGAACAGCTGAGGGCTCAGGTGCAGGTGGTGGCTCAGAGGAGGAGGGAATGTCAGCATCCGCCGCGCGCTCCTCAAGGTCAGAGTTAGCTGGAGGCCGAGGGACAAATCGGCGACGTGGAGGAGGAGACTGAGCTCTTAATCTAAAGTCAGAAAGTTGATCGGGTAGATAGGCATTTTTAAGCATCCGATTGTCCTCCGGAGCTATCAAGGTATCCCGGTTTTCGGAGTTGTTGGTTTTAACCCACTTTCCTTTTCTCCAAGAGAAACCGATACTCGTCATTGCCTCAGGACCAATATGTTTTGTCTTCAAATGTCCAGTATCTCGGAGAGGCACACCAAAACGATGCAGTATCTTAGTAATGGTACTACTATATGGAAGCAAGCAGTGATTAACCGCGGGAGTACTCAACATGTGCCGCACAATAATATACGCGAGGTTTATGGGACAATCTGAGAGTAGGCTATCCAATATGCCCACGTCCAACCTCGTGACCTCATCCGAGTGACCCTTCCTAGGTGTCATTGTTAGTAATATGCCCTAAAGGCCAATCGAATGGTGATTTGATTGTTTAGGGAATAATTGTATTTGAATAGCATTTTGATATTTATAAAATGGCAAAGTTATCAATATTCATATATTAATTTAATGAATATAGTCCAAGAAGTAAAATAGTTAAGGAACACATTCTCGAGTATGTCGAGAATATGAAACGTGTATCCTTTGTACTATACTTCTAAATAGTTCCTAGTGGTGGATTTATGATTGGACATTATAAATTCCTATAAACACTAGTATGTGTTATGACTCCTTATGGTATGTGATACTAAAATGGATGGTGAGTTTCATATCATTGACATGAGATGTCAAGTCAAACACATAGGTACTTGTTAAAAGAACAAGTTTACTGAACTTGACCGAATATAGTAAGCCATATGGTCGTGAGTGTTAATGGCTTATTATACATTGTAACAGACACTATGTTTAGTAATGGTCTTTAGACCTGAGGCATGACAGATGTCTTATACATAGACATCTCTGATATGTGAATGCATAACGATTGATTCCTAATCACGGAAGAGATCTAGCAATAGCTGTCATGGTTGGCTATGTATGAAGACAAGTTGATGGCCAATATGGAATTCATCACTTTGTAATATACAAAAAAGGATGTCCCTATGAGATAATATGAATTGGCATGAGAAATCCTTGGCCAAGGTGAAATATATTTGAAGGAGTTCAAATTATATTATCATGTCAAGTTCATTTATATTTATTTTGAGATAAAGCACAACTGCTTAACATAATAAACCATAAGCTGTGTTTTTCTCTGGACATGGATGATGAAGAGACCAAGACATAGAGATACAATGGAATAGGTTCTATAGATCCAACAATTCTTGTTATTTGGATAGTCGTGATATACTGCTAGGTGTCACTCATGACTTGTAGAAACCTTATGATCAATATTGGTAAAGCGTATTACCAATGCATCTTAAGGTCATTAGAAAGGTTCTAATTGATGACTAAATAGTTTAGCATCATTTAATGAATAAAGAGTTATCATTAAAATAGTTCTACTACCTTATAACTAAGAACCTAAAAGGTCACACACAATATAGAAATGAAAAAGGAGTTACTAGAAAATGAGAAGTTAGATTTCCTAATTTTAGGAAAATCAATATTTATATTATAATTCATTGAGAATGAATATAAATATAAATACATCTTAAATATGATTTAAGATAGAAATTTAGATGTTCCATAAATAGTTTAAGGAACAAAATAAATTTCATAAATCCTCAATTAAACATTATGGAATGTCGAGCACGTAAAATGACCGTTTTGGACATGTTCGGGTTCATATATGATTATGGACTTCTAGACCAATTTTGGGTTTAGAATTATGGGCTTTTATTGGATCCAATATGGATTAAGAGAAAGCATTAGAACATGTCACAAGAGAAGCCCACATTTAACCATTTGATGTGATCAAAATGGGGTTAAATAATTAATTCCGAAATTAATTAATATTAGCTATTTATTTATTTGATTAAATAGTTTATTGAAGTGATGAGATCAATTTCAATAAATAATGGCTAAGTGGGTGGGTCTAAGCACATGATAATGTTTGGTGCCATTATTAGAGATAATGGGGCTTTATTTGGTGGATGGAATCAAATGAGCTAGCACTCATGTTTCTTCATTATCTCTCTCATTTCTTAATGAAATTTCGAGATTCCAAATCCTCTGAACTCCTAGAACATTTCTAAGTGTGGACTGATTAGAGGCATCACAATTGGGGTGCTTAAAGGATCTCAGATCGTGGCAAAACAGAAGCTGTTCGTGCAGAGCTGTATTTTCTGGACAGTGTTCGGAGCTTGCTGTGTTCAGTCGTTTTCTCCTACTTCACGAGGTCGTTTTTGAAACTGCAAGTGAGGTAACTAAACTTCAATCTTTCCTCTTGATTTTCGCTTTTGAATGAAGTCGATCCGAGGTTTCTAGAGCTTCCGCCATCTGTTTTAATTTTACTGCGCAATAGTTGCGATTTTAGGAACCTCATGGACAAATGTTGTCCTTCAAGTGGTATCAGAGCCATCTTCATTCAATTTCGAATTTTTAAAGCATGATTTATGTTATTTCCATTTATGATAGCATGAAGGATGATCATGGAAAGACCTAGATATTTTATGATATATTTATGTCATGTGATGATTGGATATATGCATGATTGAATGAGCTATTGATTCATTTGTTGATTTGGCCAATTTCTAAAGGCTGAAATGATTGTAATATTTTTAAATAGGGACTTGCATGTTCCTCCTTCTATTTAGATCTGATTGTATCCCATTACCCCTGAGATTTGTACCCCAATTCTTCTAAATATGTAATTACTACAAAGTGATGAAGATTGCCAAAGGAGGGACAGCGTATTTACGATTCGTTGGAGGATTGGAGCAAGAAGACTTCATGGATTGTTGCAGCACTTCCAATGTAATTTTGGCCTCTCAAATAGAAATTAATAATTGTAATAATTTGAGGCATAAGATGTCTCATAATGATTATTGTTTGCTTGATACCTAGGTGGACCTTAAAACCAATTTTGGCTCAAATTGGTTTTATTAGAAAATTCCATGATCATCCTTGGTTGGTTTGTCTATAATATGCATGAGATGTATATTAGGGTGCTTAGACATATTTGAATATTGTAAATGGAATAACATGCTAAAAAGTGAGACCATAATAATGACCAAATACTCCCTAATTAAATAAATATAATTATTGTTAAGTTGTAATGATGATATTGGGAATATCCATCATGGCCTACTAATACCAATGGAATATTTAAAATATTTTATGCTTGGGCTAGTCGACATGGATACATGGGCTACTCATTCATTAAAATGTTGAAAATAAACCATATATCATACGATGATGCATAATTCATACATTAAGCTACCAAGAACTGTTAGGTGAGGTTAGTAAGATGTTTTGAAATATGCAAGGGTATTAGGGTAAACTTAACTAAATCATTTATACCAAGAACTGTTAGGTGAGGTATTAATGATTTAGAGGCCGAAGGATAATCGGTACATGCATGAGATGCATTTGGTAAAGAGTTACCTACTCATTATAATAAGTAAGCCAAGAACTGTTAGGTGAGGTAAACTTATGCTAATGAGAATCCGATTCCTACTAGAAACTTTTACCAATGAGAGTTTCCGTTTATTACATATGGGAGTGTAATGAAATGATAAAATAGTGGGAGGTACTATTTGATTTAAAGACCAAAATCAAATAGATTATAATAAAATGCTAATAATTTAATTTAATATTTTCTGCAGAAATATTTAATAATGAATAATCCGCTAGCACAAATTCTGGAAAATTACCGTTTGACGGGACCCAATTACGTTGATTGGTTAAGGAATTTAAGAATTGTTCTTAATTATGAGAAAATTAGCTATGTTCTTGATACACCTAAGCCAAATGAAATTCCTGAGGGAGCAATTGAGGAAGAACGTGTCACTTATCAGAAGTGGCAAGATGATGACCTCACTGCTAAAAGCTATATATTGGCATCGATGTCCAATGAGCTACAAAGGCAACATGAAAATATGCCTGATGCAAGTTCCATGATACTTCATCTACAAGAGTTGTATGGTGAACAAAGCAAAACAGTTAGATATAAGATATCTAAGAAACTGTTTAGAATGAGAATGATTGAAGGATCGGTCAATGAGCATGTACTCAAAATGATTGACTACATAGAGCAGCTGGAAGCTCTTAATTTTTCAATGGATGGGGAATTAGCTATCGATCTTATCCTACAATCCTTGCCAAAATCATTCTCTCAATTTATCATGAATTTTAACATGAATAAAATTGAGTGCAGTCTTGCTGAATTGCTAAAGATGCTTAATACTGCTGAAACTTGTATAAAGAAGCCAAAAGAAGTTATGGCTATAGAAGGACCCTCAACTAAAAAGGGCAAAAAGAAAAAGTTTCAACCCAAGGCTAAAGGTGGGATTAAGAAGGGGAAAGCTAATAAGCCCAATGACAAGGGAAAATGTTTCCATTGTGGTAAGGATGGGCATTGGAAGAGGAATTGCAAAGCTTACCTCAACAGCTTGAAAGTCAAGCCTAAAGAGAATCCTTGTGAAGGTATGCTCATTATTGAAACTAATATTTCAATTATTCAATCTACTTCTTGGATTTTAGATTCTGCTGCAACCGCACATATTTGTATGTCAATGCAGGATCTGAAAGGAAGTAGAAGACTTAAACAAGGAGAAATGTCTCTTAGAGTGGGAAATGGAGCAATGGTTGCTGCCTCAGCTATAGGGACATTTTTCTTAAAAATGACATCTGGGCATGTTATAAGTTTGAATGATTGTTTATTTGTTCCTTCTGCTGTAAGGAACATAGTTTCAATTTCATGTTTATGCAAAGACAATTATGAATTTTATTTTAGAAATAAAATTTGTAATATTTATTATGAGAATAAATATGTTGCACATGGTACTTTAGATAATGATCTTTATGTACTAAACATGAAAGAAAATAATGAGCATACTGTGAATGTAAATACCATAACACATAAACGTGAAAGAGAAGAAATAAGCCCCAAATATAAGTGGCATTTAAGGCTAGGTCATATTGGAGAAGATAGAGTCACAAAATTGGCTAAAGATGGACTAATAGGTCCATTTGGTTTAGAACCTTATCCAACTTGTGAATCATGTCTTCAAGGAAAAATGACCAGGGCACCTTTCGTTGGACGAAGTACAAGGGCCACTGATTTACTTGAACTTATACATACTGATGTATGTGGGCCATTTAATGAAATGGCAAGGGGTGGATATTACTACTTCATAACTTTTATTGACGATCACTCAAGGTATTGTTCAGTATACTTAATGAAGTATAGATCTGAAGCCTTTGAAAAGTTCAAAGAATACCGAAATGAAGTAGAGAAACAGACTGGAAAATTTATTAAAACCTTACGATCAGATCGAGATGGTGAATATCTCAGTGGAGAATTCCAGTCTTACCTTAAAGAAAATGGTATTGTTTCACAATGGACACCTCCAGGTACACCAAAGCTTAATGGAGTATCTGAGAGGAGAAATCGCACACTGTTAGACATGGTGCGATCAATGGTGAGTTATACAGACTTACCAATGTCTCTTTGGGGATATGCTCTCCTTACTGCAACATATGTACTAAACAGAGTACCTTCCAAGTCTGTACCTAAAATAACATATGAGATATGGTATGGTAAACAACCAAGCCTAAATCATCTTAGGATTTGGGGATGTCCTGCTTTTTATCAAGAGACTCAAGAGTGAGAAACTTGAAGCTAAAGCGGATAGTGGGAGGTTCATTGGATACCCAAAGGAAACTTTGGGTTATTACTTTTACATCCAATCTGATCAAAGGATATTGGTCAGTAGAAATGCCATATTTCTTGAAAAAGAGTTTATTCAAGAAGGTGGGCAAGGAAGAAAATTAGAATTTATTGAGAATTCTAATGAGGATAAATCCAATGAAGAGCCTGTTCAAGTACAAACACAAGGAACACAACAACTCCGTAGATCTAGTAGGATAATTCACCCATCAGAAAGATATGGTTTTCTTCATCAGATGAATGATATATTTTTATTGGGTGATACGGATCATAGAGATGATCCTACTAGTTACGAAGAGGCAATATCAGATATTGACTCTAAGAAATGGCTTGAAGCCATGGATTTAGAGATGGACTCTATGAGAACCAACCAAGTCTGGACTCTAGTGGATCCACCCGAAGGTATTGTACTTATTGGATGCAAGTGGATCTTCAAGAGGAAGATAGGCTTACATGGAAAGGTAGTAACCTATAAAGCAAGGTTTTTCACCAGTAGCCATGCTAAAGTCCATCAGAATCTTATTGGCTATAGCAGCATATTATGACTATGAGATTTGGCAAATGGATGTCAAAAACTGCATTTCTTAATGGGTACATTGAGGAAGATATGTATATGATACAACCTTGTGGTTTTGAATCCAAGACAAATCCTCATAAAGTATGCAAGCTAAGAAAGTCCATTTATGGGCTAAAACAAGTCTCCAGGAGTTGGAACATCCGATTCGATGATGCAATCAAATCATTTGGTTTCATCAAGAATGAGGATGAACCATGTGTTTACAAAAGGGTCAGTGGGAGTGCAATAACTTTCCTTGTGCTATATGTAGATGACATATTGCTTATAGGAAATGACATTGGACAAATGTCTTCTGTCAAAATTTGGCTTTCTCAAAACTTCTCCATGAAAGACCTAGGAGATGCAATGTATATCTTGGGAATCAGGATTTATAGAGATAGATCCAGAAGATTAATAGGTCTATGTCAAGCTAAGTACATAGAAAAGATATTAAAGAAATTTAATATGTGGGATTCCAAAAGGGGTTTTATACCCTTAAGACATGGAATTCATCTCTCTAAAAGCATGAGTCCAAAAACTTATGATGAGAGAGAGCGTATGAATAAGATTCCATATGCTTCTGCAATTGGAAGTCTTATGTATGCTATGCTATGTACTAGACCGGATATAGCTCATGCAGTGAGTGTCACTAGCAGATACCAGAGTAATCCGGGTGAGGAACATTGGACCGCAGTTAAGAATATCTTTAAGTACTTAAGAAGAACTAAAGATTTGTTCTTAACATATGGAGAGGGTGAGCTAAAAATTGAAGGCTTCACTGATTCAGATTTCCAGTCAGATGTAGATGACAGAAAATCTACATCAGGATTTGTATTCACTATCAATGGTGGAGCAGTAAGCTGGAAAAGTTCCAAGCAAGCAACTACTGCAGATTCTACCACTGAAGCAGAATATATAGCTGCATCAGATGCAGCAAAAGATGTTGTTTGGATACGGAAGTTTATTCAATAACTTCAAGTGGTTCCAACCATTGCGTTGTCAATCTCATGACAACAATGGAGCTATAGCACAAGCTAAGGAACCAAGGTCTCACCAGAAGTCCAAACACATTGAGAGAAGATATAACATTATTAAAGAAATCATTGGAAGGAGTGATATCACTATGCAGAAAGTAGCCTCCGCTGATAACACTGCGGATCCTCTGACTAAAGCACTTACTCAACAGCAATTAGATCGTCATCTTGAGAAGATAGGTATGAGATACCATAGCGATTGGCTTTAGTGCAAGTGGGAGATTGTTAGTAATATGCCCTAAAGGCCAATCGAATGGTGATTTGATTGTTTAGGGAATAATTGTATTTGAATAGCATTTTGATATTTATAAAATGGCAAAGTTATCAATATTCATATATTAATTTAATGAATATAGTCCAAGAAGTAAAATAGTTAAGGAACACATTCTCGAGTATGTCGAGAATATGAAACGTGTATCCTTTGTACTATACTTCTAAATAGTTCCTAGTGGTGGATTTATGATTGGACATTATAAATTCCTATAAACACTAGTATGTGTTATGACTCCTTATGGTATGTGATACTAAAATGGATGGTGAGTTTCATATCATTGACATGAGATGTCAAGTCAAACACATAGGTACTTGTTAAAAGAACAAGTTTACTGAACTTGACCGAATATAGTAAGCCATATGGTCGTGAGTGTTAATGGCTTATTATACATTGTAACAGACACTATGTTTAGTAATGGTCTTTAGACCTGAGGCATGACAGATGTCTTATACATAGACATCTCTGATATGTGAATGCATAACGATTGATTCCTAATCACGGAAGAGATCTAGCAATAGCTGTCATGGTTGGCTATGTATGAAGACAAGTTGATGGCCAATATGGAATTCATCACTTTGTAATATACAAAAAAGGATGTCCCTATGAGATAATATGAATTGGCATGAGAAATCCTTGGCCAAGGTGAAATATATTTGAAGGAGTTCAAATTATATTATCATGTCAAGTTCATTTATATTTATTTTGAGATAAAGCACAACTGCTTAACATAATAAACCATAAGCTGTGTTTTTCTCTGGACATGGATGATGAAGAGACCAAGACATAGAGATACAATGGAATAGGTTCTATAGATCCAACAATTCTTGTTATTTGGATAGTCGTGATATACTGCTAGGTGTCACTCATGACTTGTAGAAACCTTATGATCAATATTGGTAAAGCGTATTACCAATGCATCTTAAGGTCATTAGAAAGGTTCTAATTGATGACTAAATAGTTTAGCATCATTTAATGAATAAAGAGTTATCATTAAAATAGTTCTACTACCTTATAACTAAGAACCTAAAAGGTCACACACAATATAGAAATGAAAAAGGAGTTACTAGAAAATGAGAAGTTAGATTTCCTAATTTTAGGAAAATCAATATTTATATTATAATTCATTGAGAATGAATATAAATATAAATACATCTTAAATATGATTTAAGATAGAAATTTAGATGTTCCATAAATAGTTTAAGGAACAAAATAAATTTCATAAATCCTCAATTAAACATTATGGAATGTCGAGCACGTAAAATGACCGTTTTGGACATGTTCGGGTTCATATATGATTATGGACTTCTAGACCAATTTTGGGTTTAGAATTATGGGCTTTTATTGGATCCAATATGGATTAAGAGAAAGCATTAGAACATGTCACAAGAGAAGCCCACATTTAACCATTTGATGTGATCAAAATGGGGTTAAATAATTAATTCCGAAATTAATTAATATTAGCTATTTATTTATTTGATTAAATAGTTTATTGAAGTGATGAGATCAATTTCAATAAATAATGGCTAAGTGGGTGGGTCTAAGCACATGATAATGTTTGGTGCCATTATTAGAGATAATGGGGCTTTATTTGGTGGATGGAATCAAATGAGCTAGCACTCATGTTTCTTCATTATCTCTCTCATTTCTTAATGAAATTTCGAGATTCCAAATCCTCTGAACTCCTAGAACATTTCTAAGTGTGGACTGATTAGAGGCATCACAATTGGGGTGCTTAAAGGATCTCAGATCGTGGCAAAACAGAAGCTGTTCGTGCAGAGCTGTATTTTCTGGACAGTGTTCGGAGCTTGCTGTGTTCAGTCGTTTTCTCCTACTTCACGAGGTCGTTTTTGAAACTGCAAGTGAGGTAACTAAACTTCAATCTTTCCTCTTGATTTTCGCTTTTGAATGAAGTCGATCCGAGGTTTCTAGAGCTTCCGCCATCTGTTTTAATTTTACTGCGCAATAGTTGCGATTTTAGGAACCTCATGGACAAATGTTGTCCTTCAGATTAAGGATATTTTGTCATTGGTGGAGGTGTTAAAAGAACTTTATAATTTTTGAAAATATTTTGGTGGAGTTAACAAAGAAAAGAGATGTTAAGAGATATTTAGAGGGGTGCCAATAATCTCACTAATAAGGAAAACCAACTATTCTCATTATGGATTTATTTATTATTTTTTCTTATATTTTTCCCTTTTGCTAGTCAGTTTATCAACTCATCCTTCTCTGATTGGCAAAAAAAAAAAAAAAAAAGCTTTTGATTATTAGTTGAAAAATCAGCAATACATTTCTAGGTATTCGTTAAGTGAACTTTCGGATATTAAGTTGATGAAAATTTTTTTGTATTCAATCTAATTTTGTTCCAAAAATAATTTTGTTTAAAGGTATTTCGGAAATAAAAATATATATTTAAATATGGGTGTAGAGAGGAACATATTGGGTTCAATAGTCTCACCCTAATAATTTTTAATAAAAACTCTTATTAATAATTAAATAGCTTTTGATAAAAACTCTACTAATAAAGGTTTTACCTAGATAAACTCTATTTGAAATTTTATATTGAATGGTGCCTTTGTTGGTATAGTTTCTGTAAATTAACCAGCTCTGGAGCTTTTTTTTTTTTTCAGGGGTACAAATTTTTGTTTAATTTTCTTGTTAAATTGTGGCCTTGAAAAGTTATCAAGTCAAATTACCACTTTTACTTAATTTCTTCCAGTTGCTGGTATCTGGATTGCGTATCTTTGAAACAAAAGGCCATAAAGTTTTGAGAATCAATTAATGACATGCGAAATATCACTTTGAAGTTTGAATCTTTTTTCTATGCAATAAAAGAAATCAAACATGTTTTTCAACTTCAATTTTTGACCCTTATTTTGTTGCCATTTTGGATCCAAAGAATTCATTGAAAAAAGCTCTAAAAAATTCTTATCGCACATCGGCATAGGGGAAAATATCAATGAAAAAGAAAGTATCAACGTCAAGAAATTCAAATTAAAATTGAGGTTCAAATTTTGGAACTCAATTTAACATAACCCTTCCCTATGGTAATAATCTATCTATATATATATAAATCTGGGAATACAAGATATAATGTGGCATTACAATTTCTCATATTTATATATTCTCTATTATCTAATAAATAGAGAAATTTTATTTCAGATTTGAATTTTCATTTTCTCATAATTAATTTGATTGTTATTACACAATCAATATGTTCTCATATTTGTATATTCTCTATTATCTAATAAATAGAGAAATTTTATTTCAGATTTAGCTTTTCATCTTCTCATAATTAATTTGATTGTTATTACACAATCAATATTTAACAGTTCATCAAAAGACCCACTATCTTCTCTAATGGAAACCTTCTTGATCATAAATTAAGTAATAATTTATAAATATTTTTAATCACTCTTCTCCTCTGCCTCACCTTAATTTATAAATAGCAACAAAAAAAATATGATATCCTACATAAGCATAAACACAACATAAAAGAACAGAAAATAGCAATGACTCTGAAATATGTGTTTTTCATTAGCTGGGACTACAAAAGATGATGTGGCATCACCATTTCTCATCTTTGTATATTTTTTATTACATAATAAATAGATAAATTTTCTTTTAAATTTTACTTTTCATCTTCTCATAATTAATTTAATTATTATTACACAATTAATATGTAATAATTCATCAAAAGACCCACTATCTTCTCTAATTGAAACTTTCTTGATCATAAATTAAGTAATAATTTATAAACATTTTTAATCACTCAGTCTCCTCTGCCTCACCTTAATTTATAAATAGCAACAAAAAATATGATATCCCACATGAATATAAACACAACATAAAAAAATAGAAAATAGCAATGGCTCTAAAACATGTATTTTTCATTTTGGCTCTCACTTGCTTGATTATGGCAAATATTACAAATGCAACCAGTATGAATGATTGCCTCAACAATAATATGAAACCAACTACGATCTTACAACAAGACTTGAAGCTAGCGGAAGCTTAACGGAGTGCTAGAACTCATTAATGGGGCTAAAATCATGCTCAAATGAGATTGTTATATTCTTTTTTAATAACCAGGCTTATATTGGCCTTGACTGTTGCCGTGCTATTGATATCATCACCCGTAGTTACTGGCTTGCAATGGTCACCTCTCTTGGGTTCACTGCCGAAGAAGAGAACATACTAAGAAGCTATTGTAATGCATCTTCTGCTCCTTCTCTAGGTGGCCTTACGATCATTTATCATCCTCAGATTTCCAAGGTTTTGGCTTAGACAAGGTGTATCTATGGCAATTTTATTTCTGTGGCGTTAATTTAGCTAATACAATTTTAAATAATTAAAAAAATCTTTTTGGTTTTAACTTTACTTTATTTTTTTCATTTTTTTTGGAAGTCTTTTCTCTTAGTCAAATAGAATAAATCGTTAAAAGTAGAATAAGAAAAAAAAGATAATACTGTTTTTTTTCAAAGTCGCGCGAAATGCGATTCTATTTCCTAGTATAATAATAATAATAATAAGGAGACGCATGCATGTTTACTTTTGCCAAGGCCGGCTCAAGACAATGTTGGGCCTTCGGGAAAAAATTTTAAATAAATATTGTAAATAAAATATATGTTGTTTTAGATGTAAAACTAGAGGTTAGTGCTATGTCTAAGAAATTAAAAAAAAAATAGTTTATGTTAAATTTTATAAGTATGACTTTGAAAAATGTGGATTAGGAAAAGATTATTTTTTTCAATTATTTGTGAGAACATATTTTTAAGTTAGTACGCGACTGATCTCTGGACTCTAGGATCATAACAACTTAAAAAAAATTTATATATATAGCATTCTAGAATTTAAAAAAGAAAATAAATGGGTGATGAGATTGGACAAAAAATTCGATATTGATATTATTTTTGTGCTTTTTAAACCTATGTTTTGAATTTTGATGAGCCATTAAATATATTTTGGAAAGAATTCTATGGGCTTTTATGATATATTGAAAAAGAAAATAAAACTTAATTTACTTGACAATTTTATTTTTCAAGTGTAAATTAATAAGTTAAAGAATTGATTAGAACTTAAGTTATATAACTTAAGTTAATAAAATTGAACTTAAGTTAGACTACGATAGGCTAAAAAATTGTTATTAATTAATTATAGTCGGGGAAGATTAGTTGAAAAAATATAAATAGATATCTAGGAAAAATTAAATTAAAAAAAGTGAATTTAAGGTTTAAAATCCCACATGGAAAAAGTGTAAACTCGCCCTCCTATTTGCAACCTATAAATGTAGGCATATGTTGGGTTAATGTGTAATAAATATAAAAAACCTAAATAAAGGCCATTATCAAGGTATTAATTAGTATTTTATAACACACTATCAGAACAATAGTTGATTTGACATAGATAGTTTAATTTCTATTGCCTAATTATTTATGCTTATTTCTTTTATATTTTATCATTATTATATTTTATATAGTTATCTTATTATATTGTTAATTTAATAGTTTATTGTTTATGATATTTTAACGGCTGATTTTATAATACCACTTGTATTGTTTATGATAATTTTAATAGTTGGTGCCCATATTATTATTATTATATTATAGTCGTAGCCTGAAATTTATAACATAGATGAGGTGGTGAGAACCTAAAGTTCTAGTCTCATCAAAAATCAGAACTTGAAGTTCTAAATATATGCATGAAGTTTCTATATATTTCATAATTTCCATTTTTGTCTATATTTACATATTTTATATTGTGATACTTATTTTTTCTATGATTGTTATAACAAGATTTTTGAAAATTGCCAAATCTTATGAATCTGCAAATTTCCGCTCTTGAAGTTTTTGGAAAAAAAAAACTACCTTTCTTAGGTGTTGGATGCAAAAATGCACCTGCAACCAATGGGCCTGAAAGGCACAATCGTAGAAGGAAATAAGGCATCTTTGCAAGAAAAATCAAAGGCCATGATTTTCCTTTGCCACTATTTACATGAGAGCCTGAAAGTTCAATATCTAACGGTGAGGATCCACTAACTTTGTAAAGTAACCTCAAGGAAATACTTGATCATTAGAGGAATATTTTCCTTCCAAATTCCAAATATAAGTGGTTAAATCTAAGGTTCCAAGATTATGCAAGAGTCTCTTATTACAACTCTATTATGTTTCACATCACCTTAGAATTGAAATTATGTGGTGTGGAAATTATTGATAGAGATATGCTTGAAAAGACACTCATCATTTTTCATGCATTAAATGTTGTACTGCAATAACAATATCGGGAGCGTCGATACAACAAATACTATGAGTTGGTAACATCTCTTTTGGTTGAACAAACTAATGAGCTCCTGATGAAAAATCATGGGTTATGTCCAACTAGCTCTCTCAAGCATTCCCAGAAGCGAATGCAATACACGCACTAATAGTAGACGTAATTGAGGAGGTAAAAGAGGTTGTGGCTACTACCATCATGGTGCTGCAAGCATGTAGGATTGTGGAATAGAAATGGACGTCACCATAAGTAGAACATCTATGAGAGGCATAGTAAAGAAAATAGTATAGAAAGAAAAAAAAATGCTAGATATGATGACAAATAAATTTGTTATTAATGTGTGGAGGAAAAGGTCATTGGTCACGCAGTACAGATAAACATTTGGTAGACCTTTACCATGCATCAAAGAAAAGGAAAAAGAAAAATTGAGAGTAATGTAGTCGATAACTCAGATCTTATTGACTGATCTTGAAGTGTTTGATTTCTTTGAAGACAAGAGGGGAAAAATGGTCGCTTAATTGGTGATGGAAAAATATTCACATTATTTAAGTTTTTGTGATTATATATAAGTATTAAATTACTAATATGTTAAATTTTATAATTTTTGTAGTTTCATCAGATGTACTTAAAGTTTATATCCAATCCTGATATCTAATATGAACTTTTGTTTAAAGTAAGGTTATGGATTTTATAAATTGGAAATGAAAGTAGGAGATATATGCTTGGTCGACAGTACAATCACTTATGCTATTCTTCAAGATAAAAATATTTCTTAGAGATACAAATACTTGAATGAAAAATAAATATTTTATTTGGTCTTGTAGACCTAGTAGAAGGCTTCAGAAGAGATGTATTATAGTTGGCAAGTGTTACAAAATTAATAATCCAAAATGCTTTATATAGAATAAGATCTAAAAGGAATCTACTGAGCTTTAAAGATATTTGTCAAAATTGATATCATATTGAGAATTTGAATAAAAATAATACGGAATATCTCTGCATTACTAAAATTATTTTAGGAAAGAAGTACGTATTAACAAAACTCAAGCATTCTCATTAGGATTGCATTGCACAATCATAAATGTGATTGAATGTCAGCAGTGATGAACCAGAAGTTCACAGATCCAAAAACATTTATATTGTGGCATGATTGCCTTGGAATTGTAGATATACAATGATGCGTAAAATTATTGAAAATTCTCATGGACATTCATTAAAGAACTAGAAGATTCTATTGTCTTATGAGATTGTTTGTACTATTTGTTCACAAGGAAATTTGTGGTTAGAACATCCCCTTCTAAAGTTAGTCATAAATCTCCATCATTTTTACAAAGAGTTCAAGGAGATATATGTGGACTAAACTATCCACCTGTGGACTATTTTGTTACTTTATTGTAACATCAGTAAACCACGAGAGAGACGCTGGATTTATAAGAAGTGATCCACACCTTAATTGGCAAGATGCGTTTTGGAGTTTATGGGTGCCCCATTAACAAAATTGTGTGGGCGTTGTTAGGGCCCAAAATAGACAATATCTTGCCAGGTCTATGTTGGGTCATGATAGATGGTACCAGAATGGCTCCGCGTGTCCTTTCGAGCGATGGTAGGACAAACCTCAACAAAAACGCTGAGTCCCTAAAAGGGTGTATGTAACGCCTTAGGCAAGTCTATTATGACCCAATCCAAACCTGGTAAGATATTGTTCACTTTGGGTCTTAATAAGGCCCTTAGAATTTTGTTCCTGGGGCACTTATACACCTCAAAACGGTCTTGCCAATTAAGGTATGGATCACCTCTTATAAACCCAACATACCTCCCGTGCTTTGTTGATGTGGGATTCGCCTATGGTATTACATACACCCCCTTAGAGACTTAGTGTCCTCACTGAGGTTTGCCCCACTATTGCTCAATAAAACACGTGGAGCCGCTCTGATACCATCTGTCATGATCCAACCCAGACTTGGCAAGATATTATGCGTTTTGGGTCTTAACAAGGCCCGCACGGTTTGTTCCTGAGGCGCTCATACACCCCAAAATGCATCTAGCCAGTTAAGGTGTGGATCACCGCTTATAAATTGAGCATCTTTCCCGTGCTTTGTTGATATGAGATTCGCCTAGGGTGTTACATTTATGGTTTGATTGATGCATCTGCATGGTGGTCACATGTTATTTATTATCCACTCGCAATGTTGCATTTAAAAGATTACTTGCCCAAATTATAAGATTAAAGACATAATTTCCAGATTATTTAATTAAAAGCATATGTCAGGATAATACTGGTGAGTTTACATCTAAGACATTTAATGACTATTATACATCACCAGGTATCAATCTTGAGCATTCGATTCCACATGGACATACATATAATGGATTGGCAGAATCATTGATTAAGCAATTGTAGATACTTTATTTATAAGTACAAAATTACCTATATCGGCATGGGCTCATGCTATTTTACATGGTGTGATATTAAATAGTCTTTAGATCCACTGTTTATCATTAATATTCTCCATTACAACTTGTACTCAGTCAACAACTTGAGATCTTCTATTTATGTACTTTTGGTTGTGCTATACATGTTCCTATATCACTCCTTCAGCACACAAAGATAGAGCCTCAACATTATTTTGGAGATCTAGGTCGATTTTAACTCACCTTCAATTATCAGATATCTTGAACCCCTAACGAGTGAATTTTTGCACTGCATGGTTTGTAGATTATCACTTTAATGAGACATTTTTTTCCATCACTAGGGAATAAAAAGCCTTCTAATGCGTGAATTTTCTTGAAAAATTTTCACTTTGTCTCATTTAGATCCTTGTATTAGTTAATGTGAAAATGAAGTACAAAGGATAGTACATTTGCAGGAAATTACAAATTAATTAAGAGTTGCATTTACAGATGCAACAAATGTAACCAATTCACATATGCCTGTTACTAATGCACCAGCTCATATGGTTGTTCCTGTAGAATAATCAGCTAATGAGTTATCTGTCACAATTCAAAAACGTGGCAGACCACTTGGTTTTAAAGACAATGCTCTTTAGAAGAGGAGAATAAAAGATGAGGATTCTATTAAAAATAATGCTCGAGCTATAAATGTATCCACATTACCTAAGTCACTAATTCCAGAAGAACTAATGGTCCTTGAAGAGGCACAAGTCCGTAAAGATACTGTAACTTGTAAAGAGTTATAGAAACACAAATATGAGGAAAAGTTTACAAATTATCATTATACAAGGGAAACGTGTGATGTGATAAAATAAATATTGATGGGTTATTTTCATTAGTAGCTACTGAGATTACAAATGATTTTGAGCCTAAAATTGTCGATGAATTTAAACAAAGGCATGATTGGCCTCAATGGAAAAAAGTAATTCAAGCAGAATTGACTACTTTAGCCAAACGTGAAGTTTTTGGACCAATAGTCCAGATACTTAAAGATGGCAAACCCGTTTGATACTAATGGATATTTGTGAGAAAACATAATGAGTGTAATTGAAATAATAATTAGGCAACCCGAGAGGGGGATGAATTGAGATTTTTAGAACTTAAACTAAACAAATTACACAACAATTCAATCTATTGTCTTAATGAAAACAAAAATAATAAATATAATTAAGAACAATAATAAAAGAGTAAGGGAAGAGAGATCAAACACGTGATTTTTACATGGTTCGGCTAACCATGCCTACGTCCACACCTCCAAGCTCACCGGGCTTGATGATTTTATTAAGCTAGCCTCCAAGGTTTCAACCACTTTTACAATTGACTTCCAATGTGTCAATGAATCTTTCCAATAAGAGATTATCTTCAATTTTTTAACCCAAGTGTATCACAACACTTACAACCTCTCAATTTATTTTTTTTAAAAAAGATTACAAAATAAATCTCTCTCACACAATATGTATTGATTTCAAATGAATTTCTAAGTGTGAGCAAATGAGATGAATACAAGAATTTGAAGCTCAATGAAAGTTGTATGCTCAATAATTTGCTCAATGATAAGATGGAATCAATGTTGTTTGAGTTTAAATGAGCTTTTTTATTATTTGAGCTAAAAACTAGCTGTTATAAACAATTTGCTCGAAGTAGGATCGCCATTAACTAGAAGTCAGATTTCTATTTTGACTTGAGTAAGTTATCGTTGGATAGATTTTCAAATTATCAGATCACTGTTATTGAAATGTCGAATCACCGTTGTCATCTAGTGACCTACAAAGAAAATGTCGGCTTACTGTTTTCAAAAAGTCGGTTTGCCGTTAGTGTCTAGAGGTTAATCTTCAATTTTGTTTGATGTCGATTAGTCATTATTAAGATGTCGGATTGTCGACAGTGTCCAGAAGCTAATTATCAATTCTGTTCAATGTCAGTTAGTCGTAATCATGAAGTTGGATTGCCGACAGTGTCCAAAAGCTAATTTTTATTTAGAACACGATCTTTGAAAAAACAATTAATTTTATGAAATCATTTTCAAATAACATTATTATATCAAACTAATGATTTATTTAAAAATGTATGAAAATTATTTGAGCTTTTAAAAACTTAATCAATCTTAGTCAAGTATCATCAAAATGATTATTATAGATATATTCATGTTAACAGTAATAATATCACTAGGTACAAACCATGACTAGTTATGCAAGATTTCTCACAGAGACCTAGTATTGAATGATTATAAGGATAAACATTCTCTATTCATACATACATGCATGCATGCATACATATATAATAATATATATATATGCATGTATGTATGTATGGTCCCTGCTAGAGATGGAAATGGAGCTAAAAATTGATGAATACTCTTTCATTTCGATTTTTAAGTAAATTAGCAGTCTAAAAAAGACTTCACATGCATCTCATGGATGCAGTGATAGTATATTTGTATAGGTCACTTACGTTTTTACTTACATAAAAATCTCTGTTGGATTCAAAATGCCTGAAGCATTTAAATCAAAGAATCGTAATTTGTGTTCAATTAAACTACAATGGTCCTTATACATATAAAAATAATCCGAATGCATATGGTACAATAGTTTGAGTAAATATTTGACTAAAGAAGGAAACAAAAATGATCTTATTTGCTCATGGCATATTTATTAGAAAATCTAAGTCTGGATTTATAGTTATAACAGTTTAAATTGATGACATGAACTTAATTGGAACTCTTGAAGAGCTCTTGAAAATTGCTAAATATTTAGAAAGAGAATTTGAAATGAAAGATTTAAGGAAACCAAAATATAGTCTTGACTTACATATCGAGCATATAACAAATGGAGTACTTATCTAATAACTACCTTATATTGAAAAAATCTGAAAACGTTTCAATATAAATAATGCTCATTCACTAATCACTTTTATGGTTGTTTGGTCTCTTCGTCCTAAAACTGATCTATTCTACCCTAAAGAGAATAATGAAGAGATACTTGGTCCAGAAGTATCATATCTCAATGCAATTGGTGCTTTATCACATTTGGCTCAGTGTACCAGTCCAGACCTTGAATTCTTTATGAGTTTGTTAGTAGGATTTAGCTTAGCGCCAACATACTAACATTGGAATGGCATCAAACATATCTTTTGATATCTTCATAGAACATTATACTTAAATAGTTCAATTAAAGATCAAACTTTGAGAAAACATATGTTCCCTCTAATTGATCAAGCAAATATTCAATTCTCAAAAATAGATTTTTGTTCTTTACTATCACTCAATTTAACTCCCGATAGTCAATACATAGCCTCATGGTAACATATTTCTTCTTAACAAATAAAACATAGCACACCAAGGTGAAACACTTGGGAGAATAAAACCTTTTTCAAGAAACTGTAACTGTTCCTTAAGTTCTTTAATCTCTACAGGTGCCATTCAATAAAATGGTTTGATATAGTAGTAGTTCTTAGTAAAAGCTCGATATTGAACTCATACTCATGATTAGCAGAAAGTCTAGGCAGATCTTCAGTAAAGAAGTCTTGAAACGCTTTTGGAAAAAAACATCTTGAACATCAAATTTTTCCTTTATAGTGTCCATAACACTAGCTAAAATATACTAACAACCTTTCCCCAGACTTTTCAAGCTTATAAGGCTGAAATTGCTCTTGGCAACATAGTTAATTTCAAACTAACAAAACTAAACTCAGACTTGTCAGAAGGCTAATATATAATCATTTTCTAAAAAAAATTCGCATGATAATAGACAACCAATCCATGACAAGTATAACATTAAAATCATATATTCTTAAGCTTATCAAATCACCCTCTAATACTTTGCCATTCATCTTGATCTTATATGATCTTGAAATATTCTTAACACGTAAGAATTCTTTTTGAGGGCTCATTACACAAATCTTAAATTTTGATGCAGTAATTGGGATTCCTAAGTTACTAATAAATACATCTAACACAAAAGAATCTGCAGGGCTTGAATCAAATAGTGCTATAACATCTAATTCAAATATAGGAATTGTATCTGTCACTTCAAAAGGAAAAGCTTCCCCCTCATCTTACGAAAGCAAACACCCTTGAGCTTGTTGATTTTTCATAGGTACTCTTTGACCACTTTTTATTTTTGGACAATTTTGAATAAATTTAGAAGGTTTACCACACTGAAAGTAACCAATTTTTTACAGCATCTTCCTCTATAATGTTTTCCCACAAGTATCATAAAGTGAAAAATCGTTTTCATTTTGATGCTCATCTTTTTGCCTTTTCTTGTCACACACTTAGGTTTACCGCACAAATTTATGGTTTTTTCCCTAAAAAAATTTTAGTCCACCCTCTTTGATTAAGGTGCTACAATTCACATGGGCCTTTTTTAGTATTGCACTACATGTTTTTAGTTCAAACATAGACACAATCCTCTTCAAATTTGGTCAAATTCCTTTAAAGAAAAATTCTTTATGCTCTTTGGTACTTATTAAATAGTGAGCAAACCTTAATAACTCTCAAACTTCCACTTATATTCTATAAAAGACATAGAGCCTTAAGTGAGTTACAGAAATTCCACCTCTTTATCCATCCTTAGAGATGTGGGGAAGTATTTATAACAAATAACTGTTTGAATTGGTCCCAAGTAACAATATTCCCACCATTTCCATTTTCAGCCCTACTAGTCATTTCCTAACAGTGACTAGGATTACTCTTAAGCATATAAACATTAAGAACCTTTTAGTTGTATCTTCACAACCCTTCAATTGAAAAATTTTCTTTAGTTAACAAATCCATCCTTTAGCAACTAATGGATTCGTTGAGCCTTTAAAGGATAGTGATTGACGTTTTTTAAACTGCCCTGTAACTTTCAAACCATTGGCTACTCGAGATATTGTTGCTATACTGCATTAGTAATAGTTTGCATAAAATTTTGGATTACAACATTCGCATCCCCCTGAGCACTTATATCATTGATGTTTGTAACACAAGCTTGCATTAAAACCAGTACCATCTTTTGTTTTTCAATCTTTTTAATTCAAGAAAAAGGTACATCGGTAATAAAACAAACAAAATATAAAATACAACTTAGTACTCGAGGATTTGATATTTTACTCGGTTACTTATGGATTTGGCATTTTACTTGGTTTCTTTGATAATCTCTACTAAAAGACTATAGAATAATCTCTACTAAAAGACTAGAATCCTAAACTATGCTCTTATACCATAACTGTCAAGCTCCGAATATATAAAAGGTCTCAGGGTGATCTTTTTAATTATCAAGCGATATCTTAAAAGTACATAAATTATGTTACCAATGAGACTATTAAACATTCACAAAGTTGTTAAACTTAGAGTTCAATATAATTATCCTAAAAGAAAAGGACATATTACACTTAATAAATCACAAAAGTCTCAAGTTCTAATTAAACATATCAAAAAGTCCTTATAAGACTAATGAAACAAGAAATGTGACTAGCTTTTCCAAATCCATCACATGCAAGATCCATTAATCAACTGAAAATCACAACAAACTATAGTAAGTATAAAACTCAATAAGAAAACTAGTTTTTCATATAGGGAAATAAATATGTTATATACAATATATGTGCTTGAAATGGCATGAATATAAACTTACTTTTGGAGGGTTTACAATCACAAATCACTTAACAAAACTTATCATTCTTATTCTAGGAATATCCATAATTTATTATCACTTAGTAGGACTACACATATCACATATTATATTATGAGCCTAAGTCACCAATTAGTCACACATTTTACATATGACAATTCCAAAGGAAAGGCTATACATATTGAAAGGCTCCATATAAACATATAGGTGCCTACTAAGCAAGTAACAACTCATTACAATTTCACTTATTACTTTGAAAAATACATATCTTATATGTGACACTTTGTGCTATGTGTAGCACATTGCACTATATGTGATACTTTATGGCACATTAGCCCAGAGGGGTGGCCCCATAAAAATTCAAGAGATGGTCCCAATACAAACTTTCAAAAAACTTAACGTAATAACAAACTTCATAAATCATAAATGGCAAATATAATTAATAGACGTAATTCTTTTCATGTAAAGACATATAAAAAATATCAAATATTAATAATTATGTCAATGCATGTATCAAATGTATTGTGAAATACACTTGCCTAAAACATTTATAATGCACATATCAAAATGATCTTTCTGAAATCCCCAAAAATGTATATGTTTATTGTGATCTTAGTTTAAATCTAGTTTACCTTACTCTTGGAGATCATAATGATAAGTTTAACCTCATAATCTAACCACCATAACCTAACATTAAAGATTGATTCCCATAAATATCATAATATATAGAAAGGTAGTAACAATCTATTCTCCTCAAAGAACTATTTACAATAACTTCATGAATCAAAGGGTTTCATTCTCACATTACAAAATATAAATGACCCATCCCTCAATATCTAATTTTATAAAATAAAAAAAATAATGCAAAATCGTGAAATTTTGCAGAACTTAGATAGACACATTATCATGTAGTTAGCAAAAATTTCAAAGCCAAATTATTCAAAATCAATTGTAAATTTTTTTTTCAAGACCGTTATGCCTACAATCAAGAATCCAAAACTTAAGAGCCTTTACTCATCAATTCACAACAATTATAACACAAAAATACTAGGATTTAATTTTAGATATGATAAAATAGGAATATATATGAGTAAATCTAGAAAGTTTCATAATTTTTTGAGAAGGCTTGACTGGTTTAAAATTTTTTTGATCTTGCAATACTGTAGAAATGTCAATTTTCCCTAATCAGAGGGCCTAATAAAAAACTCATTAAAAATAGAATACTAGTCATTTTTGGATTAAACAAAATTTATTCAGCCTCAAGATGTCTAGTTTGTTAAATATGAAAATTTTTCATAATTCAAAATACATAATTTTGAATAATTTTCGAAATGAGTGACCGTCATAAAAATTAAGTATGTTTACTTAATCCACATGGTTTTCATTCAATCAATAATTTCCAAGCATACTACCCATGAAAATCATATAATTGTTAATAATATGCCCTAAAGGCCAATCGAATGGTGTTTGTTTGTTTAGAGAATGATTGTTTTTTAATAGCATTTTGATATTTATAAAATGACAAAGTTATCAACATTCATTAATTAATTTAATGAATATAGTCCAAGAAGTAAAATAGTTAAGGAACACATTCTTGAGTTTGTTGAGAATATGAAACGTGCATCCTTTGTACTATACTTCTAAAATAGTGCCTAGTGATGGATTTATGATTGGACATTATAAATTCCTATAAACACTAGTATGTGTTATGACTCCTTATGGTATATGATAGTAAAATGGATGGTGAGTTTCATATCATTAACATGAGATGTCAAGTCAAACACATAGGTACTTGTTAAGAGAACGAGTTTACTGAACTTGACCAAATATAGTAAGCCATATGGTTTTGAGTGTTAATTGCTTATTATACATTGTAATAGACACTATGTTTAGTAATGGTCTTTAGACCTGAGGCATAACATATGTCTTATACATAGACATTTCTGATATGTGAAAGCATAATGATTGATTCTTAATCAAGAAAGAGATCTAGCAATAACTGTCATGGTTGGCTATGTATGAAGACAAGTGTATGGCCAATATGGAATTTATCATTTTGTAATATACAAAAAAGATGTCCCTATGAGATAATATGAATTGGCATGAGAAATCCTTGGCCAAGGTGAAATATATTTGAAGGAGTTCAAATTATATTTTCATGCCAAGTTCATTTAGATTAATTTTGAGATAAAGCATAACTGCTTAACATAATAAACTATAAGCCGCGCTTTTCTCTGGACATGGATGACGAAGAGACCAAGACAGAGATACGATGGAATAGGTTTTATAGATCCAACAATTCTTGTTATTTGGATAGTTGTGATATACTGCTAGGTGTCACTCATGACTTATAGAAACCTTAAAATTAACATTGGTAAAGCGTATTAGTAATGCATCTTAAGGTCATTAGAAAAGTTCTAATTGATGACTAAAGAGTTTAACATCATTTAATGAATAAAGAGTTATCATTAAAATAGTTCTACTACCATATAACTAAGAACCTAAAAGGTCACACACCAAATAGAAATAAAAAAAAAGGGAGTTACTAGAAATTGAGAAGTTAAATTTCCTAATTTTAGGAAAATCAATATTTATATTGTAATTCATTGAGAATGAATATATATATATATATATATATATATATATATATATATATATATATATATATAAATATCTTAAATATGATTTAAGAGAAAAATTTAGATGTTCCATAAATAGTTTAAGGAACAAAATAAATTTCATAAATCCTTAACTAAACATTATGTAATATCGAGCACGTAAAATGACTATTTTGGACATGTTCCAGTTCATATATGATTATGGACTTCCAGACCAATTTTAGGTTTAGAATTTTGGGCTTTCATTGGATCTAATATGGATTAAGAGAAAACATTAGAACATGTCATAAAAGAAGCCCACATTTAACCATTTGATTTGATCAAAATAGGATTAATTAATTACAAAATTAATTAATTTAGCTATTTATTTATTTGATTAAATAATTTATTGAAGTGATAAAATCACTTTTAATAAATAATGTCTAAGTGGGTGGGTCTAGCACATGATAATGTTTGGTGCCATTATTCGAGATAATGGTGGCTTTATTTGGTGGAATGAATCATCATGAACTAACATTCATGTTTCTTCATTATCTCTCTCATTTCAAAACGAAATTTCGAGATTTCAAATCCTATGAACTCCTACAACATTTTGTAGAATGACTAGAGGCATCACAATTGGGGTGCTTAAAGGATCTTAGATCGTGGCAAAACAGAAGCTGTTCGTGCAGAGCTCTATTTTCTGGACATTGGTCGTAGCTAGCTGTTTTCAGTCATTTTCTCATACTTCACGAAGTCATTTTGAAACTACAAGTGAGGTAATTAAACTTCAATATTTCCTCTTGATTTTCATTTTTGAATGAAGTCGATCCGAAGTTTCTAGAGCTTCCGTCATCCGTTTTAATTTTACTGTGCAAAAGTTGCGTTATTAGGAACCTCATGGACAAATATTGTCCTTCAATAATAACCTGAAGAATCAAAGCCCCAAATTATCATAGACATCAAAAATAAAAGTTCTAAGTTTATACAAGAAAAAGAGTGCCTAAATGTCGTAGAAATGCATACCTTAAGCCCTTTACAGTTATCCAATAATTTTTGCACTCTAATGATATAAGCCTCCCCAAAATCTTTATCCACCTCTCAAACTTCTTTAATGACCAACCAAAAAGAAAGAGAGGCTTAAAACTTAAGTCTCATTGTTTTGCAATTTATCTGTGTATACCTAGAGTTTTTACTAATGGGCTTGTGTGAGCTTGACTAAGAGAAATAGAATTCAGTTGAATAACAATCTTAGGTCCAAAACTGTACAAGTTCATCTCTATTACATTATTAATATTGATACTAATGTTAATAATAGGAACAAATAAAAGTATCAATCATAATAACATAATAAAAATTAAATAATCAGATAAGAAAATAGTCAATAATAACGACAATACAATTAAAAATAATATTAATAGTTACTAACTTGATTTCTGGGAATTACAAAAATAATCTAATATCTCCAATTTGGAGTAGTCTGTTGGTTTAACAAGCCCTATCTCAATAGAGTCTGAAATTTAATACCAATTGAGGGAGTTCTATTCACCAATTAGTATGCTATGTTCAAAGTTTCTACCCAAAGTAATTAAGGAAGCTTTGAGTGGATCAACATGCATCTCACTTTCTCCATCAGTGTCCAATCATCAAGCCATTTTGTTAAAGTGTATGCTTGATTGTCTTATGGCTAATTGTCTTATGTCTAGCACAGAAATCATCATGCTTCTTATTTCAAAACTCTAGGTCATTATCAGTCCTTAATCTCTCAATTTTCCTATCAATTTATGTTTTAATAAGTATTTTCTAAGTTTTGAACTCGTAAAGCACTTAACATTTTTTCTTCAGCACATAACCACATCATTCTAGAGTAATCATCTATGAGAGATAAGAAGTATCTAGCTCTATCTAAAGACATTGTTTGTACTAGCCCCTAAAAATATGAATGGACACACTCTATTAGTAAACTGTGGTTTTGAATTGAGTTCTTGAAGATTTATCAAGGATATACTCTTCACAAAACCCAAAGAAATTTGTTTTATCATCCCCAAAGACTCCCTACTTTGCTAATTCTTTTAAACCTTTTTCAATCATGTGAACTAATTTCAAATGCTAGAACAAAGTCTTATTCAATCCTGATTTTGACACTAACATCCTCCGTAATAGCAGTGCCTCTCAGCATATACAAACCCTTATTTATGTCACCTTTCATCAATATCATAGAGCCTTTAATCACCTTTAGAACACTAGATTCAACTATAACTAGATAACTAGTTTGATCTAAGACACCTACTGAGATAAAGTCTCTTTTCAAGTCTGAAATAAGCCTAACATCCTTTAGTTCTCTAATTATGCTATCAAACATCTGAAGTTTAATTGTGCATGTCTTACTGACTTTACAAATATAATTATTTTCAATAATCACTTTACCAACATCACATGGCTGGTAGTTACAAATAGATGCTTTTAATACATATATAGAATGAAAAATCAGAGTTAAAAACCCATTTACCTTTAATTTTGTCACCAAAGACTATTGGAACTATAACTGAGACATAATCATCATCTTCTTTTTCTTCTAATGCAACAACAACATCATTATCTTTCTTTTTGGTTTGTTCTTCCTTTTATGGCAATCATTCTTAAAGTAATTTTCATGTGGCATTGGAAGCACTTCAAGTCTTTTAGTTTAGATTTGGATATCTTTTTCTTTGTTTTACCATTTTTACTCTCACATCTTCTTCTTCATGTTAGATCTTCTCTGTTTGTCTTCTTAGTGAATTTCTCCAAATCAACCTTTGGTCCTGACATGCTTTAATTGTTGGAAGCAAGCTCTGCAACCAATTTGTTGAGATCTATTCAGTTTATATACCAAATCGATTGCTACAAGATGTAATCTAGTCAAAGACTGATTAATGAACTTAAGAACAAATGTTTAATCACACACAAACACACAAAAAAAAGTGAAAAGAAGCAAAGCATCAAAGATAAGATACAATGATTTATAATGGTTCAGTTGAACAACTGGTCTACATTTACTTGAAGACCAGAGCAAAGCTTTCATCTATTAATTTCTAGAGAACAAGCTTACAGAGAGAGATTTGTTGTGCTCTATTAAACAAACTATATCACTAGTGGCTTTATATAAAGGTTCAAAAGACTTTATGAAGTTCCGAATCCAACTAGGACAAAGTTTCTTAATTAAAGAGAAAATCCTTCTTTTAATGGTTTTAACCACCTTTCAGACGTGTGACATGTGTCCTAATTAATCCTTTTCTAATGTTGCATACATCCATGTTGTTTGAGATTTAAAGTTTAAGTGAGATCACGCATGGAAACCTATGACTTCACTTAATTGGGTGGATGACATCTGCTGACTGTCTGCTTTTGATTCTATCTAACACTCATGTCATACAACTGCGACCGACTTGTCAAATACGTCTGTTTCGTAAAAATGACTTATCAAAATCAAATTTTCAATTTTTTTTTTACAAATGCAGCAATAAAAGTGATAACTTTAATATAACCATGACCATTGTTGAATGTTGACACCATAATTTAAGAGCTTTGATCTTCGAGTCGAATATTAATCAGGCCTCCACAAAAGAATTAAACTCTTAGTAGTGTGCAATGTCAATTATCCCATGATTTGCTTGCCCTTTAACATTGTATAGCAGTCCCTTTAAATAATGGAGAACTAATCAGAAGTGTATTCAAGTAAGAGAATCCCTTAGTCAAAAAAAGGAATTTTAAATCAATATCCATTTCCCCTAGTAAAGGCCAAGTTTGTTAAAAATTAAGACTCCTAATGAATCATCGTATTTAGATTTAAACATATTACTAGTATTTTGTCCTTTGTGCTTAAAGATACATAGTCTTTGGAATTCAGGACCCATTGGATTTTTCTTAGGGTCGGTTAAGTTAAGAAAGCCGGGCATTACAATTGATTTTCTATTTGAACAAAAAAAGAAAAGAAAAAAATGATCATCATTAAGTTTATAAAGAAGCTGTTCATTTA
This sequence comes from Citrus glauca, assembly GCA_029633175.1. Lineage (NCBI taxonomy): Eukaryota > Viridiplantae > Streptophyta > Magnoliopsida > Sapindales > Rutaceae > Citrus > Citrus glauca. The sequence goes on from JAQOOD010000009.1 coordinate 25,691,349, forward strand.
TCTCCTGCAAGATTGGCATCCTCTATTGCCTAATCATTCAAATGCCTTTACAATAAAATTACAAAGAGAGAAATAAATTTATGTAGTAGTGATGTTGGGAGAAAAATGTTTCTGGTTGCAGCAGGAAAAATATAATACCCTAATTCTCCTAAACATAGTAGAATTTATTTTTAAGCTAACAAATCCCTTGAGTTTATAATATTTAATTCAAGGAATGATGACATAAGCATTGACATAAGTGATGATGTAAGAAGAAGTGTAGAGAAAGTTAAGGAATTCTTGAATTTTGACAAGACATTTACGAAGGATAATCTTATCTTTACTTATATATTTAATTCTAAGTAAAGATGACATAATCTATGACATAAGTGATGACGTAAGAGGAGTTATAGAGATAGATAAGAATTCTAGAAACTAGTGAAGTATTTATGAAGGATAATTTCAACCAGTGATCAAGAGTTATGGTGGTAAAATCTTAGCCATCCGTTAGCCTTAAAGAATCCTCTAAAGACCCCCCACACCTTTCATTTTGAATACAACTTAGAAATTTCATTCTCCTCCATTCTAAGACATAATAACAAGAGTAGAGAAATCCTTGATTTAGAAAGGTTTAGAGAAATCAAGATCAAGAGGCCGATGATATCGATGTGCATTTGTTACTCAAGGATACTCGAAGGTAAGTAAATTAGATTTCCAAACGGATCACAATAAACAATATATATGTGTATATGTATGTATGATAGTTTATTGGCATGAGCACGAAAATGAATTCAGTTTTCTATGAATGATTTTAGCAAATCAGATTTCTATTTTATGAGATTTTTGCATTGGGGACAACCTCTTGAAGGCCAGAGCGCCACAAAGTGCCACGCACAGTACAAAGTGCCACAATGCAGGATACGTACTTTATTGAAAGAAAATGAGAAAGTTTGAAAGCGACAGAAAGAGATTTTGATGAATTTTTTACGGTATTTCCAAAGTTCATGTCATATCATCCATTGCATTATGTATAAGTATGTATGTATTTCCATATAAGAAAAAGTAGTTTGCTTACTGGGTTTTGTACTCATTATAGTTATTGTGATTCAGTTTTCAGAAGGCAGGATTGATTCCTGAGGAGTGAGAAGATGGATTTGAATTAAAGATGATAAATGGTTTGGCTAAATTTTTAAGTTATTCCGCTGGCTTTTGTATTTGAGGCTCGAATTTTATCAGTTGTAAAGAGTTATTTAAATTCTTATATGAGTTGTGGACATATTTGCTCTTGGATTTCGGACTGGGCGTTACAAAAAATATGGCTAAATGTTTTAATTAGGCCTTTTTACAATTTGAGGTAAATATATGCATTAATTTTATTAAAAAGTTTATACATTTAAGATAATGTTTTCTTGCTTTCTAAGATGGAAAATTATTAATTAATTTTTTTATATTCTAATTTTCTAATATATATTTCTTAGTATATAATATAACTAATTCATTTATAGGTTGTTCACGTATGGGATTGGGGAATTCGAAATCAAAATCGTCAATTCCGTTTACTTGCAAAAATTAAAAAGATAATGGGATTTGGAATGGTGGTCCTCACATGAAATTGGGGAAAGAACGGGAAATTGATTTTCCTGGGGGTTCAGATCAAGTTCTCATTTTTTGAACTCATAATTTTATCCCACCTAAATTTCATAGCTCAACTTTTATCCTCAATTGAAATATTATTATATTAATTACTACTACTATTATTATTATTATTATTATTGTTATTAGGGAAAATGAGGATTATCCCCTAATTGTTTGGAGAAACTATGCGAGATCTCCACATGTTTTTAAAATATGTTGAAATCCCCCTGCTGCTATAACAGTATTAATTTTATGTATTACTTTATTATTTTACTCCTAGTCTTAATGTTAGCCATAAAATTTAAATATTTTGAGAATATAAATAAAGCAAAATGAGTGATATACCCTCAAATGGTTAAATTAATTTAATAATGAATGTATGGAGAAAAATTACAAGTAGCTAAAGGAAGTATCATATATGCCCATAATAATTGTATAATAACAGTTACCCATATGTGACCACTGGACTCCCTCATAAATAAATTATAGTTTTATATTAAGAGAAGGCAAATATAATATGCTCACATATAATAACAATGGGGCATGTGTGTCCATTGCAATATACATGTTCGAATTTTACAAAAAGATAATTAAATGTTTCCCAAAAATTATGACTTCCTTGTTGTAGTGGGTAGTAATTTCTTTCTTGCTTTGACTACTAACTTCATACCTGATGTTATGTCAACTAATTTTTTCCATAATTTACAATTCATTATTAAATTAATTTAGTCATTAAGGGTATATTCATTTTGCTTGATTTACATTTTCAAAATATTAAAATCTTATGGCTAACATTGAGATTAGGTTTAGAATAATAAAATAATAAATAAAATTAACACCGCTATAGGATTTGGATCTATTCTAAAATATGAGAATTTTTTTTGCTAAATTTCTCCAAACAACTGGCGGTCATCATCATTTTCCTCTATTATTCTTACTCTTATTCCTATCATTGTTAATAATAAACATGACAATAATTAACTAAGGGTGTTTTAGTAACTTGAAATAATATGTTCCGATTTTAAGATAAAAGTAGACATATCAATGCGAATACAACCTATTTTAATTTTAATTTTTGCAACTCAAATAAACAACTTATTATGATTCTCAATCCTCATTGTCATTTCTCAATCCTCATTGTCATTTAAACTCATTATAATTATCAATTGGTAAACAAACTATTAATTTTCTTTCTTGTGCCACAGATGATCTTAAATAAGTTTTAACCAGTTTTTGTTTTGGAAAAATTATCTCTCCAGCAATAACTCATTAAAGACAACCACCTATGATAAACAAGTGCACAAGTATTCTAGAAAGTTAAAAACAACCAACGAATAGAACAAAAGTTTTTAAGAAAAATAAGAGAATTAAATAACAAAACAAATTAAAACGTATAACTAGGGAGACATGGAAGTCTCGGAGGACAAAAGGCAAAACCTCATCTGGAGGTTTAGACCACCAAGCAAAAGAAGCAAAGGCACCAAAATTAGTCATCTTGTCTATCCAACGTCTCCCTCTCTGAAAACTATGAGTAAACAAACCTCCATTTGCTCCATCAAGAGTAAACAATTTTTGTAAAGATCAATCAAAGTCCAAGGGAGAGAAAGAAGACCATTACAGAGATGAAGAATTCTAAGCATAGAATCACATTCGATCCACAGATTCAGCCATTCCCTCTCATAAGCAAGCTCAATTATCAAAATAACAATCATAAGCTCAGAGAAAAAAGTCGATTGCATTTGCAAGGGGCAAGAAAAAACAGCCTAACACAGCACCAGAACTATGGCATATGATTCCACCACAAGCAGCTAAACCTGGGTTCCCACGAGACACGCCATCAGAGTTAGCCTTGATCCATTGAGCCGGCATTTTAGTAGTTTATTTAGAAAAAGATAATTATAAAGCAATAATAAATCAAAAAAATACATAACCACGATTATAATCATATATATATGTATATATGGATGCTGTTCCAATCCGGGACTCCCGGATTGGAACAACATCCGGGAAGAAATTTGTGGCCGTTGGATTCAAGTCCAACGGCCCCAAATTCCTTCTTTTAATTTTTTTTGGGTTGGCTGCACATGATGGGCTCCACCATGTGCAGCCACAGGTGGCCTTTGGATTTGAATCCAAAGGCCACCAGCCTCACTCCCAGACGTTGTTCCAATCCGGGATTCCGGATTGGAACAACACTCATATATATATATATATATATATATATATATATATATAGTGAGAGAGAGAGGAAGAAATGTTCCAATTCAGAATTTTAAAGTGCGGAAATGTCCGAGAAAATGCATAAACTGTGAGGTTTAAGCGATTTAAGTTTTAAGTCTTTAAGTTTTAAAGACTTAAAACCCCATAGTTTTAAAAACTTAAAACCCCATAGTTTTAAAAACTTAAAATCCTATAGTTTTAAAGTTTTTCCGGAAGTTTCCTGCATTTTATGATCCTGGACCAGAAAATTATTATATATATATATATAGAGAGAGAGAGAAATGTTTCAGTCAAGAATTTTAAAGTGCGAGAAAATACATGAAACCTTTAAAATCGTATGGTTTTAAATTATTAAAACTGCAAGCCTTTAAAACTGTGTGGTTTTAAAGCTTTCCAAGACTTTATCGCGCTTTAAAATCTCAAATAAGAAAATTACTATATATATATATATATATATATAATGAATTTAAATAAAATAGGGTCTCAATGTATAGAGGGGTAACTGGCTAACTTATGGGTTTAAGCGCTCCTGGTTGTAGGCATTTCCACTCAAGTCACCACCATTAAAGCCCCCAGTTTCTTCTGAGTACCAAATTCAACTAATTACAGATTTTATACTTGACTATTGACTAAAGTTTCCATTTTGATAGTTCTGCAAATTACAGAATGCTAAATTCTTGGCACATTGAAATAGACTGGACCCGGCCACGTATATTCAAGCAATGCCGTAACAAGCTAATTTTTGAAATTTTAGTAGATATCAAACTTATTTAAAAAAATTAATTAATTCTACCATCAATTACTAATATTTAATCGCAATCATTCGAGTGTTGTATGATTATGAGTTTAGATCCATACTTTTAGTTCGCAAAACTATCAAATTTGTTTATCTGCTTAATAATATATTTATTTAGCTTTGTTAATATTCTCACGGTACGTAATATTAACTTGGAAACACGCTGATTCAAGTTAATAATTGCATATACTCAAAGATGAAATCCAGCCCGAAATTTAGCTCCAAAGAAAATAAGTGTTTTAAAACACATTCACTAAGAAAATGGTTTGCAATCTAATTAATGTTTATTTACAATTAAGATACTTACGTTTATAACCAGCTCATGTCCCTCAATAAGGAGGATACTGCATAAATTCTTGAATGTATGTGACGATCTAATTGTTGAATGATTCAGACAACTCAACAACTTCCTGATAAAATCATGTAGAGTAATACATGTTGCTTAAATTTATTTTTTACTATAAATATGATAATATTACACCATCTATTAAAAAATGGCATATCATACACTGCATCTTAAATTACAAACTACGTATCTCAACCTTATATTTGTAGTATCATACGCTTCAAAAACTTGTACACACACTCTAACCGTGCATGTCGACTTTTCATGCATCGAATGCAATTGGACGTCACGTATAAGTGATTTTGAAGTTGATGTATGACCTACTTTCACAGTATACAAAGCATCACTTTCTCTCTTTAGCAAAAAAAATATATCTAAGTTTTAGAGGTCTGCAAGATCTTATAATATGTATCCACTATGTTCAAAATTTTCTACAAATACATTTCTCAAATTTTGCATTATCTATATTTGAAGATTTTGGGTACTTAATGTCTCTCAATCTTCAATTAGGTCCCTATATTTTTTCAATTACCAACTATATTCTTGACATAAGAACGATAATAAAAAATAAATTAAAAAATAAAATTTGGATTCTATTACTATAATACACATGTTGTCTATTAAATTTTTGGAAAATGTCATATTTATCCTGCAATAATAAATTTAATCCGATGTGTTTACTAAAACCTAGGAAGAAGCTCTATGATAAAAAAAAAATTAGATTATCTTTCAACAATATAGTTTAAATTTTCATCAGTAATTAAAGTTAGAAACGTTAAAAACCTAAATATATTTCTCTCTAATCAGGAAGAATGATCTAAATTTGTCCGCAAATCTGGAAGTGGCAACCTCCTTTTGACATGCTGGCAAGTTTAATTTTATTTTAATAAATTAAAATCTCAAAAAAAATCAACAACATCAACTTCTGCCAGTTACAACCCTTTTGAAGTGTCAGATATTTAAGTTAATGTACCAATTCGCTCTTGTCTCTATACAAAGAAATTCGTACATCCCTAAAATGTTTGGAGTACCCACATACAACAAGACCCTATTAAAACAAATGTTAGTAAAAATTTTCAATTTATCAGTGAATATGCTTACCTTGGGCAAGGAGAAAGATCATTCAGACTTAAAAAGATTCTGCAGAAGCAAGCATATATGTTTTGATCATGATGGTGACCTCATATCCTACAAAAATTAACTTAAAAAATGCCTCAGAAGAGAGAGCTTTTTGTTGCTTTAAAATACTTTCATACAGATATTTAAAAAAAAGATACAAACAACTAAAGAAAATATCACAAAATTAACGGGAAAAGCCCTTTAAATATACAAAAAACAAAAAGAGAAGAATTTGCTTCGTTACATACACTGCTAGCTGCAAGCAATAGATTCCAAAGAATCCCAAGGGAGCGGTAACGCTATTGCCATATCAATGCTTAAATATCACAATATATATTTGGGACAATATTTTTACAGAAGACCCGAAGTAAATAAGGAGTTGGGCTCTTGTAATGCTGGCGACAAGGCCAAGAAAAAGAGGACAACCATAATCAAAACAGGAATAAGAAGAAGGATCAAAGGTGGTGGTGGCAACGGTGGCAGCACCAGTGGCAACAATAAAAGTAACACCAGCAATACAACCATAACTATGATGGATAATCTTGCTGCAAAAGAATCCAGCATCAAACTTTGCATAGCATTGCTTAATTTTTTTAAGTTCTTGAGGAGGAATTCAAATGGAGAGTAGGATGTGAAGACGTTGACGGCAGGGTAACGCTATTTGTTTTAAGCGTTATGAGTCACCGTCAAAGCCATCCATCCCCCTATGTCCCGATTCAACTAACCAAAAACTTATTACATTTTTTAATACGTGTGTGATTGAGACTGATGATAAAGAGCTTTAAAACAAATCTTCTTTCTCCAAAAGAACGTTAAATTCTAGCTTCAAATGCTAAGTTAACACGTGTCATTCACATAATAAATGTGTGGTTATTAAACTTTTTTAATATTATAGTTTATATATATAATTGGAGAAAATAATCAAAACTCCCTATAGTTTGTTGAAATTGATCATTTCTCCTCCGTTAGTTTTAAAATCAAACAAAATCTCTTTATTGGTAAAAGAAGTCACTACCCAAAATTCTAAACAAAATTAACTTGGAACCTGGAGTTCTCTAACACTTTTTTTTTTTTTTAATTACGTTACGATCTATTCAAACTTATAATTGGAGTCGAGAGGAGTTCAGGCAAGGATGTATTTCAGGATTTTTGAAAAATTAATGAGGTAATGACGTATTACGCAAAAATCTGGGGGAACAGGAATTTTCCGAACTATTTGATTTCTCTCTCTCTATAAAGTAAAGATTTGATAAAGACTTAATCGTTGAATGAAACGTTTTAGACAAATGTGTAAACCTTTTTGTTCGCGGGCACCGTCATAAGGGTTGTAGGGGAGGTCATTGACATTTGTCGCATAAAAATCTAATTTGATTTAAAAAAGGAACTTAAAAAAAATTTAATGACCCAGGCTTTAGAACTTAAAAAAAAAATTTGTGACATAACTCCCAGTGAAAAAGGCATGAGACATATACAGTACAGAAGGACGTCGGATCACCAGCTTCATTTGAAAGAAAACGTGATCTAGCTCCTAGAAATAAATTAATTAGGTAGATCTATGTTCTAGAAGAGGTTATCTGACAATGAAGAAAAGATCTAAGAATGAATTTAAAATTTCTGCCGAAGCCTGAAGCCTATAAATTGTGTGATTTATTGGTTGATACTATTCAAATTCATTTTTTTAGTCTTTTATCTCCCCCAAACATTTGAATTCAGGTAGCCAGCTAAATTTGCTTGAAAACCACACTGGCACATTCTTATGGGTAACATCTCACTTCTCCATATTTTCTTTTATTGTCTTGTTAAACAAATATTGACATGAGTACTGGATAATCCTTCTTTAATACACAAAAGAAATTAAGAATCGATAAATATTAACTTGTTGGTCATTCTTGATCCTTCCAATACATGTTATTAATTTTTTTTTTAAAAAAAAAAGCAGAACGCAAAGTCAACAATAAGTCAAGAGGAAGATTCGAGGAGGAAAAACAGTTTTCAGAAAGTGAAGGTTAGTCTAGTATTTAGCATAGACAGTGATCATATTTGTACGTTTATTGTCAAACCCGAATTCGACAAAGATGATGTAGCTGCGGTTGCTTAGGACCGGGAAGAGGACAACAATGCCCATTGACGTATGACCTGTTTCCGCGAAATGCAATGCACCTCTTTTGTCAAAACTAAAATATAAATATGTATGGGGGCAGTTTTAGTTTACACGTCTTCCTTGAAGTTTAGGAAAATAACAATTAAGAAGAAAGTTTTCACAATTTAAACATGCCTCCACTCAACAGCAAAAGCACAGAAAAAAGATACAAAAATAAATGCAAAGCCTAGACATATTAGTTTCAATTGCTTTTTTGAATGTCTTGATAAAGAAAAGATTGAAACCAAATGAAAATGAGAAAATAACCAATAATATTGCACATGCGGATAATAACATTGACTTCGTTTCGTAAAATTATAGTAGTTCCATTTATCAATTCACAACTGTTAAATTCGGGTTAATGGGAATATTTGTCAAAAAGAAGGGGGTTAAGTGTGATTGTTAGCAAACCTTCTCTCTGTCTGTGATGCTCCTAAACCTCAGCTGGAAATTACTCAAATTGTTTTCAATTGTAGACAATGACTTGCCGGCCGTATCAAGTCATTTTTTAAACCCATTTTGGCAGAGCTGTGCCGTGACTCAATTTTAACTTCAATTGTGTTTGAGAGTGTTGCGCTGTGGCAGTCCACCACAGGACAACAGTCCTAAATGGAGCCTTTATTCTCATACTTTATTATATCTTTTTGTTTTTAACACGAATACGTAAATAATAGTACTTCCTTCTATCTGGACTCTCAATTAAAAAAATGGAGCGATCAGGTATCTATCACTCGGCCAAATAATAACTTGTAAACAAAGTTGTTATTTAAACCAAAATTGATTAATTGCACTAGAATTATAGTTTAGTGGCATTGGCAATCACATGTGCCTTGTTAAGGGAGCAAGTTTCAGTCTGAGTATAGTATTGGGACTTTATTCTGCTCCCGTAATTAACTAGAACTAGACATCTTTCCTAAGGATAGAGCAGGTTTATTTTCTGAGCATTAATGGGGTAAATATATTTTTAGAAATAGAAATTTAAATTGCGCACTAATAAAATCAGTAATCTAAAATATCTTTAGTGCATTTCTTATTATAAATGTAAGTGGATTTCTAATTAATCATAAAAATCAATATAATTAACTACATTTAAATAATCTTTGGAACTGAGATGAAGGGATAATGGAAGACCTCTACCATCATAGTACATTTACTTCACAGATTAAGGAATCAGAATCCAAAATAGAGATGAAGCATGAGCGACCCATATATTTTTGGGATTAAAGAATTAGAAATCGATTCCCATTGGAGGTGTTGATAATCAAGCTCTTATTTCTTAAACTCCCCATTTTATCCACTCAAATTTCATAATTTCACTTTTGTCCTCAATTAAAATGTTATTATATTATTGTTATTGTTATTATTTTGATTTTTATAATTGTTGTTAACAACAATAATGATAACAACAACAGTAGCAACAACAACAATAATAGTAATAATATCAATAATAATAATAATAATATTACTAATTAATAATTATAAAAGTTAATGATAATAATAATAATGACAATGATGACGATGATGATAATTTCAACAACAACAACAACAATAATAATCATTATAATTATTATTATTAAAATCATAATAATAATAATTATTATTTTGAATAATAATAATAATAATAATCTTAATTATTATAATAAATAATGACAACAATCGACCAAGGTCATCTTATTTACTTGTAAAAATCCATTCTGATTTCAAGACAATGTAAGCATATTAATGATAAATAGTCCTTTATGATTCTTGTTCCTATTTTTAAAATAAACAATTTATTTTGATTTCCATTCTCCATTCTAATTCTAATCTATTCCAATTTTAACCAATTTCAATTATTATTTAGTGATTGCATCACCAATGTTTACCTTAAAATTTGACAACTTTAATTAAGGGTGTGCCTACTTATTTTTGGAGTGGGAGTGTAGAATTTTTTGAGAGTGAAAGTGGAATTTCACTCTGTAGGTTTCACTTATTTTTGAAGTGATGAATGAGATTCTCACTCTCATGGAGGGATATGAGACTCTCACTCCTACTCCTTTGATTTCCAAAGATGTGCTTAAATCAATCTAAGAAATTAGAAATGATCATTATCAATAATATTTAGATTTAAATAATTAAAATAAAATTCAGAATTTTTTAATAATAATTTTTATTTTATATAATTAATAATAAAACAAATAGATTATTGTAAAAATATACTTTCTTATTTATTTTCTAATTAAAAGTTACATATTCAATCCCAATCTTCGATAAAGTATTCACACTCATTCTAACGTAATAAATAAGTACTTTACTTTCACTTTACGTGCACACTTTTAATTTTAAGATTCTCACTCCTTAAATTCTTATTTCAATCCGAAAAGTATACAGTGCATGTACTCTAACGTTTTCTGGGCAAAGCCAATCATCTTAAAATCAAAGTAATTATTGACAGAAACATTGTATCTGTAAAATCAAGTGGCCCTAACGCATTTAAAGTCAACATATATTCATGGCCTTCCAATATCTTAAATAACGTTTGCAAAGCCAAAACCACGAAAATGGAATCGCTAAGATATTTAGATGAATTTTGGCGAAAGTCTACAGAATGAATTCAATGAACACAATTATTGGTCGTGGTCCTAAAGTCTCGACGTTTAAAATATGGTGAAAACGTGTCAAAGGTCGTGTTTGATTTTAAAAAATGACAGGAAAAGAGAATATAGAGGGAAAAAAAGAACTTTTTACGGGGGAATGACTCTCTGGAGCTTGTCAAGACTCTTGATCCCTTTAAACATTTTTTGGTTTTTGTTTTTTGGCCCTACCAATATAAAAGGACTAAAATGACTCAAGACAATAAATATTTCATTCCGATCTTTCAACTCATCTTATCGTTTACTCCGGATACCCTGCATTAAAAGTAAAACAATCCAAACAGCTTTCATAAATCGTAAATAAAACAAAAAGTCATTGATCCAGTGCTTTTCCAGTTGCAAAAGATCTGCTTCTTCGACAAAAGACTTCATGTGATATTGGAAATTTAAAATTTTCAAAGATTTAAAAAATGTTTCAAAGCTATTTTTCATCAATTCTTTTACTATCTATTACGTGTTAAGGGAATTTTATTCCACTCTTAAGTTTCTCTGCACAAATAACACTTCTAGACATTCACAAAATTTGACTTGATGTTTGTTCTTGATGAATATAGCAATGAGTAAAATCCTCGATGATCTTTGAGGGGAAAAAAAAGAGTTGTATAATGGGTGTATAAACCAATTTATCATATATTTTGGTGAGATTATATGCACTCTAGAATTGGACACTCTGGATTTAATAGACATTTTGTTACATATTTTTTATAAGAAAAATTTATTACATAAATATCCTTATACTAAATTTCTGTTAAATCCACTCTTAAATAATAGGAAACAAAAACATACTGAGGGAAAATTTTTTCCTCATCCTCCTTGCCAACATGTTCTTCTATAAACCATTAAATCACAAAATCATCTTTTATTGTTTTAGCAGTCCATAAATAGATCCATCTATTTTTATTTTTAAAAAGTGCTTGGACGTTAGTAAAGTTGATGAGGAACCTGTGCGTTTGAAGGCGTCTGAGATGATATTACTTATGAGCAAATACAAGAAAAATCAGGCAGTGGAATGGCTCTAATGCTTAAGAGAGATAATTGTCCGCTTGATCAGATGCAGTAACGATATGACTTGAGCATATCATTAACTACTCAAGTTATTTGCCCATAAACTTTTCTAGATTACAAAAGACTATAAGCTAGAGAGAGAAAAAGGTGAGAAAAATAGATAATAAGTCGTTTTTTAAATTGTACAAATTTAAAACGGGGTTATTTTCAATTTGGAATTGTGAATGGTGCCAAGAGTAAGATTTTAATTTACAAATTTTAAATGTGTAAAAAATAAAGGAGCGTTCAATGTAGTAAATAGATATCCATATAGCCTCACCCTAGAATGTCTATTTCAATAAGTTTGTTGAGAGATATTTTAGTAATAAACAAATTGTGAAAACATGAGAGATTGGAATTGCCTAATAGGTGTACCTAGCCTCACCCTTAAAAAAAAAAAATTAGAATCCTCTCATTATTTTTTGTCTCCTTACCTTCATGATCGAGTCAAAAAGATAATTTAATTATAAATAAAGTGAAAAAAATAAATATAAAACTCAATCTTACTCATTTATTACACAAGGAGAGGTGTAAGGAGAGAAAACCAATTGTTGCCCTAAAAAAATATATGTGAGTTTATAACAAATACTTGAAGCTTTAATAATTACCAAGCATACAAAGGGTAATTTGATCACTAAACCTTCAAAAATATTTAACAAGTTCTACTCACATTGAGTAAGAAAAAGTGGGTTTTCAGGTAAAATTGGCATCTCAAATTAGGAATGGAAATTTTTTTCAGACCTAGACAAACCTAGATGATCCGAGCCATGTTCAATCTGTATCGGATACATAAAAATGTAGAATCTTGTGGCATTTTTTAAAACCTGAGCATATCCAGATCTAATTCCAAATTCAACTAAACCCAAATTTCCAGAACTCAAACCTAAATTACAGGGCTTTTATAATTTATAATTTAGTTAATTTTTATTATGAAATATAAATACAAAAGCAAAAAGTTAAAGAAAACAGATAAAACAAACTCTAAATCATCAATTTAAATCATTGTCAATTCATCATCCATCACATCAAGGGTAACAACCAAGCTCTTCATTGTCAAATTCCATCTCATCTCTTGCCAAAGAGCAAGCTTTGCTACACCCTTGGACAATCTGTTTAGCATTCTTTGTGATTATGTCGTTAGCAGGGAATGCCTTCTTTATGATCCAGCTAATATTAGCAATTGGAAGGTACCTATCTTCCTCTTGGATAGTGGATCTCGAACTCTGTTCGTTGCACTCGTGGCTGCAGCCTCTTGGACTCGCCAATGCCTTGGCCGCCATATTAAAGAAACCACTAGTCTCTTCTCGCTAGTGCTTTAATAATTATTAAATTTTTTGTTGATGTGAATAGGCAAATGCAATCTAACACATAAAAATCAATATGTTTGTAAACCTTATTATTGAAATAAGCAAATTCAATAGAGATCTCATGAATTTGTTTTACTATTTCTACAAATTGTAAGAGCCAAAAGTGGCATGCATGAAAGATTTCATCGTCCCAACCCTCATCCAACTAGCTGGGTTTAAAACTTGCAATCTAGACACTTGAATTTTTTCGGGTTGAACTTACACCAGACCCAAAGGTGAAAAATTTAAGTTCATTTTCGAGTTTAGTAAAGTGAATTTCATCTAGGTTCAGAACCAAGAAAGCCAAATCCAGACTCAAACTCAAATTTTGCCATCTTATCTTAAATATAACAATTGATGTGAACCTCATAAAGATAAGTGAGATCACTTATCACTCAATGAGGTTTCTTTGCTAAGGATCATTCTAATTCAGATTCAAAGGACAAGGAAAAAAAGATCTTGACCCTTTATCTATAAAGATAAGAACCAATGGTGTAAGAAATCTAAGGTTGATGCCACATTTAGGAAGGAAGAGAAAAATTGTGAGCGATAAGCCAAGAAAGACTGCCACAAGATAAATTCTTGATAAGTTCTAAAAGTTCTTTAAAGAACTCAAGAGAAAAGTTCTCACTATTATTATAAACTCATATCTCAAATTCCCAATAGAGTTACATCGGTGCATACAATTGAATTTTATTAATGGAACAAGGTCCTTAATGCTACATAAATTTTAAAATAAAAAGGAAATAAAACATCTTGTTAATCTTAAAATAAAAAGGAAATAAAAGATCTTGTTGATTTTTAAAGTAAAAAGCAAATAAAAGATCTTAAACTAAAAAGGAAATAATGAATCTTGTTTCTAAAATATATTAGGAAACAAAGATTGTTCTTGATTTTTCTTCATAAGTTGGTAAGGCCTTGTTTGTTCTTTATGCAAGTCACTCCAAATCATATGTGGAAGTTTCAATAATATTGACAAGCATTCATCATGCTGAATATAAATTCATGCAGGTTATTGTCATGAATAAGTCATTAACTTGAGATGTGCTCAATTAACCCATTTAATGCTTCCTTCATTTTCTTGGTCCTTGCCCTTGTTATTGGACTTCCAGGATCAGTGGATCTTTGTGAAGCTTTAGTGACTTGGTCCTTATCATTCCCCCCTCTTGATAAGGATTTGTCTGCAAATCTTCACCTACATCAAAAGGAGATAAACCGGCTATATTAGAACTTGCTTTTACATTATGCTCACCTAGAAGATCCAATTTATAAACGATGTCATTAATCTTTTCAATCACTTGAAATGGTCCATCTCCTCCTAAAAGTAGTTTTAAACACCTCTGAATAAGAATTCATCCTCATATGCAACCAAACCTAATCTCTCGATTCAAATACAACTTTCTTGCACCTTTATTATTAGCTTAGTTAGCATATTGCTCAATTCTCTTGTCAATGTTTTGTTGTCTTTTCATTGATGCGCCTAACAGAGTCAGCTTCTTTTCTTCCTATGTAAATTAATTCGCTCATCCATAGATAAAAGGGTTCAATCTAAAGGAGTTAATGGATTAAAAGAATACACAATTTTCAAAAGGTGAAAACTTAGTTACTGAATATACACTCTTATTATATGCAAACTCTACATGCGATAAAATTGTTCCCATGTTTTGAAGTTCTTTTGTATTATAGTACCCAAAAGTCTTAGATATACCAAAATGCCCCATCGAACCAACTCCATGAGTTTCTATAATGAGCAAGTTACTCAATTAACATTTAGGTATATATAACTTATATGCTCTTAACAAAAATCATTATGCCCAAAGAATTTGCCAAATGCCTCTTTCTCACATGCATTGAATACATCACCAAAATGAGAATCATCAACACAAAAGTCTTTAATGTATTCAAAACCTAATATTTTTGCATCTAAGGTGGAAAGTAAGTCGTAGCTTCATGATAATGCATTAGCCACAATGTTTTTCCTTACCTTGTTTGTACTTGATCACATAAGAAAAAATTTCAAACCCCACCTATTGGCATGGTGTTTTTCTAGCTTCTGTTAAGCTTTTAAATGCTTCAAAGACTCATGATCCATATGAATCACAAGTTCTTTTGGCTAAGGATAGTACTGGGGTGTTTCCAAGGCCCTAGCCAATCTATACATTTCTTTGTCATATGTAGGGTAATTTAAGGCCTCCTAACTTAACTTTTACCAAAATTAATTTTAAAGCCTTAAACTATTGATAAATTTAAATATTATTAATTTAATTTCAACATTAACATAAAATAATATAATTTTATGAAATACAATCCATACTGCGCTAGTTACATCTTTATACAATGCCCTTTAATGTAATATACCGATTTTTTTATACAGTTAATACAGTGTAATGCAATATAGTGTACTAAATGCACTCTTACATCCTTGGCTTTCAAAAGAAATGAATATATTAAAAGTTGAGTTATTGGTTGATAGAGATGGTCAACGAGTCAGGTGACACATGGTATGGTAAGGGCACATCACATGTCTGTACAACATGGCACGACATAAGCACATTTTGTAGGGCACGTGGTATGGCATGGCATAAATGCTGGTTGAGTTGGGCTGAAAATTTTAGGCACCTGGGTTTAGAAAGCATGACACAGTTAGAAGATGGGCTAAAGAATGACGCGTGAAAAGACCCATAATAAACAAGTTTTACTGGTGGGTTAGAATGCAACCTAAGAGTCATTAATAGCATGCGAGCTTGAGTATATAGAAGTAAAACTTTTTAATATAAATAAATTTAAAATTTTTAAATTTTACAAGTTATTTGAAATTGAATCTTTTGACATATTTTATTAGCGTAAGTTTTTAAATTCATTTAATTCTTAGTTTTAAAAACATTGTTTAATTGTTTTATCTTTATTATTTATTAAATGAATAGATGATATTATAATTTTAATAAATAAAATTATAAACATTATAATTTTATAAATGTATGCATTAATATTAGTATGGACTATGATGTATGGCTCTATGTAAATCCAAATTTGTTAACTTTTAAGAAATTTTATTATTATTATTGTTGTTGTCAAATATTAAAAACGAATTCTAATACCAAAAGGTCCAACTTAATAGTTGATATTACTTCTCTCACTATTATTAGTTTATTATTACTAAATATAAACACGAGTTTTAAATTTTTAATTCTATTGAATTTGATTAAAGTGATGCGAACCCAAAAGAAGTACATGAGTTGGCATGCTCTACTTAAAAAAGAAAACCTTGTTTGCTTTTTTTTTAAACACAGCCCATGAAAAAACTTGACCTAAGAAAAAAATTAAGCACCGCACAAAACACATGGTGAGCCATACTATACTGACTCGACACGACCCATTAGCCATATATAGTTATTTAAAGGAAGGGAATGGTTCTGCCCAGGCGCAGTCATTTTCAGCTTTAATTAGCTTAGTTGATTCGGCAAGACAATTCATGCTAATCGTTCCACGCACCTGGCAGATTCTACTCAACGTCTCCTTTTGCTTTCAGTCAATGCTATGTCTGTCAACCTGTGGGTGTATATAAAAACATAGGCTGGCGCTAAGTGCACGTAACTTAGCCCCTCGCAAAAACATATACATACTGTTTTAACTGATCTTCATCAAATTTATTTTAAAGGTCAGATAGTTGCTCCAGCTCATGCAAGCTCATCTTCGTCATTTTTTTAAGGAATGCGAGCAGAGTTTAGTAGTAATATGAAGTTCAAAAAAATTTCCAGCAAGAACGATTTTTTTTTTCACCAACGGTAGTCGGAGAATATACTCCAACATTAAAGGATAACGATTAAAAAATTGTGTTTTAGGCAAAATTCCTAAAGTTTTAAGAAGTTCAGAAGATGATGAAACAATATGGAGAGAATTTTCGACCTTAGTGTGAAAGCGGTGATACTGGAATGTGTGAAACTAAACCTTTTCATTGTGTCTGGGAGGTCATCTGATAATTTTGGACCATCTAGCGATTATCCATTAACTGCATCCTCCTTACAGGACTCGCCCCGACCCCTCCATAAAATCCAAGATGAATCCTGTAATCATCCCCTGTTTCGTATCTCATACTGATTACGAAAATCATAATATTATGGAATCTATTAATAACTAGAGTAGCCTCCGGCCTCTACTATAAACACAAGAGGAGTTCTTGTGTCTCGTTTATAAACATACTCAAAATCTTAGTATTTCACATCCAACAGTATATGCATAAATCCCTAATCTCAAATAGACATAATCTAAGCTTCACGAAATCATGCAAAAACCTCGGAGAAATATGAAATCATGCTACTTGTTTATCTTACATGTCCTCAAACTTTCGCTGAAATTGACATCTTGGAAAATTTACGTCTATGAAACTACATCCAGCCAAGGATAGGTTCTGATGTTACAGATAGGGCCAGGACAATAAGGACGATCATAATCATGACCGGAAAAAGAAGCAGCACCAAGGGTGGCGACGGCAGCGGCGGCAAGAGTAGTGGCAACACTAGAATCGTCACAGTGAAAACAACCATAACTAGTATCGATCTTACACTAAAATATCTTACCATCAAATTCCTTGAAAGCTAAAAAATCTTACTCATCTGCATCCCTCTTCATTCTGGTCCTCGCATGCAAAGAGAATTTATCCCAAGCTTGTGAGGTTAAGGAACTTGATGAATTGGTCATTGTCATTATGGTCAGCAAAGCCATATATACCCCACACTTTCTAGTTGTGTCCCGATTCAACTAATCCAAACTTAACTTTTAATTTATTATTTTTTTCATTCATCAAAGTGGATGGAAAAAGACAACCATGGCTAGTTGTCACTAGCAACTACTACTTAATTTTAGGATTAAAAACCGCAAGAAAGAGAGAATAAATAACAATTTTTAATTACTTTTCATTGCCTATTTGGTCTTCATCTTCCATTCTTTCTTAATGAGACTGCAACAACTATTGCTATGAATTAATATAATAATGAGGATTCATTAACTTTTTCTTCTCAATTAAATTCGGCCGAGTTAACATATGTAATTTGTATCCCTTTGTTTTTGTATGCAAGTTCATTTGGGCAACATTTTTTTGAACTACGAAATAATTTTTTTGTTTTAATAGAAAATATTGATAAGGAAATGCGTGTACTAGGCCCATTTCAACTAAATTAGGCGCATAAATACACGAAGACAATGTACAGGACCCTTAAATTAAAGAAGAAGTTAAAGGTTTTCAACATCTGATAAATCCTTATTCACGCTTAATTTAATAATACTATCAGCAAACACTATCTCTCTTCAACCTAACATTAATATGTTATTCTATATGAATAATGTTAGAAATTCTAGCATTTGAATTTTAATTTATTTTCCAACTATCATTCATTTATTAAATGAATTTCATACTTCCGAAAATCCTATTATACCATCCAAGAGATGAATGCCACATCAATTAGAATACAAATTAGAATCTAAATATTATGGTCCTAGCATTATTCAATTTCTTGTATAATATCTTCGTTTACAACTACACTTTGTTAGATATATTGATTAAATCATTTTGCTTCACTAATCGTCAAATAACCACTTTTTCTTCTCAAAATTTTCATGGATCCAACTACTAGGGAGACTCGGGCCAGTACTGGAATTTGTAGGTTAAAGTTATGGGTTCCCTCAATTGACGACAATACTAAACTTTTAGCCTTCATTAACTATAAAGGTTTTCATCAAGTGTAGGTATGTGTAAATAGATTAAGATTCTTTCTTGATATGATATTTTTTTGAGTAAAATTTCACAGCATGATTGGTAGTTAATTACATTAAGTAATTAAAGAAGTTAAATCCTATTTAAAAATGACATATGATACAAAATCTTTAAAAACTCAAGAGAACTTTGATCAATAAAGGATTATAATCCATCGATATGTGTTTTATAAAGCTGAAATAATAGCAACGTAAAGTCATCTATCAAGGAACAACATCACTACAACCACCTTTATATATAAGTAGTTGATATATGACATTCTTAGTGCTGTATTGCAATGTCATTCTTTTCTCTTTAATTCCGTCATTCTCTTTAGTATGTTTGGGATTGTGGTGCATCTTTTGTTTTAGTTTTGTCTTGTACTCTTGGCGCATAAGAACTACTGAAATATAAAGTGAAAATAGCAGAAATACAGCCAAGGAGACGATATGATGAGCCGCACTCCTTAAAAAAGATATAATATTTTTTTTTAAAAAAAAAGACTGCTAGAAAGAAATATTCAGGCAACCACACTGAATCTAAATTTTGAATGGCCATTTGCATCTTGAGGGAAAAATTTTCAAACATCAGAATAAACACTCATAAAATATACGAAAGAATGTCAACAAAATTTTGTAAATATTGAAGGGTTTACCTGAAAGTGTGATGAATTTGGTGAAGAATTAATGGAAAATTGACGGAAGTTTATAGGAAAGTGTTGAAATTTCGTTCAATTTGGTTCGGTGGAAATGGGTGGGCTGGATTTTGGAAGTTATGTGAAAATGGGCTGGCTGCTGGATTGGGCTCTGTATGGGTGTGGCGTATTTAAAAGAGACTGGTGCTTCTGCCCCACCATAAGCACTCTGCAAACCACCTTATTCTCCCATCCCGTAGACAATTAACCACGTATTAATTTTCAAATCTAAACTTTATTTTGAAGTTACCGCTTATTATTCTTCACTTATTCTTCTCAGCATAAACCGCCCCACAATTCTTTCGCTGACTGCTGAAGCATGAAATCTTTAACAAAGGAAGAAAAAGCCCCTTCTTTACTTTGTCCCCTCTACTTAGTTGTCGGTTTTAAGGTAGGGTAAAAAGTCATAATTTTCAATTGTATTTTTTAATTTTTTCCCCCCAAATCAATGATGGTTGAAATTCTTTAAAAACGGGTGACAAATAATGATGAAAGATATTTTAGTATTATTTTCAAAATCAATATGACAATGTTGAATTTAGAGATTTTGCAACGATTAACTTTATTAACCCTTAACTTGGATCAAAATGATACAAAAAAGGACAAATTAAAGATTATCTAACACCATCTTTCATCTATCACTTCTTTCTTGACATTCTGTTTGTCTCTACCTCTCCTTGTCACTTCCTTGAAATAAAGAAAAATGCCAATTTGTAGAATTTAGTGAGGGACATTTTCATCCATAAATTTGTAACCATTGCTTTTAATATCTAACTAAAAGCCTAATATTAGGTGTCAGAAAATTCATACTTATAAAGGATAAAATTGTTATTTTTCTCTCCAAGTCTCACTAACATTTTTACTTCTATGTATTTCAACTCCTTTAAATTTTGATTGTGTATGTTTTGTTGTAATTTAAGTATTTTATATTTAAGAAGTATTTTGGTCATTTTATGATTAAGATAAGTCGAACAACAAAACAGATAGCACGTTTAAGCTCAAAATAACTGAAGACCTTAGAAGGAGCATAAAGGAAAAAAATCGTAATTTTAGGATTTTGGTGGCCCTAGTTGACGTGATATTAACCGATGATGTGGAAACATCGTAGTGAACTAAAAAATGTTGACGAGGCATTAATTGATAATGTGGCAGCATCTTATTGGATTGAAAAATACTGATGTGGCATTGACTAATAATGTGGTATTGATTGTTGATGCGGCACCATCCTATTGGATCAAAAACTGCTAACGTGTAGTTAACTGATGATATGACAACATATTATTGGAACGAATCACAGCCCTAATGATATGTTCTGGCTAATCAGAGTTTGTCATGTGGTGCAATCTTGAGAGTTTGAATAGTTTTTATTTAATAACCATAATTTACCTATTATACCTATAAATAGGGGGCTCCTCCTTAATTCAACCGTTCTAAATCTAAATCTAAACTCCATTTTTTATAATTCTCTCTCTATTTTGTATTTTCTATGTATTTTAATAAAATTATTATTTTACCCTGGTTCAATTATGAGTGACTAATTTAATTTCAAGCTTGAGTTGAAGGCAAAAGCTCAACATGATCTATGGGCTTAATTTAGTAAGTTTATTCATCCTCTCTCTCTCATTTATGTGGATTGTTTTGACTCGTCGTTAAAAGATAGTAATAATCTTATGTAGATTTTGCAGAATATATTCATCCTCTCTCTCATTTATGTGGATTGTTTTGACTCGTCGTTAAAAGACAGTAATAATCTTGTGTAGATTTTGCACAGTATATCGGCTCTCTAGTGCACGCTCATTACTGCTTAGTAAGATGAGCACTTTGAAATACAAGTGTGCAACCCAAGAGGGGGGGTGAATTGGAATTTTAAAACTTATCCTAGCAAATCCACACAACAATTTAATCTAATGCCTTAATCAAATAAAAAACAATAAATTCAATCAAGCACAATATTAAAAGAGTAAGGGAAGAGAAAAACGAACACAATGATTTTTACGTGGTTCGGCTATCCCCGCCTACGTCCACGCCTCCAAGCTCACCCGCTTGAGGATTTCACTATCCAAACCTTTCCAAGGCTTCAACGGATTACAATTGACTTCAAGGTGTCAATGAACCTTTACAACAAGAGATTATATCCCCAATCTCTTCACCCCAAGTGTTTCCCACACTTGTACACTCACAGTTTGATAAGAAATGAAAGATACAACAATGAAACTCTCTTTAAGAGTGGATATACAAATTGAAGAACAATGATGATTCACGAAATGAAAGCTCAGTATATGTTGTATGATCTTGTTTTTCCTTGCTTGGATTCCCAAAAATGAATTGGCTCTGAGTTTATATAGTTTGAGCTCAAAAACTAGCTGTTATGCATTTGTCTGCCCGAAAACGGTTAGAGGTTAACTGTAAATGGTTAACCGTTTCGCTGGTCAAAAGTTACCGTTGGACCAAATTTCAAGTTACCCTTTCACCGTTTAGGCTTACCCTTTCACAGTTTACGCTTACCCTTTCGCCGTTTATGCTTACCCTTTCACCGTTAACCTCCAGAGACTTGCAAGATGAACATTGGGCTAAATTTCAAATAAACGGTTAACCGTTTTCGGTAAACGGTTCACCGTTAGTGTCCAGTAACCTGCAAAACAAATTTAGCTTAAACTTTCTCACTAAATGGTTCAAGGTTAAAATAAACGGTTAACTGTTTTCAGTAAACGGTTCACCGTTTTACTCCAGAATTATCATTTTAACAAAACTGGACAAAACAAGCTTTCTGGACGTTATCGGTTAGCCGTTTCAAAATAAACGGTTAACCGTTTGCTACAGTGCTTGCTACAATGCTACAGTGATTGCTATAGTGAAATAGTTTTCAAAAATTCAGTTTGACCCCAAAACTTTATAAAACTGTAGTATGACCCAAAACGTTATGAAATGTTACAAATAGGTCCAATTTCAGAATTTCTAAATATTACTTTACTAATAAAAAACTTTCTGAAATTATGATATGACCCCAAAGAGTTTACTGTTTCGCACAAAGGTCCTTTTCAACATAATACCCATATTTTCAAAGTTCTCAAAACCTTTCACTTTAGTCCAAAATATTCATAAATCATAGTATGACCCAAAACATGTAAATAGTTTCAAATAGGTCCAAATCCGAAATTCATAAACAATATCAAAGATTTTAAGACACATTTATTTTAGTCCAAAATACTTTGATTTTATAGCCTCATTTTCTTATTGTAAAAACACAATTCATAAATCTTTGTTTAATCAATACATATAATTTGTTATCATCAAAGTCAATTCTATAGCTAAAAAAGCTAACAATCTCCCCCTTTTTGATGATGACAAAATACATTACAAAGATTTAATCTAGTTATAAAAAGCTCCTCATTAATTAATGCAAGGTTAGAGAAAACAGTTATTTGAAATAAACTCCCCCTGCATACATGCATACTCTCCCTAGATACATGTATATTTTCATAAATCATTTTTCAAAATATAAAACATTTATAATGTGAAAATAATGATTTATTCAAAAAGTATAAAACATAATTTGAGCTTAAAAGATTAATCATTCTTAATCTTGTTTGTTATCATCAAAATCAATATTATGGAAACATATACGCTAACACACTTTACACTATATATATTAGTGAGAAACTCCCCTATAGTATTAGTGGTTCATCTTGACTCAGTGTTGATTGAGAATGCATTAGCATTATTTAATGGACTTTCTTGCCATATTGTCAACAATAGGTGTTAACATATTTATTTCCATAATATTGATTTTGATGGTAACAAATTGGATTAATAATGTTGGAGTCTTTAGAACTGATTAATTTTAAGCCATATGAAGTTTTTAGACAAGGATAAGATTTTGAAAATAAATAGATAACCAATAATCCTTAATCGACAAATCATTTTTCTTAAGTTTTACAATTTTTAATTTTGGAAGAAAACAATGAACCGTTTATAGGAAAACAGTAATTCAATAAATTCTAGAGAGCAAATTCTATGGAACTGGTAAACTATTTACTAAAAACGGTTAACTGACAAATTTCAAAGAGCAATTTAACTAAAAACGGTGTATTGTTTAGCATAAATGGGTAGCTAATAATTTCTTGCAAGTTTATGAAATTTAACAATAAATTGACAACTCTAAACAGTGAACATACTATTCAAATTTTAGCATAATGGTAACTTAGACAAAGTCAAAAAGGAGATTCAATAGTAGTTAACGGTGATCCAATTATGCACAAAATGTCAACAATGGTTAGTTTTCTTCTCTAACTATTAAAAGGCTCAATCAAATTCAAATCATAACGAATTCTACAATTATCATTGAGCTTGTTATTATGCATTCAATCCTTCTTAAGCTTAAAACTTGTTAAAATTACATTTTGAGCTTTCATTTTGTAAACATATACATTGTGTGAAGGAGAATTTGTGTACTTTTATTTTTTAACATCAAATTAAGTGTTTAAGAGTGTGAGAGACACTTTGGTTAAGAGGTTAAAGATAGCCTCAAGTTGTAAAGGTTGATTGATACTTGAAAGTCAATCGCAAAGATTTTGAAGGCTTAGGGTGTAAGGCTTGGATAATGGAATCCTTAAGCTGCGTGAGTTTGGAGGCGTAGACGTAGGCAGAGTTTACAGAACCACGTAAAAATCTAGTGTTTAATTCTCTTTGCCTTCTTATTTTACATTTTTACTGTTATTATTTATTTCTTATTTGCTTTATATTTGCATTATATTTGCATTAAATTATTGTTTTAAAATACTCCATAAATTTTAGAAACCCAATTCACCCCCCTTTTGGGTTGCATAACTAGTATTTCATTTGGTATCAGAGAAAAGTGTTCTTATTAAGACTTAACTGTCTAGAATAAAAGATTCATGGTAACCAAAATGATTCCACTTTTAGAAAAGGCCAGTTCAATATTAGACTGCCATATTTTGATGGAAATGACTATCCACATTGGCAGCTCAAAGAGTGGATGGAGATAAAAAGAAAAAGAGCATTGCCCTGAAAGTTTCAAGATTGGAAAATGAATAAGAAAGCGAAATTGAAGATGAAGATATGGCTGGGATAGCTAGAAAATTCATAAAATTCTTTAAGAGATCTAATGAGCAAAGAAAGTTCAGAAACTTCAAGAACTAAAAGGGGAAGAAAAAAGCAATTACTTGCTATGAATGCAATAAGCTTGGCCATATAAGAACAAAGTGCCCTCTTCTCAACATACTTAAGAAGAAAACTATAGTGGCAACTTAGGATGATAGTAATAAGAAGACTTCAAATGAGGAAGAATCACATAAGTGTAAAACCTAGCACTTATGACAATAAGAGAACAAATTGATGAAGTAAATGACCTCCCTTATTATGATGAATTGTTTGAAACATTCCCTAAATTGCATAATGATTTAAAAAAGATTTGAATGAAAAATGTTTCTCTTAGAAAGAAAAATGTAGAACTTTCAAATGAGAATGAATTTTTAAATGCAAATGTTAAATGTTTAGAATTAGAAAATAAAAGGTTGCATGATGAGATTATATCTTAAAAAGAAAGCATTGCATCTAAGTATGAAAGTTTACTTAAAAATGATTTGAAAAAGGAAAATGGAATGCTTAAGATGCTCAAGACATATGATTGGCAATTACTCTTGGTTTTCAATTTTTACCAAAATAAAAAACGATTGAGAAGTACCCTTTGGAGATAATTCAAAAGGGAAGACTATCGGTATTGGTAATATCGGTAAATATTCCTTTATTTTTATTAAAAATGTGTGTTTGAAAGACAATTTGCTTAGTATTAGCCAATTGTTTGATAAAGGCTATAAAGTTATTTTCGATAAAATAATATTTGTTATTGAAAGTCCATATGATGTTATAGTGTTGGTTATTGGAAAAAAATGTGTTAATTTATACACCATTGATATAGATTGTAGATCAACTCATGATAAATGTTTTTCGACATTACATGATGATAGTTGGTTATGGCATAGAAGATTAGGAGTATTAGCCAATTGTTTGATAAAGGCTATAAAGTTATTTTTGATAAAATCATATGTGTTATTAAAAGTGCATGTGATGGTAAAGTGTTGTTTATTAGAAAAATATGTGTTAGTGTATACACCATTGATATCGATTGTGTATAAACTCATGATAAATGTTTTTCGGCATTACATAATAATAATTGGTTATGGCATAAAAGATTAGGTCATGCAAGTATGGATTTGATTTAAAAAATTTTGAAGAATAATTTAGTTAAAGGTTTTCTAAAAATTGGTTTTGAAAAAGATAGAATTTGACAAGCTTGTCAATTTGGAAATCAAATCAAAACTTCTTTAAAAAAAAAAATCAGTTTTCCACTTCAAAATCACTTCAACTTCTTCACATGAATTTATTTGGACCTTTTACATATGCAAGTCTAGGTGGTAAGTATTATACATTAGTAATTTTTTATGACTATTATAGATACATATGAGAATCGCTTTTAGCTAATAAGGATGATGCCCTTGATGCTTTTAAAATCTTCTGTAAAAAAGTTCAAAATGAAAAATGTTATGCTATCTCTTGTAGTAAAAGTGACCATGTTAGAGAATTTGAAAATCATGATTTTGAAATTTTTCTAATAACTTTGGTATAGAACATCAATTTTCATCACCAAGGACTCCAAAACATAATAGAGTTGTTGAGAGAAATAATAGGTCTATTAAAAAAATGGCTAGGGCCATGTTGAATCAAAATGCGTTGCTAAAATATTTTTGTGACGAAGCCGTTAATACCGCATGCGATGTTTTGAATCGTGTTTTGATTAGACCTACCTCAATAAAACTCTCTATGAGCTTTAAAAAGATAGAAAATCCAACATTGACTATTTTAAATTTTTTTAATATAAATGTTTCATATTGAATACTAAAGACAATCTTAGTAAATTTGATCCAAAATCTTATATTGATACTTTTCTTGAATATTCAAATACAAGCAAAGCTTATAGAGTGTATAGTAAAAGAATCTTGGTTGTTGAAGAATTTATGCATGTCACATTTGATGAGTCTAACACTTCCTCTACAGAGAAAGTTGTTGTTAATGATAATGCAGATGAAAAGTTACGGAAAGAAGAGTCTTCAATTGACAAATAAGAACATGCACCATGTGAGAATCGAAAGGAGTGACAAAAAGAACAACCTAATATGGAGCAAAATGAAAGTAATTCTTAAACACTTCCTAAGGAGTAAAAGTATGTTTCTTCTCGCCCTAATGAATTAATCCTAGAAGATCCTTCATAAAGTGTAACAACTAGATCATCATTTAGAAATATTTGCAAACATGCTGCATTCATATATCAAATTGAACCAAAATCCTTTTTAAATGTGGAAAATAATGAATCTTAGATTATGGCAATGCAAGAGGAGTCAAATCAATTTGAAAGAAATAATGTAGGAAACTTGTTCCTAAATTAGAGCATCAATAAGTTATAGGTACAAAATGAGAATTTAGAAATATAATGGATGAATCCAGTGTGGTTGTAAGGAATAAAATTAAATTAGTGCCTCAAAGATTCAACCAAGAAGGAATTGATTTTGATAAAACTTTTGCATTTGTAGTTAGATTAAAATCAATTAGATGCTCTTAGCATTTAAATGTCATAAGGATTTCATTTTGTATCAAATGGATGTTAAAATTACTTTTCTAAATGATTATATTATGAAAGAAGTTTATGTGAAACAACATTTTTTTAAATGAAAAATTTCCAAATCATGTTTATAAATTGTCTAAAGCTTTGTATACTTTAAAACAAACATTTATAGCATGATATGAAAGGCTGAGTAGATTTCTTTTGAAAAAGTGGATACTACACTGTTTATCAAGCATAAGAATGCAAATATTATCTTTGGTTCTACTAATGAATCTCTAAGTAAAGAATTTTCATCTTGTATGACCAAATAATGTAATATGAGAATGATAGGAGAATTGAAGTAATTCCTTAGACTGCAAATAAAATAAAGTAAAGAAGGAATCACATCAATCAAGCCAAATATTTTGAAAGATTTACTCAAAAGATTCGTATTTGGTAAAGAAATTGATGTCAAAATATATTAAAGTATGATTGGATCCCTGCTTTACTCGACTACTAGTAGGCCTGATACCATGTTTAGTATGTGCTTGTGTATAAGATTTTAATCATATCTTAAAGAATCTCATTTGTTTGTTGTCAAAAAAATTTTGTGCTATTTGAGTGGAATCATAGATCTTGACCATTAGTATCCAAGAGGACCTCACATAGATCTAACTTGTTATTGACTTTGCAAGTTATAAGGTTAATAGGAAGAGTACTAGCAAAACATGTCACTTTTTAAGTCACTCACTTGTCTCTTGGTTTAGTAAGAAGTAAAATTCAGTTGCAATTTCAATCATCGAGGCTAAATAAATTACCACCAGTAGTTGTTGTGCACAAGCTCTTTGGACGAAACAAACCTTTAGAGAATATGGTATTAACCTTGATCATTTACCTATCATGTGTGACAATACTAGTGGTATAAACTTGTCAAAAAATCTCATTTAACACTCTAGAACTAAGCACATTAAGCTAAGGCATCATTTCTTGAGAGATCGTGTTAAAAAATGCGACATTACATTAGAATTTGTATCAACCGAAAAATAACTTGCAAATGTCTTTACAAAACCCCTTAGCGAAGAAAGATTTATTAAAATTATATATGAGCTTGGAATGATGAAGGTTGTACAATAGCATAGTTTTATATGATACCAAGACTATTTTGTTTTTCATGATGTGATTATTGGCTTAAGAATGTGTTAGATTGGTTGCTATGTTTTGTATGGATTCATGAATCATGCATTAAAATAGTCTTTGAGGCATTTTGGATTAATTAAATGATCTTGGAATGGATCAATTGTTGGCCAAAGATTAAACAAATGTGTGTAATCATAGTTTAAAATAAACAGATAATCATTTACTTATTAAACGAATAACCATTTTGAGATAAAGAATAAAGGGGTACGGTCTATAAATTAATGGTCTACCGATTATATTTCTCGGCTTGCTATTTAAAAATAGAAAGGTTTGACATGACTGAAAAGTGATTTATAACTCCCAAGTATAAGAGTGTCTTGTTATATTATAACTCGGTAAGTTCGAGGTCAATTCTCAGAGAAAGGATTTAAATTATTTATTTAAGTTTATAAAAAAATAAAATTAAAAATTAAAAATATGCAATTTAGTTAAGAAAAAATATGAAATTGAATTAGTTAAGGTTTTGGATCCACTCCTACTAATAAATATAATTTAACAAATTCTTTTTAGTTTTATTTTATTTCCCAAAGGATTAATTGTATAAATTAAAATTATTTTCGGATTATTTTATTATGGATTAAAAACTTAATTTGTCTACAATAAATCAAAATATCATTTTACTATACTTTATACTAAGATATTAAGAATTCATTGTGCCAAACTCCCATATTTTTCTACAATAAATCAAAATTTCAAAAGATAAAATATGGATAAAATTAAATTGAAAACAATTTAATTTATAAAATTAAAAATAGAATTTGATTAAACTATATTTGTACTAAGAGTTTCATCTTCCCATAACTACTAATATTTAGCTAAATATTTTTGAAATAAAGGAAATTATTAAAATTGAAAAACAAATCTTTAAAAAATGGAATTTGAAAATTGAAATAAAAGTAATTTTATTGATTGAAAATATATTACAAAGAGAGATGAGAAAAAGAATTTTGGGGGGGGGGGTGGGGGAATAGAAGAAAATGTGTGAAGAGGTGTGTCCTCCCCTCTATTTATACTAATATATGGTAAATCCACACCGTACAAATAAATAAATCTAATTATATCTTAACCTTACATTTGTCCCACTAATAATCTCATTAATAAAACATAAACCTAACTTAATCTACTTAACCATATCCAACACATTCCACTAATAATTATCATACCTAATATGATAAAAAATTATAATTTTACAATTGTCATTTTTACTGTGGTAAAAATGTAAAAATTTACAATAAAAGTCTCGGATCCTCCTCGACAATCACATAATTTCTTGGACTTTCGAAATCCAAATTTAACATCCGTACATTTGTTTGAAGCTTCAAATTACATGAAATCATTATTTTTACCTAATAAACACACAAAAATACACAAAATCAAATACTTAGAAAAATAATTAGAATTTCACAATATGTTACACAATTACAAATATAAATTACATTAATAGCACAAAATAACATTTTTACCCTTTAATAAACAGACAATTTTTAACACTAATCACACCCCCAACTAGCTTATTACTTGCTCCTTGTAATTAAAGCGTTATATTAAATCAAGATTTACAAAATTCACATGCAAGTTAATAGTTGTTTATCTATCCTATAAACTGCCAAATAAATAAATTCTCTCAAATTTTTTAAATCTTGGTCGTTCACTTATTATCGAGAATATCATAAATCTTCTCTTGTGCTCCAATAATTAACACAATACTTATGAGACTTCATTAAAAGAAAACAACATTTTCATTCTAAAACTCATTAAAAATTCTATCTTTAGGCAGTAGATTATTCAAACTTTTTTTACAAAAATATTACATTTTTAACCCATGTAGTGAGCTTTAGGTCAGTGACTCCCAAACTAGTTGATTTTAGGGTACTGGGTGTTGAAATACCCCTACGGACTTAATTATTCGAGTTTTTAATAAATAAGCAAACAATATATCTATAACCCATGTAGCGAGCTTTATGCTAGTGACTCTCAAACCAGTTGACCTTAGGGCAATAGGTGTTGAAACACCCTTACAGACTTAATTACTCGAGTTCTAGATATAACAAAATTAAACTTATTCAATTTTTTCTTTTTCTTTTTTTGTAATATTTGTTTTGGGCAATATACACTTTCTACCACCTTAGATATTATCCCTAATAAATAAAAAAAACTAAATGCTGCAAAAATTTTAACTTACAACCCACTAGTATGTTTCATAATGTGTGTGTGAAGAATGATTTAATAATACCTATTAAATGAGTAAATATTGAGTGTTAGAAATTATATATTTATAAAGGAGAAAATCATCATTTTACACTTCAAATCTTACTAACACCCTTACTTTTATGTATTTAAGCCTCTTGTGATTTAATTATGTATGTTTTATTTTAACTAAGTATTTTATGTATTTAGGTGCATATGGTCATTTCACAATGAACGAGAGATCAGATAGTAAAACAGACATCACTTTTGAACTCAGGATAGTCGAAAACCTTGGGAGGAGCATAAAAGGAAAAATGATACTATTCACATGTACGGTTCTGTCCATGTTACTATTCACAACGCTGTTCACACATACGGAACGATGATGTGGCATTAACTGCTGAGGTTTCACGATTCTATTTGACTAAAATTCTTATGTACCGTTGATCGGTGACGTGGTAGCATGTCAGTGGACCAAAAATCGTGTGTACGATACACGCGATTATTTACAACCAAACCACGTCACTATTCAAGCCGGGTGACTGTTCAAACCGCGTAGTAAAATCTTGTTACTATTCAAATTGCATGGTCAAACCGCATATTGTTGACTGATGATGTTGCGCAATTCTAAGCGTCCAAAATATTTTTATTCCGATTACCATAATTTACTCAGTGTATTTATTAAAAAAGAGGCCTCCCCTCTAATTTGGCATCCCTGAATTCATTTTTGAGTTCAATTTTCTGTAATTCATTTTCCATCTTATATTTTCTACGTATTTTAATAAATTTTTATTTTGCTCTTAGTTCAATTATGAGTAGATAATTTTCCTTAAAGCTTGAGTTGAATGTGAAGTCTCAACATGTGCCATGGGCTTTATTTGATAAATTTACTTTCTCTTCCCCTCTAATTATTGTGGATGTTTTGACTTTTTGTTAACAAATAGTAATAATCTTGTTTAGATACCGCCCTGGTTTCACCGGCTCCCTAGTATAAGGTATTTATTATTTAGCACGATAAGCTCTTAGCACCATATTAATTAGAGTGTGGTTCATGAGGAGTGGAAATCCCCTTTATGATTTAATTGGCATTAATAAGGAATATGTAGCCCATGGTGCATGTTGATGTAGATCCAGATACCCAAGCGCTTCAATTATAATAGTTTCCTCTTTAATTTTATTCTGTCATTCCAATTTAAATTTTAAGATAGTTTAAGTCACTTTCACTAAAAATCCAACCACTCACTTAGAAAAATTAATTCTGTACACAATTAAAATCCACCTCCTCATGGGATCGACACTCGTCACTATTGATCTATTCTACAATAGATTAATGCACTTGCGAGTTCAATAAAATTTGCACAATAAGGTTTTGGCATCGTTGCCAGGGAGGTAAGTTATTTTAATTTGTAGAATTAATTTTTGTAAATAATTTCTTTTAATTATTTTCTTGTAATTTTTCTTCTTATTTAAAAAAAGAAAAAAAGAGTGAATCTATATTTTGAGGTAAGTATTTCTTTTTTTTTTCTTCTTTAAAATTATGTAATTTTCAAGTTATTTTTTGTTTATCTTATTAATTTATTTCACGTATTTTTTGTGTGTGTTATATTAAGGTTGTAACAGCGTAATAAGGTTAGTATCATAATTCTCCTTCTTCTTTATTTTTATTTGTTTTGTTCCCAATTTTTTCTGTATTCTTTGCATGCATGGTTGAATGTCATTATTACCTAACCTTGAGCCTATAGACCTTCAACTCGAAAAAACACTTCGCATACACAAGCACGTTAAAAATAAAATTGAAATGGATTTGCAATAACAACAACCAAAAAGAAAATTGAAATGGATTTGCAATAACAACAACCACCACCACAGGAGAGGCCATTTAATGACTACTTCAGTCCCTTAGCTAATTTGAGCACATCATGCATAAGATACCCAAATGTAGTTGCTAAGAGTTTTGAACTAAAACCTAGTGTGTTGAATTATCTCCCAACATCTTATGGCTAGAAAATGAGGATCCATATAATCATCTAAATGATTTTCATGCTGTTTGTCAAACTTTTAAATATGAGAATTTTTCAGATGATGATGTTAAACTTCGATTATTCCCATTTTCTTTAAAGGACAGAGCTCGTTCATGATTCAATACATTACTTGCTAATAGCATTACATCATGGGAACAAATGGTAACAAAAATTTCGAATAAATATTTCCCAGAGCATAAAACCAATGCTATTCGCAGGGAAATTTTTGAGTTTACCTATAGAGAAGACGAGCAGTTTTTCGAAACATGAGAGTGATTTAATGGGTTACTTTTGAAGTATCTACATCATGGGTACAAGAAATAGAATTAATGCCAATACTTTTTGGAGGGATTATTGCCACATGTGCAAGAATGACTAATGACAACAACCAGAACCATAATTACTCTCAACCAAGAACATGGGATGATATATTCTAGAATTTCAAGAATGTTACTCACTCCACGATTGAGCAACCGAACCGTACCAATGATGATCTACGAAATGGGATGAGTGCAGGTTTCAACTCACAAGACCAATCAGTTTTAAACCTTGAGAAGATGGTGAGACAGCTTGCTTCTTCAGTTTAAACATTGGTAATTATTGTTGAGAAAGGTAAATTTCTAAGTCAATCAGTGTCTAATCCTAAAGGAGTGCATGAAGTAAGTACCAATTCACCTCAGTAGCACAGAGAGGTCAAATCAGTCATAACCTTGCGCAAAGGGAAAGAAGTTGACAGCAAAGTGGAGATACTAGCGACAAAAACGAATCAAATTGTACCTGTGAATGTTGAGAACTCACCATCGGAGGAGAAAAAAGAAATCAACTCATAAGAATACGTTTCCAAAGCTCCATTTCCTCAGAAGTTAGCTAAAGGAAAGAAGGAAAAATCTACATATGAGAATTTTAAAATCTTTAAACAGGTAAGTGTTAACATCCCTTTACTTGATGCTATAAAACAAGTGTCATCTTATGTCAAGTTTCTTAAAAACCTTTGTACTCAAAAGAGAATGTTCAAAAGAAGGTCTTTTGAACAGAAAACGTTAGTTCTATACTCCAGTATAAAATTCCTCTAAAATACAAAGAGCCAGTGTCCCCCACTATCTCATGTAGTATAGGGAACCACATAATTGAGAATGCTTTGTTGGATTTAGGAGCTAGTGTGAATTTATTACTTTACTCAGTATTTGTAAAACTTGGACTAGGCGAATTACACTCGACTCTAGTGGTGTTACAGCTTGCAGATCGGTCCACGAAAATAACTCGTGGTATTGTGGAGGACGTGCTTATCTAGGAAGAGAAATTTTATTTTCATATTGATTTCATTGTAATTGACACCCAAACAATCTAGGATTCAAGAAAGCACATCTCCATTATCCTAGGTTGACCTTTCTTGGCAACTGCTGATGCTCATATTCAATGTAGAACTGGAAATATGTAGTTGTCCTCTGGCAACATTACTATGGAGCTAAACATCTTCAACAATGCCAAACAACCTCACAATGCAGATGATGGAACTGTTGAAGTGGATTTAATAGAACATTAGTTGATAATACTTTTCTTTCAAACCTTAGTGATGATCTTGTACAAACATATTTAACTCACTTTGGTTTTGATTTTAATATTGACAGATCAATCGAGAAAGTCAATACTATACTTGACTCAGTACCATCCATGGACCCTAATAAATAGAAGTTAAGAGTTGAACAACTAGCACCATCAGAGAAGAAACTCATCCCATCATCAGAATCACCACCGAAACTCAAGCTCAAACCATTACCCAACACTTTGGAATATGCGTTTTTGGGGGAAGAAAGCACTCTACCAGTAATCATCTCATCATCTCTAAATGACGAATAAAAAGTTAAGTTGTTGAAAGTTTTAAAAGAGCACAAATGAGTATTAGGATGAACCATAGCTGACATAAAATGTATAAATCTAGTAGATTGCATGCATTACATTCACCTTAATGAAAATGTTGAACCTACTAGAGAAATGCAACGTCGGTTAAATCCCAACATGAAAGAAGTTGTTAGAACTGAAGTCCTTAAACTATTAGACGCATGTATCATTTACCCCATTTCTGATAGTTCATGGGTTAGTCATGTATAAGTTGTCCCTAAAAAGTAAGAAGTCACAATAGTTACAAATGCTGATAATGAATTGATACCCACTAGAGTGACTACATGAGGGCGTGTATGCATTGATTATAGAAAGTTGAATTCTGTCACACATAAAGACCATTTTCTTTTACCATTTATCGATCAAATACTTGATAGATTAGCAGGCCATGAATTTTATTAGTTTCTAGATGGTTACTTAGGATATAATCAGATTCCCATATCACCAAAAGATCAAGAGAAAACCATTTTCACTTGACCTTTTGGCACATTTGCATATAGGAAGATGTCATTTGTATTATGTAATATACCTGCTATATTTCAACTATGCATGTTAAGCATTTTTTCTGATATGGTTAAATGATTCCTTGAAGTTTTTATAGATGATTTTTCTATCTTTGGTAATTCATTTGATCAATGTTTACATCATCTAACACTAGTTCTGCAGAGATGTATTGAGAAGAATTTTGTCTTAAATTGGAAGAAGTGTCATTTTATAGTAAAACAAAGTATTGTTTTCGGTCACATCATTTCGAGCAAAGGTATTGAGGTTGACAAAGTAAAGGTAGATCTCATTTCGAATCTCCTTCCACCTAAAATAGTCAGAGAAGAATTTGACTTGGAATTTAATGATAAGAAAAATACAGAAAATGTTGTGGCTAATCATCTCTCTCGTCTCAATTTTGACACAATTACATAACCATTAACATTGAATGAGTCATTTCCAGATGAACAATTGATGAGTATGGAAGTATTATCATGGTATGCTGATATTGTGAATTATCTTGTTACAGATCAACTTCCAGAGCATTGGACCAAGCAAGATAAAGCCAAATTTTTAACAGAAATAAAAAATGTCTTTTGGGATGACCCTTATCTGTTTAAATAATGTACATACCAAATTATTAGACGATGTGTCTTAGAAAATGAATTTCAAAATATCCTTTCAGTCCGCCATGAACAAGCTT
Source organism: Citrus glauca (assembly GCA_029633175.1). Classification (NCBI taxonomy): domain Eukaryota; kingdom Viridiplantae; phylum Streptophyta; class Magnoliopsida; order Sapindales; family Rutaceae; genus Citrus; species Citrus glauca. Next base: position 25,727,158 of record JAQOOD010000009.1, read on the forward strand.
GTGGAGGCCATTTCACATTAAAAAAACTGCAACTAGAGTTTTATAATGTGGTTTCTATTGGCCAACTATGTTTCGAGATACTTACACTTTCTGTTCTTTATGTGATAAGTGTTAATGAATGGGGAGCATTACACGAAGAAATATGATGCCACTAAATCTAATTTTAGTGGTTAAGATTTTTGATGTATGAGGTATCGGCTTCATAGGACCCTTTCCCCCTTCTTTTGGCCATCAATACATGTTGGTTGTTGTTGATTACGTATCGAAATGGGTATAAGCAATTCCATGTAGAATCAATGATCACAAGGTAGTGATAGGATTTTTTAAAAGCAACATTATTTCAAGCTTTGGATTTCTTCGAGCAATAATCAGTGATGGTGGTACGCACTTTTGTAACAAAGCATTCAAAGCTCTTTTGACAAAGTATTTCATCACTCACAAAGTGGCGACCCCATATCATTTGCAAAGCAGTGGCCAAATTGAGATCTCCAATCGAGAAAAAAAAAGCATATATTAGAAAAGACTGTAAGGCCAGACAAAAAAGATTGGTCATTAAAATTTGATGTTGCATTATGGTCATATAGAATGACTTTCAAGACCTCAATTAGGATGTCACCCTATAGGTTAGTGTATGGAAAAGCTTGCCACCTACCTATGGAACTCGAGCATTGAGCGTACTGGGCCATCAAGAAATTCAACTTTGACATTCATTGTAACATTCTACTATATTATTTACTTAAAAATGCTTAAAAACACAGTTACTCTTAATCTAAATACGAATTCTAAAAGTTTAGCACAATCCAACAAAAAATTTCTTACAGAAAAGTAAAAGTCATATAGAGATTTCTTAGTTTATTCAAAAACTTAATTATTACATAAAGCCAAAATATTTATTTTTATTAACACAAAGTTGAGCCCATCATAAAATCCCAAGGTCGGTTATGCCCATATGCACTTCGTCTTGGTTAGGACTGGGAGCCAGCTTGTCCTACTCATCGTTACCTGCAATGTAAGGACTTAGTGAGCTAATGCCCAATAAGATAACATTTTGATGTATGTATAAATTATGTGCATATGAATAACCATATTAACTCTTAAAATAAACTTAGAAAATACAAAACAACTTTATTTGGGCCCTAGGTATATTGCACTACAAGGTTGGCACTTTTACTCTTTAAACAATATGCCCTTAGGCCTCATTAGTTGATCTTTTGGGCGTTACGTATCGCCGTCCCCAAAAGATTTTTTTCAACTTAGCTTTGAGGGCTTGCCTTTCTTAGAACTTTACAACCTAGTAGTACAATCAACTACTTTTCATAAATTCATTTTCTAAAATGTTTTCTTCATAATGTAGTCCATGGTATGTATACATCCAATGCAACTTATAACATTTTAGATTCCTCGATGAATCAACACACAACATTATTTAAAAACAAGAGGCGACATAACTGCATTTTCTTCATAAGTATAAGTATCACATATTAGATGGCAGAGCTGACCATAATATTGAGTGTTAGAAAATGCATATTTATAAAGGAGAAAGCCATCATTTTACATTTTAAGTCTTACTAACAACCCTTACTTTTATGTGTTTTAGCTTTTTCTAATTTAATTATGTGTGTTTTATTTTAATTAAGTATTTTATGTATTTTAGGGGCATCATAGTCATTTCATAATAAAACAAGAGAGCAAATGGCAAAACGGACATCACTTTTGAACTCAGGATAGTTGAAAACCTTAGGAGAAGCATAAAAGGAAAAACGACATTGTTCACATAGACGGATCGATGATGTGACATTGACCGATGATATGGCATTGACTGATGAGGTATCATGATCCTGTTGGACTAAAATTCTTATGTACTGTCGATGGTGACGTGGCAGAATATTAGTGGACCAAAAAACACTCGTAGGGTACATGCAACACATGGGATTATTTTCAACCAAACCGCGTTACTGTACAAACCGTGTCACTGTTCAAGCCGCATAGTCAAACAATGTACTGTTCACTCGTACTGTTGATGCATACTGTTGACTGATGACATGGCGCAATCCTGAGCGTCCAAATTATTTTTAATCCGATGGTCATGATTGACTCGATATTTCTATAAAAAGAGGGCCTCCCCCACCTAATTTGATATCTTTGAATCTATTTTTGGACTCTATTTTCTGTAATTCATTCTCCATCTTGTATTTTCTACGTATTTTAATAAATTTCCATTTTACCCCTAGTTCAATTATGAGTGGCTAATTTTCTTTCAAGCTTGGGTTGAAGGTGAAGTCTCAACATGTGTCATGGGCTTTATTTGGTAAATTTATTTTCTCTTCCCCTCTAGTTTTTGTTAATGTTTTGACTTTTCGTTGACAAATAATAATAATCTTGACTAGTACCGTCCTGGTTTCACCGGCTCCCTAGCATAAGGTTATTATTATTTGGCACGATAAGCTCTTAGCACCATATTTATTAAAGCGTGGTTCATGAGGTATGGATTCCACCCTTATGATTTAATTGGTATTAATAAGAAATATTTAGCCCATAATGCATGTTGATATGGATCCAGATACCCAAGTACGTCATTTCAATAGAATTCTCTTCAATTTATTCTTGCCATTTTAATTTCAATTTTAGAATTTATTCTCACTATTTTAATTTAAGTTTTAGAATATTCCAAATCATTTTCCACCACAAATCCAACCACGCATTTACAAAATTAATTTTATATATAATTAAAATCTACCTCCTCGTGAGATCGATACTCGTTAACATTGATCTATACTACAATAGATTCGTGCACTTGCGAGTTCAATAAAATTTGCACAACAAGTTTTTGGCGCCGTTATCGGGGAGGTAAGTAATTTTAATTCATAGAATTAATTTTTGTAAATATTTCCATTTAATTTTTTTCTTGTATTTTTTTTTAAAAAAGAGAAAAAATGTGGATCTACATTTAAAGATTAGTATTTTTTCCTTTTTCTCTTCTTTAAAATTTTGTAATTTAATTTTCAATTTATTTTTCTTTGTAATTTTTTGTTTATCTTATTAATTTATTTTTAGTTAATTTATTTCACGTATTTTTTGTGTATTTTTATAGTAAGGTTGTAATAGCGCCATAAGGTTAGTATCATAATTTCTCCCTCTTCTTTATTTCTATTTGTTTTGTTCCCATCTTTATTTTTATTTTATTTTGCATACATGGTCGTAGGTTATTATTGCCTAATCTTGAACCTATAAACCTTGAACTAGAAAAAACACTTCGCACACACAAGCACGTTAAAAATAAATTTGGAATGGATTTACAAGCACCACAGGAGAGGCCATTTAAGGACTATTTCAATCCTTTAGCTAATTTGAGCACATCATGTATAAAATACCAAATGTAGCCGCTAAGAGTTTTGAACTAAAACCTAGCGTGCTAAATTGTCTCTCCACATTCTATGGTTTAGAAAATGAGGACCCATATAATCATCTGAATGATTTTCACGCTATTTGCCAAACCTTTAAATACGAGAAGGTTTTAGACGATGATGTTAAACTCATATTATTCCCAATTTCTTTAAAGGATAGTGCTCGTTCATGGTTAAATACTTTGCTTGCTAATAGCATTGCATCATAGGAACAAATGGTTACAAAATTTTTGAATAAATATTTCCCAGTGCAGAAAACCAATGCTATTCGTAGGGAAATCTCAGAGTTTACGCAGAGAGATGATGAGCAATTTTTCAAAATATGGGAGCGATTCAATGGGCTACTCTTGAAGTGTCCACATCATGGGTACGAGAAATGGCACCAATGCCAATACTTTTTGGAGGAATTATTGCCGAATGTCCAAGAATCGCTAATGGCAACAAGTGGAGGAGAGCTAATGTCAAAAAATGCAAAAGAGATTTGGGAATTTTTCCAGCGACAAGTAGATAATTCCCAACAACGGAGTCGATCACTCAGGAATACTAGAAGAATTAAGGGAGTAAATGAGGTTCACATTGGCGAGTCAAGTTCAAAAATTAAAGAAGTCAAGGAGATAATTGAAGGTCTCGCTCGACAAATAGCGTCGTTATTGACTGCTAAATCAACAGAGCCACATGACCATGACTCATACTCAGATCAAGCCAATGCATAGGTGTAATGAGAAAACCATCAAATTGCAACCCATACTCCAATACATATAACCCTGAATGGAGAGACCACCCCTGTTTTTCATGGTCTTAAGGATTTTAACAGAATGGACCAGCAACTTCAGCTCCACCAATGCAACCAATTCCTCAAAATCCTCAAGCCTCTCAGCCACTATTTAGACCATACAATCAGAACCAGAACCACTCTCAACCAAGACTATGGGAGGATGCATTTTAGAATTTCAGGAATGTTACTCACTCCACGATTGAGCAGCAGAACCGCACTATTGATGGACTACGAAATGAGTTGAGAGCAGGCTTCAACTCGCAAGCCTAATCAGTTTTAAGCCTGGAGAAGATGGTGGAACAATTTGCTTCTTCAGTTCAGACCTTGGCAATGATTGTTGAGAAAGGTAAATTTCTAAGTCAACCAGTGCCTAACCTTAAAGGAGTACATGAAGCAAATACTAGTTCACCACAGCAGTATAGAGAGGTCAAAGCCGTCATGACCTTGCAAAAAGGAAAAGAAGTCGACAACAAAGTGGAAATGCCGGTGACAAAAGACAATCAAATTGTATCTGTAAGTGTTGAGGACTCATCATCGGAGGAGAAAGAAGAAACCAACCCATGATTATATGTTCCCAAAGCTCCTTTTCCTCAGAGGTTAGCTAAATGAAAGAAGGGAAAATCCACAGGTAAGATTCTCGAAATCTTCAAACAGGTAAATGTTAACATCCCATTGCTTGATGCTATTAAATAAGTTCCATCTTATGGCAAGTTTCTTAAAGACCTTTGTACTAAAAAGAGAAATATTTATGTTCAAAAGAAGGCATTTTTAACAGAAAACGTTAGTTCTATATTTCAACATAAAATTCCTTTAAAATGCAAAGACCCAGACTTCCCCATTATTTCATGTAGCATAGGGAACCGCACAATTGAGAATACTTTGTTGGATTTAGGAGCTAGTTTAAATTTGTTGTCTTATTCAGTTTTCGTGAAACTTGAACTGGGAGAATTACACCCAACTCTAGTGGTGTTACAACTTGCAGATCGGTCCACGAAAATACCTCGTGGTATTGTGGAGGACGTACTTATCTAGGTAGACAAGTTTTATTTTCTTGTTGACTTCATTGTAATTGACCTAACCAGTACAGGATTCAAAGAAACACATCCCCATTATCCTAGGCTGACCTTTCTTGGCAACTGCGGATGCTCACATTCAATGTAGGATTGGAAATATGCAGTTGTCCTTCGGCAACATGACTATGGAGCTGAACATATTCAACATTGCCAAACAACCTCACAATATAGATGATCGAATTGTTGATGTGGATTTAATTGTAGCATTAGTTGATGACACTTTTGTTTTAAACTTTAGTGATGATCCTTTACAAACATGTTTAACTCACTTTGGTTTGGATTTTGATATTGACTGATTGATTGATGAGGTCAACGCTCTACTTGACTCAGCACCATCCATAGACACTAATAAATGGAAGTCAAGAGTTGAACAACTAGCACTATAAGAGAAGAAACTCATCCCATCATCAGAATCACCACCAAAACTCGAGCTCAAACCATTGCCCAACACTCTGGAATATGCATTTTTGGGGGAAAAAAGTACTTTACCGGTAATCATCTTAGTATTCCTTAATGACAAACAAAAAGGCAAGTTGTTGGATGTTTTAAAAGAACACAAAGGAGCATTAGGATGGACCATAGCGGATATAAAAGGTATAAATCCAGTAGACTGTATGCATTACATTCACCTTGATGAAAATGCTAAATCTACTTGGGAAATGAAACGTTGGTTAAATCATAATATGAAAGAAGTTGTTAGAACAAAAGTCCTTAAACTATTAGACGCAGGTATCATTTACCCCATTTCTGATAGTTCATAGGCCAGTCCTGTACAAGTTGTCCCCAAAACGTTAGGAGTCACTGTAGTTACCAATGGTGATAAAGAATTGACACCAACTTTAGTAACTACAGGATGTCGTGTATGCATTGTGTTAGTAATATACCCTAAAGGCCAATCGAATGGTGATTTGATTGTTTAGGGAATGATTGTATTTGAATAGCATTTTGATATTTATAAAATGGCAAAGTTATCAATATTCATATATTAATTTAATGAATATAGTCCAAAAAGTAAAATAGTTAAGGAACACATTCTCGAGTATGTCGAGAATATGAAACGTGTATCCTTTGTACTATATTTCTAAAATAGTTCCTAGTGGTGGATTTATGATTGGACATTATAAATTCCTATAAACACTAGTATGTGTTATGACTCCTTATGGTATGTGATATTAAGATGGATGGTGAGTTTCATATAATTGACATGAGATGTCAAGTCAAACACATAAGTACTTGTTAAGAGAACGAGTTTACTGAACTTGACCGAATATAGTAAGCCATATGGTCGTGAGTGTTAATGACTTATTATACATTGTAACAGACACTATGTTGAGTAATGGTCTTTAGACCTGAGGCATAACAGATGTCTTATACATAGACATCTCTGATATGTGAATGCATAACGATTGATTCCTAATCACGGAAGAGATCTAGCAATAGCTGTCATGGTTGGCTATGTATGAAGACAAGTTGATGGCCAATATGGAATTCATCACTTTGTAATATACAAAAGGATGTCCCTATGAGATAATATGAATTGGCATGAGAAATCCTTGGCCAAGGTGAAATATATTTGAAGGAGTTCAAATTATATTATCATGCCAAGTTCATTTATATTTATTTTGAGATAAAGCACAACTGCTTAACATAATAAACCATAAGCTGTGCTTTTCTCTAGACATGGATGATGAAAAGACCAAGACATAGAGATACAATGGAATAGGTTCTATAGATCCAACAATTCTTGTTATTTGGATAGTCGTGATATACTGCTAGGTGTCACTCATGACTTGTAGAAACCTTATGATCAATATTGGTAAAGCGTATTACCAATGCATCTTAAGGTCATTAGAAAGGTTCTAATTGATGACTAAAAGTTTAGCATCATTTAATGAATAAAGAGTTATCATTAAAATAGTTCTATTACCTTATAACTAAGAACCTAAAAGGTCACACACAATATAGAAATGAAAAAGGAGTTACTAGAAAATGAGAAGTTAGATTTCCTAATTTTAGGAAAATCAATATTTATATTATAATTCATTGAGAATGAATATAAATATATCTTAAATATGATTTAAGATAGAAATTTATATGTTCCATAAATATTTTAAGGAACAAAATAAATTTCATAAATCCTCAATTAAACATTAAGGAATGTCGAGCACGTAAAATGACCATTTTGGACATGTTCGGGTTCATATATGATTATGGACTTCTAGATCAATTTTGGGTTTAGAATTATGGGCTTTTATTGGATCCAATATGGATTAAGAGAAAGCATTAGAACATGTCACAAGAGAAGCCCACATTTAACCATTTGATGTGATCAAAATGGGGTTAAATAATTAATTCCGAAATTAATTAATATTAGCTATTTATTTATTTGATTAAATAGTTTATTGAAGTGATGAGATCAATTTCAATAAATAATGGCTAAGTGGGTGGGTCTAGCACATGATAATGTTTGGTGCCATTATTAGACATAATGGTGGCTTTATTTGGTGGAAGGAATCAACATGAGCTAGCATTCATGTTCCTTCATTATCTCTCTCATTTCTTAATGAAATTTCGAGATTCTAAATCCTCTGAACTCCTAGAACATTTCTAAGTGTGGACTGATTAGAGGCATCACAATTGGGGTGCTTAAAGGATCTCAGATCGTGGCAAAACAGAAGCTGTTCATGCAGAGCTGTTTTTCTGGACAGTGTTCGGAGCTTGCTGTTTTCAGTCGTTTTCTCCTACTTCACGAAGTCATTTCTGAAACTACAAGTGAGGTAATTAAACTTCAATCTTGCCTCTTGATTTTAGTTTTTGAATGAAGTCGATCCGAGGTTTCTAGAGCTTCCGCCATCTGTTTTAATTTTACTGCGCAATAGTTGTGTTATTAGGAACCTCATGGACAAATGTTGTCCTTCACATTGATTATAGAAAGTTGAATTCTGTCACACGTAAAGACCATTTTCCTTTACCATTTATCGATCAAATGCTTGATAGATTAGCAGGCCATGAATTTTATTGCTTTCTAGATGGCTACTCAGGATATAATCAGATTCCTATAGTACCAAAAGATCAAGAGAATATCACTTTCACTTGCCCTTTTGGCACATTTGCATATAGGAGGATGCCATTTGGATTATATAATACACCTGCTACATTTCAACGATGCATGTTAAACATTTTTTCTGATATGATTGAATGAGTTCTTGAGGTCTTTATGGATGACTTTTCTATCTTTGGTGACTCGTTTGATCAATGTTTACATCATCTAACACTAGTTCTTCAGAGATATATCGAAAAGAACTTAGTCTTAAATTGGGAGAAGTGCCATTTTATGGTAAAACAAAGTATTATTCTTGGTCACATCATTTCGAGCAAAGTTATTGAGGTTGACAAAGCCAAGGCGGATCTCATTTCTAATTTTCCTCCACCCAAAACAGTCAGAGAAGTAAGATCTTTCATTGGGCATGCTGGTTTTTATAGACGTTTCATTAAAGATTTTAGCAAAGTTTCTAGACCCTTATGCAATTTGCTTGCTAAGAATGTATCTTTTATCTTTAATGATTCATGTCTTGTGACTTTTGATAAATTAAAGCAATTGTTGACATCATCACTCATCATTTAGCCCCCAAATTGGAGCTTACCATTTGAACTAATGTGTGATGCATCTGATTATGCAGTAGGAGCAGTATTAAGACAAAAAGTTGATCGGAGCAGTATTAGGACGAAGAGTTGATCGGATTCCCCATGTTATTTACTATGCTAGTATGACATTGAATGATGCACAGTCGAACTATTCAACTACTGAAAAAGAAATGCTAGCAGTAGTGTTTGCATTGGAAAAATTTCGATCTTATCTCATTGGTTGTAAAATAATTATGTTCACAGATCATGTTGCTCTTAAATATCTTCTCATAAAGAAAAATGCAAAAGCTAGACTAATTCGTTGGGTGTTATTTTTGCAGGAATTTGACTTGGAATTCAAAGATAAGAAAGGCACAAAAAATGTTGTGGCAGACCATCTCTCTCGTCTATATTTTAACGCAATTACAGAGCCATTAACATTTCAGTGCTAAGAAAACAACTACAAAAGTTTTATAATGTGGTTTTTATTGGCCAACTATATTTTGACACGTTTACACTTTCTGTTCTTCATATGATAGGTGTCAACGAATGGGGAGCATTATACGAAAGAACATAATGTCGCTAAATCCAATTTTAGTGGTTGAGATTTTTGACGTATGGGGTATCGACTTCATGGGACCTTTTCCCCCTTCTTTTGGCCATCAATTTATATTGGTTGTTGCTGACTATATATCAAAATAGGTAGAAGCAATTCCATGCAGAACTAATGATCATAAGATGGTGATAGCATTTTTGAAAAGCAACATTGTTTCGCGCTTTAGATTCCCTTGAGCAATAATCAGTGATGGTGGTGCCCACTTTTGTAACAAAGTATTCAAAGCTCTTTTGACAAAGTATCCAATCACTCACAAAGTGGCAACCCCATATTATCTGCAAACCAATGGCCAAGTGGAGATCTCCAATCGAGAAATAAAGCACATATTAGAAAAGACGGTGAGGCCAGACAAAAAAGATTGGTCATTAAGACTTGATGATGCATTATGGACATATAGAACGACTTTCAAGATACCGATTAGGATGTCACCCTACAGGCTAGTGTATGAAAAAGCTTGCAACCTACTTGTAGAACTCGAGCATCGTGCATATGGGCCATCAAGAAATTCAACTTTGACATGCAGTAAGCCAGCTCATAGAGAAGATTACAACTGCCAGAACTTGAAGAAATTCGCAATGACGCATACGAAAATGCCAAGATTTATAAACAATGAATGAAAGTCTTCTATGACAAGCAAATTATGAGAAAATCTTTCACTCCGGGTCAGAAAGTGCTTTTGTTCAATTCTCGCTTGCACCTATTCCCAGGTAAGTTACGCTCTCGTTGGTCTGACCCATTTATTGTTGATACTGTTTTTCCGCATAGAGTAATTGAAATTAAGGACCTAAAGAACAGTGTCACATTTAAAGTTAATGGTCAAAAGATTAAAGCCATATATAGAGTACCAACCACATGGAGAAAACATCGAAATAAATTTGAGTGACCCACCAGATTTGAATTAATTTTTTTTTCTTCTCAGTGATTTGATTTTTCTTTCTTTCTTTTTATTATTCTTTAGCTAATTGAAATTATTTTTGCATAAGTGTGTTTGTTTTACCATTAAGTTTTCTCTTATCATTGTTAATCATGAGTATCATACTTAGACCATTCCTCCTGAACATTCTTAAACCACTTCAACGTGTCCAAACTCATCTCAAAAGGCAGATTCAATTTTGTAAAACACATCGCATTTGGGCTCTACAACCACCAGAGTTAGTAACCTATGTTAAGGGTTTAGAACGCCAACTCAGAGATATTGAGAGAAGTATTTACGACATCCAGTTGGAGCATGAGGTAAATTCAATAAGAGGACGATTTTAATTTTCTTTGTGTGTTTTAATTTGTTTTTCTGTTTGTGTGCTTTAGTTTGTTACCCTGGTGAAGTGGCGGATAACGGTACTCCGTGACAATCAAGTCGGTTACTTCAGTTTCCTATAATAACTGATATTCTAAGGCGAATGTATGGACAGAACCGAAATTCTAGCAAAGCTTCACAAGCGATTCCCTTTACTTCCTCAGAGTGCGCTCCTTACGATCTATAAAGCTTGGTCCGAACGCATGCGATTGCTCATAAGGAATAACATACCTGCTGACATCTGTTGGTTAATCAAGGCGAAAGTACAATTGGCAGGTGAGTTACCTCTAAAAATTACTGCATACATGCTTGGTTGTGGGAAAGAAAATTATGCAAGAAAACAAAGAGCTTGAAGACTTTTTGTTACTTTTCATAAGTGTGCCAGAATGAGTTGTAATACAAATTCATGTTCTTTAGGAATGCTGTCTGATAAAATGGAAGATAAGATTCAATTCATTAGGGATGGCTTGAATAAGGAGTCATTGAATGATATCCTTCTGTCTCTTGAAACGCATCCCAGTGGATATCTGCAAGGAGCGATTCTCTAGTTATGACCATTATTCCAGAAAGAGCATGCACGATATAGTCTCGGAAATCTGACTATAAACGACCATGTTTGCCAGTTTATAAGAAAACTCGATGGGAAGCCTATCCTCGACCCATAGAGGGCGTTCAAGTCGTTTCTGGACGTAAAATTAGAGGAAGATGTGAGCCACAGTCACAATTACCTATAAATATCCTTTTACTTTACTGTTATTTTATTTCATTTCACTGTTGTTTTATTGTCTGCATTATTGCCTTTAATAATTTTATTACTGTTTGTTTTTTTTACTAGTTTTTTTTTACTATCGAGCCATGTGCTTTACGCATTATTTGACACTGACACGCCACCTCATACACAGTTGTGATCCACTGTCACCAAGATTCTTAAATATGACTTTTTGTTAAGCACTCACAAATTGGTTTTCAGAAATATTCCAATGGCAGCTACTCTCAATAGACAATTCAAGAACATTGTTGTGCTTTCTGGATTTACCTATGACAAATATAAAGAGTTCGTTGATGCAGCCATAGATCTTGGTCGAAGCATAGCAGAGAGAAAATTACACTTGGTGTATGGAGGAGGTAACCGAGGGTTATCAAAATTGGTCTCAGAAGCTGCTTTTGTCAGAGAAAGCCAAGTGTTAGGCATCATCCCAAGAGTCCTAAAACCTTTGGGCAGTGTGTCTGACTCACCGACTGGAGAAGACTTAGTTGTCTCAGGTATGTAAGAATGAATAACTGAAATGCTTAATCATGCCGATGCTTTTATTTTCCTTCCAGGAGACCTTGCAATACTAGAGGCACTTATCACACTAGCATCTTGGGCCTACTGCACATTCACCATAAACCCATTGGTTTGTTAAATGTTAATAATTTTTATGATGACTTTATTGCATTTCTTAACCATGCAATAAAAAATTATTTCGTTCCTTCTAATGTGAAAAAACTTTTTATTTGTGCTCGCACTGCTAATGAGCTACTTGATATGTTACAAGCTTATAAACCAGAGCCAGACCCCTGGAGCTTTGAGTTGGAGCGTTCAAATGATGATGGTAACAGTAGCTGCAGTAAAAAGTACAAATTAGATTTAACTCTACGCTTGTTAATATTTTCTTATGTGTTGCACCACTCAGGTGATGTCTTCTAAACTCTATTTCTTTCCTTTAAAACATTGAGAACAATGTTTCGTTCTGGTTGAAGATGGCTGAATATGGAGTGTAGTGACTCTAGAAATGCATCTTCATCGTTTGAAAAAAGAAATTTAAAAAAAAATTCAGATATTTTCTTTTTCTTTTTCTTTATTATGTTTTTATGTTCATTTTTTTCTTTTTTCTAATTTCTCCTTTATAAATATACATTTTCAAATTTTTTTAGTCAAAGATGGCTGAATATGGAGTGTAGTAACTCTAGAAATGCATCTTTTGAAGTTAAAAAAAATCATTTTCTATCATTTTCTAATTAGTTTTTCTACATCATTTTTACATTTTTGCATGTATATTTTGCTTTCATGTTTAGAATAGGTTGTGGGTAGGCAGTTGTTAAAAAATAAATTGTGATTTGTTTTAACATTGGATGACATGATGAGTTTCAAATTTTAGTATTTGTATTATCTTTAGTCTGAAGTGATGTTACGCTATATTTGCTACTCTACATGTTGATGTCGGAGACAAATATGAGTTGCTTGAAGGAATGAACATGTCATAATAAATACCAAGTGAGTTTTTGAGCCTATTATTTTTCTTGGAGAGTAACCTTTTTACCCATTCTTTATACAACTTAGCAGTTTATTATTGTATACACAATCTCTAGATTTCTTTTGAATTAACCCTAAAAAAATAAATAAAAATAAAAATTATAAAAAAAGAAAAAAGTGTGTGTTGCTACATTTGGAAGCCCATCTAATTAGTAGATATGGAAGATTATTTAGAGCCCTAAAAGATGATGGAAATGTCATCTTTGATCCGTTTGAGCCTTTCTAGCCATCCTTTTTATCAAATATCCATAGTTAACCCTTCTGAGCCTTTAAAAAAAAAATTTCTTTGTCAACTTATCATCTTGACCCACTCTGATTTGGAGTATTACCCAATATCTTACAAGATCCATCACCTATTTATGTTTGAGAAAAATATAAATAAACATTTTGTATAGTGAAGTTATGCCTAGTTCAAAAAAAATTGTTTCTTAAAAAAAAGAAAAAAATTGTTGTTTCAAAGAAAAAACAATAATAGCTGAAATCCACCTTTCAACTTCCAAAAAAAAATTCCTTTGCATTTTCTCAAACATACACTTTGTTTTTCCTATTTCCCTTCCTTGGTAGCCATGTCCCTAGCCTACGCTACGTCCTAATAAAAGTCATTCTTCATTTTAGGGAACTATAGTCTGAAGTAGAAGCTAGTTATATGGGCTAAAAGGATGCAGTGATGCATAAAAAAATAAATAAATAAATAAATTGGGTTGAATAGTATTTTTATTTGACTTGAGATCGTATTGTTTCTAAGTTAAGGGCATATTTCTTTCATTTTGTTGAGAGCATGTGATATCATTTCTTGATTATTTTCTCTCAATTACCATTCATTAGAGTGACTATTTTTATTGGGTTTAATTTATTTGATGAGAGTGTCACTACTTTCAGTGAGATTTTGGGGTTTGACATGTCATTCTTGAAGGTAGTTACGACAAAGTCTACTTGACTGATTCATGTGGATGGTTGATGTGGGTGTGATATTTCTTTAGACTTGAGATAATGCTTATACTTTTATTTGATTGAGATAATGCTTATACTTTTATTTGGTTGTTATCATTAGTCTGATTAAATAAACAAGAGTGTTTAAAAAAAATATTTTTGAATTTTGTTTTCGCTTTATTTGCTAGGGACTAGCAATAAGCTGGATAAGGGGTGTGTTGAGTATTAGAAAATGCATATTTATAAAGAAGAAAGCCGTCATTTTATATTTCAAGTCTTACTAACAACCCTTACTTTTATGTGTTTTAGCTTTTTGTAATTTAATTATGTGTATTTTATTTTAATTAAGTATTTTATGTACTTTAGGGGCATTATAGTCATTTCATAATAAACGAGAAATCAAATGGCAAAAAGAGCATCACTTTTGAATTAGGATAGTCGAAAACCTTAGGAGGAGCATAAAAGGAAAAATGGCACTGTTCACATAGACGGATTGATGACGTGGCATTGACCGATGATGTGGCATTGACTAATGAGGTGTCATGATCCTGTTGGACTAAAATTCTTATGTACTATTGATGGTGACGTGCCAGAATATTAGTGGACAAAAAAAGGCGCGTACGGTACATGCAACGCATGAGATTATTTTCAACCAAACCGCATTACCGTGCAAACTGTGTCACTATTCAAGCCGTATAGTCAAACCACGTACTGTTCATGCGTACTGTTGACTGATAACGTAGCGCAATCCTGAGCGTCGAAACTGTTTTTAATCTGATGGCCATGATTTACTTGATGTATCTATAAAAAAGGGCCTCCCTCCTAATTTGACACCTCTGAATCCATTTTTGAACTCTATTTTTAGTAATTCCTTCTCCATCTTGTATTTTCTACGTATTTTAATAAATTTCCATTTTGCCCCTAGTTCAATTATGAGTGGCTAATTTTCTTTTAAGCTTGGGTTGAAGATGAAGTCTCAACATGTGTCATGGACTTTATTTGGTAAATTAATTTTCTCTTCCCCTCTAGTTTTTATGGATGTTTTGACTTTTCGTTGACAAATAATAATAATCTTGTCTAGTACTGCCCTGGTTTCACCGGCTTCCTAGTATAAGGTTATTATTATTTGGCACGATAAGCCCTTAGCACCATATTTATTAGAGCGTAGTTCATGAGGTGTTGATTCCCCCTCATGATTTAATTGGTATTAATAAGGAATATTTAGCCCATGATGCATGTTGATACGGATCCAGATACCCAAGTACGTCATTTCAATATAATTCTCTTCAATTTATTCTTGCCATTTTAATTTCAATTTTAAAATTTATTTTCACCATTTTAATTTAAGTTTTAGTATATTCCAAATCATTTTCCACCAAAAATCCAATCACGCATTTACAAAATAAATTCTACATATAATTAAAATCCACCTCCTCGTGGGATCGACACTCGTCACCATTGATTTATACTACAATAGATTTGTGCGCTTGTGAGTTCAATAAAATTTGTACAACAACTTTTTGGCGCCATTACCGGGGAGGTAAGTAATTTTAATTCATAGAATTAATTTTTGTAAATAACGTTTCTGTTGACTTTGAGCTGCCTGCATTCTTTGACGTATTTTATCAATTTCTTCAAACGAGGCAGTAATTAAGTCGGGTCCAAGATGCCATCACTTGCCCATCTCATCCCAATGAATAGGCGATCTACATTGTCTACAATATAGAGCTTCATATGGTGCCATGCCATGCCGATCTACATTATCTACAAGTGAGACTTTTTTCCACGAACTCTACTATATCCTTTTTCATTCTAAGCCACCAATAATGCTTCTTTAAGTCTTTGTACATTTTTGTTGTGCTAGGGTGAAGTGAATATAGTGTTGTGTGAGCCTCAAGTAGAATTTCTTTCTTTATCTTTATTGTCTGGTACACACATCCTGTCATTAAACAAGATGATTCCCCTCTCTGACTTTTTAAATGACATATCCTTTGAGTTGGCTTCTATCTTCAAGTTCTTCAAGTAGGAATCGCTTTCCTGCCCCTCTTTAATCTTTTCTAATAAAGTTGAATAAAGTGTCATGTTGGCTAATTTTCCTACTACTAGCTCGATCTCTGCCTTGCATATATCATCTTGTAAGCTTAGGTAGAATCCTTAAAGATGACAAGCTTGACTTTCTACTTAGTGCATTTGCTACCACATTTGCTTTTCCAGGATGATAATTTATTTTGCAGTTGTAGTCCTTGACAAGCTTTAGCCAATCACAGTCGTAGTCCTTGACATCCCAGTGGATATGTACAAGAAGCGATTCTCAAGTTATGACCATTATTCCAGAAAGAGCATGCATGATATAGTATCGGAAATCTGACTATAAATGACCCTGTTTGCCAGTTTATAAGAAAACTGGATGGGAAGCCTATCCTCGACCCATAGACGGCGTTCAAGCCGTTTCTAGATGTAAAACTATAAGAAGAACTGAGTCACAATCGCAACTACCTATAAATATATTTTTACTTCAATGTTGTTTTATCATTTGTATTATTGTCTTCAATAATTTTATTTTATCATTTTTTCCTTTTTACTGTTTGCTATTTGACTCTTGAGCTATGTGCTTTACGCGTTAATTGACACTAACATGCTACCTCATACACAGCTGTGACCCACTTGCACCAGGATTCTTAAATATGATTCTTTATTAAGCATTCCCAAATTATTTTTGAGAAGTATCTCAATAGCAGTCACTCCCAATAAATAATTTAAGAACATTTGTGTGCTTTCTGGATTTACCTATAATAAACATAAAGAGTTCATTGAGGCAGTTATAGATCTTGGTCGAAGCATATAAGAGAGAAAATTACACTTGGTGTATGGAGGAGGTAACCGAGGGTTATCAAAATTAGTCTTAGAAGCTGCTTTTGTCAGCGGAACCAAGTGTTAGGCATCATCCCAAGAGCCCTAAAACCTTTGGGCAGCTTGTCTGACTCACCGACTGGAGAAGAATTAGTCATCTCAGGTATGCAAGAAAGAATAAATGAAATGCTTAATCATACTGATGCTTTTATTTTCTTCCATGAGATCTTGCAACTCTAGAGGCACTTATCACATTAACATATTGGGCTCATTTTCACATTCAGAACCCATCGATTTATTAAATGTCAAAAACTTTTATGATGGCTTTATCGCATTTCTTAATCATATAATAAAAAATTATTTCATTCCTTCCACAGTGAAAAATTTTTTATTTGTGCTCACACTACTAATGAGCTACTTGATATGTTACAAGTTTATAGACCAAAGCTAGACCCCAGGACCTTTATGTTGGAATATCCAAATAATGATGGTAACAGCAGTCGTAGTAAAAAGTACAAATTAGATTTAACTCTCCGCTTATAAATATTTTCTTTTGTGCTGTACCACCCAGGTGATGCCTTCTAAACTCTACTTCTTTCCTTTAAAAAATTGAGGACAATGTTTCGTTTTAATTGGGTGGAGTGAATAGTTGACAATTGTGGAATCTTGGTTAAGTTTTTATTGATTTTTTTGTTGTAGAGACTAACCGTGGCTAACTTTTTGTGTTGAAGATGGCTGAATATATAGTGTAGTTACTTTAAAAACGCATTTTCTTCGTTTAAAAAAACAAAAAAAAATAAAAAAATCCAGACATTTTCTTTTTCTTTATTGAGCTTTGACAATCATTTTTTTCTCTAACTTCTTCTTTCTAATTTCTCTTTTATGAATCTACACTTTCAAATTTTTGATTCGAAAATGGTTGAATATGGAGTGTAGTGACTCTAGAAACACATATTCTTAGTTTTAAAAAAAAGATCATTTTCTTTTTCTATTATCTTAAATGTAACTTTTTTAATTAGTTTTTCTACATCATTTTTACATTTCTGCATGCATATTTTCTTTTGATATTTAGAATAGGTTGGGGGGTAGACTGTAGTTCAAAAACAATTATGTGATTTTTTTAACATTGGATGGCATAATGACTTTCAAATTTTAGTAGTTGTATTATGTTTGGTCTTAAGTGATGTTACACTATAATTGCTACTCTACATGTTGATGTCGAAGACAAATATAAGTTGTTTGAAGGAATGCACATGTCATAATAAATTTCAAGTGAGGTTTTGAGCTTGTCATTTTTCTTAGAGAGTAACCATTTTTGTCCGTTCTTCATACAACTTATTAATTTATTATTTTAGATACGATCTCTAGATTTCTTTTGAGTCAACCCTCTAAAAATATTTTAAGATAAAAAAAAGTGTGTTGCTACATCTTAAGGTCGATTTAATTAGTTGAAGATTAATAGATCCCTAAAAGACGATAGAAATGTCATCTTTGACCCGTTTCAGCCTTTCTAGCAAACCATTTTGTGAAATATCCATAGTTAACCCTTTTGAGCATTTAAAAAAAAAAATTTCTTTGTCAAACTTATCATCTTGACCCACTCCAGTTTAGAGTATTACCCGATATCTTACAAGTTCTATCACCTATTTATGTTTGAGAAAAAAAAGTAAATAATTATTTTGTGAAGTTGTGCCAAACAAAAGAAAATAAAAAAATTGTTGTTTAAAAAAAATAACAATAATAGATGAAATCCACCTTATAATTTTCAAAAGATCTCTACTTTTTCTCAAACATATATGTTGTTTTCCTTATTTTCTCTCCTTTGTTAGTTATATCCCTAGCCTACGTTATATCCTAATAAAAGTCTTTCTTAATTTTAGGGAGCTATAGTCTGAAGAAGAAGCTAGATATATGGGTTAAAAAGATGTAGTGGTGCATAAGAAAAAAATAAAATAAATTGGGCTGACTAGTATTTTTGTTTGACTTAAGATCGTATTATTTATAAGCTGCGGGCATATTTTTTTCATCTTGGTGAGAGTGTGTGGCATTACTTCTTTATTATTTTCTCTCAAATTTAGTTTTCATTGAAGTAACTATTTTTACTGGGTTTAATTTTCTTTTGAGAATGTCACTGCGTCCAGTGAGATTTTGGGGTTTGACATATCATTCTTGAAAGTAGCTGTGACAAAGTCTACTGGGCTGATTCATGTGGATAATTGATGTGGGTGTGATGTTTCTATAGACTGGAGATAATGATTATACTCTTATTTGATTGCTATCATTAGTCTGATTAAATAAACATGAGTATTTAAAAAAATATATCATTTTGGATTTGAATTTAGTTTTCTCTTTATTTGCTAGGGACTAACAATTGGGGGCTGTGTTAAGTGTTAGAAAGTATATATTTATAAAGGAGAAAGTCGTCATTTTATATTTCAAATCTTACTAACACCCTTACTTTTATGTATTTAAGCCTCTTGTGATTTAATTATGTTTGTTTTATTTTAACTAAATATTTTATATATTTTAGGGGCATCATGGTCATTTCACAATGAACAAGAGATCAGACAGCAAAACGGACATCACTTTTGAATTCAGGACAGTCGAAAATCTTAGGAGGATTATAAAAGGAAAAATGTCATTGTTCACATGTATAGTACTATTCACATGTACAGTACTGTCTATGTTACTGTTCACACATACGGAACGATGATGTGGCATTGACTGATGAGCTGTCACGATTCTATTGGACCAAAATTCTTATGTACTATTAATCGATAACGTGACAGCATGTCAGTAGACCAAAAATCTTATGTACGGTACAAGGATATACACGGGATTATTTACAACTAAACCGTGTCACTATTCGAGCCACCTGACTGTACAAACCACGTGGTCAAACCACATATTGTTGACTGATGACGTGGTGCAATCCTGAGCGTCCAAAATATTTTTAATTTGATGGTCATGATTTACTTAGTGTATTTATAAAAGGGGGCCTCCCCCTTAATTTGGCGTCCCTGAATTCATTTTTTAGTTCAATTTTCTGTAATTTCTTCTCCATCTTGTATTTTTTACATATTTTAATAAATTCTCATTTTGCCCCTACTTCAATTATGAGTAGCTAATTTTCCTTCAAACTTGGGTTGAAGGTGAAGTCTCAACATATGCCATAGGCTTTATTTAGTAAATTTACTTTCTCTTCCCCTCTAATTATTGCGGATGTTTTACTTTTCGTCGGTAAATAGTAATAATTTTGTCTAGATACCACCCTGGTTTCACCAACTCCCTAGTACAAGGTTATTATTATTTAACATGATGAACCCTTAGTACTATATTGATTAGAATGTGGTTCATGAGGAGTGGAAATCTCTCTCATGATTTAATTGAAATTAAAAAGGAATATTTAGCCTATGGCACATATTGATGAAGATTCAAATAACCAAGCGCTTCAATTATAATAGTTTCCTCTTTAATTTAATTCCGACATTCCAATTTAAATTCTAGGATAGTTTAAGTCACTTTCACGACAAATCCAACTACTTACATAGAAAAATTAATTCTACATATAATTAAAAGCCACCTCCTTGTGGGATCGACACTCGCCACCATTGATCTATTACAATAGATTCATGCACTTACGAGTTCAATAAAATTTACTCAATAGTAAACAACAAAATAATTTAATAACCAAATGGGGAGTTCACAAATTTGAGTAATTCACAGAAAAGGGAATAAAAACAACTTACTATGAATTTTAAAATCAAAATATAACACAACAAGACTATTAGGATGCGTCTTAAGAGTTATGACTTTTGACACAACCATTTTAGACAAAAAAAATTGTTTTTTTGGTTTTTTTGGGATTTTTATAAAATAAAATAAAATAAACACGCATATTTATAATTTACATCAACTACCCTTTCCCCCTAACCTAATCTAAACATTATTCATAATTTAAAAATATGCATGCAAAAAGACGAAAAAGATAAAGAAAACATGAATAATAAAAGAAGAAATAGGAAAGATCACACCTAAACAAGCAGTTGAAGATGCCTTTTTAGAGTCGCTACACCCTATATTCATCAATATTTGACATAAACATTACTAGAATTTGCTATATTCCACAGTAGGGGTGGGCAAAACTGGGTTCGGTTCGGGTCGGGTTTGGGTCAACCCGATCGGGATTTAGGTTGTTCGGGCTAAAAAAAATCAATTCGAATTTAATCCAAATTATTGACCTGACCCGATCCGACCGAAATTAAATTCGGGTAGGATCGAGTTGGATTTAAAACAAGTTGGATTGAGTTCGGGTCATTTCAGGTCTAATTAGGTCAGTTCCGATCTAATCGAGCCAGTTTGGATCGGTACAAATCGGGTCAATTCAATTAATGAAATTTCGAACTCTTTTTTTCCCTATTTTTGCAGTTTTTAGGGTGGTTTTAAGACATTTTTCTTAATTGTAGTCCTTTTTACTCATTTTCAACTAAAAAAAAAAAGAAAAAATGCTATGAAATCAAACGAATAAAGTTAAAATACTAGAATAAGATTATTTGCTTATTGCCTTGGAGGGTAGGACTAGGATTATTATTTGCTGAACAAGACATTGTCCTTAATGGCTTAAAGGAAAGAAGTAGAGTTTAGAAAACATAACCTCATAGCTCAAAGAAAATAGTTACAACCAAAGAGTTAAGTTAAACTTGTACGTCTTACTAGGGCTAGGGTTACCATCATTAGTCAACCATTCCAATGTCAAGATCCTAGGATCTTGCTCTAGTTTGTAAGCTTGTAAAAGATTAAGTAACTCATTAAAAGTAGAAGTATAAACAAAAAGATTTTTCGCAGGATGTAATAAAACGATTTTTAATTGAATGGTTCACAAATGTGAGCAACCCATAAACAAAAATTATTAACTTTTAGTAAAACGATGGGTTTTTTATGGATGTTTAAATGAGCCCAAGATGCAAATGTAATCAATTCCTCAAAAGTTGCAAGATCTCCTAGCAAGAAAATGAAAGCGTCAACATGATTTAACATCTCAGGTATTAGCTCTTGCATACTTGAGACAGCTAACTCTTCTCCAATTGGCACATTAGACATGCATCCCAGAGGTTTTAAGGCTTGTGGAATGATACCTAGTACCTGATTTCCTCTAATAAAAATAGCTTTTGAGACAAGTTTTGATAACCCGTAGTTACCTGCTCCATATACAATGTGCAATTTTCTCTCAACTATGACACGACCAAGATCTATAGCTACTTGAACAAACTCCTTGTATTTTCCATAATGAAATCCAGAGCGCACATAAATGTTTTTGAATACTCGAAAATGCTGCCATTAGAATAATCTTCAAAAACAAGTTGTGAGTGGTTGAAAAAATAGCTCATATTAAAAGATCTTAGTGACAGACATAATGAGGAATAATTATAAATGGGTTGGTGTATTTTTCAGATAACGCGTAAAGCTCATGTCTCAATAATTCAAAAGCAAATAGAAAGAGAAAAGCAGACATTGAAAAGAAAAAAAAGTAAAAGTAAACAAATAATGATTAAATACAAAATCACACCATTAAATGCAATAATAAAAATGATAAAATAACAGAAAAATGATATTTATTGGTATCTGTGATTGTGGCTCACATGTTCCTCTGGTGTTACGTTCAATACCGGCTTGAACGCTCTCTATGGGTCGAGGATAGGCTTCCCAAGACTAAATACCGGCTGGTGTTACGTTCAATTCCATCCAGTTTTCTTATAAACTGGAAAACAGGGTCTTTTTGAGTCAGCTTTCCAAGACTAAATTGTGCACTTTCTTTTTGGACTAGTCTCCATAACCTGTGTATCTCATATTGCACATGTCCACCTCGATGCGTCTAAAGAGATCGTAAGATATCATCCAACGATTACTTACTCATGTCATCTTTAACAAATTTAATTTTATCTTCTCGACTATAAAAAATCATTCATAAAGATTTACAAACTTCTCGTTTGCAACTAAGTCCTACACAATTATGACATTTTGAGCCAAGTCTTTTACCTCTCCATTTTTTAACAAATGTGCTTTTACCAAAACTAGACATGTAAGAAATAAATGGATCATGAAACTCACCAGCTAATCGAACCTTTGCTTTAATTAACCAACGAATTTTAGAAGAAATTCCGTTGATCATTAACAAACGCAATCTTTCACAACAAGGTTTATAAATTTTTTTGGGCGCATTTTGAGAGAGAGAGAAGGAAAACACTTTTGCAATTTATGTTGTATTTCTTCCATGCTTGGTTTTGATATCTTAGTTATTGTGAGAAACTCAGGATAGTGACTTAAGAAGTCACAGAGTACTATTATCCACCATTTATACGAGAAAAATAAATCAAAACATACCAAAATCAAATCAAACGTGAAAGCGAACAACGAAAAGAAATACACAACATAAAAAGGAAAATGAACTTACATTTGTCCTCTCATTGAGTTAACCTCAAACTCCAATTGAAATTCATATGTACCTTGCTCTATTTCTCTGAGTTGTCTTTCTTGATCCTCAACGTATGCCACTAATGTTGGTGGTTGTCGTTCCCAAATTGGATGTGATTTATAGCTTTGTATCTAGCCTCTCAAGTGAAATTTTATTCGTAAAAGGTTTGTAGCATGTCTGAATAGAATATTCCTTATTGAGGTGCTTATAATCTATAATGATGAAGAAAACAAAATTATTAAACACACTTAAGCAATAAACATCATAACGCGTATCATTCAAGACAATCAACAATTCAAACGGTAAAACAATAGTGCAAAGTTAAAACACTCATTAAAAACTTAATAATGATTTAATGGGTCACTCAAATTTAGCTCAGTGTTTGCTTCATGTGATTGGTATTCCAGATAGGGCTTTATTTTTTTTCTGTTAACTTTAAATGTGACACTGTTTTTTGGATAGTCAATTTCTACAGCCTCATGTAGATAGACATTTTTTACAATAAATGGGCCACTCTACTTTGACTTTAACTTTTCTGGAAATAAATGAAGATGAAAATTATAAAGCAACACTTTTTGACAAATTTCAAATATTTTTTGAAAAATTCTTTTATCATGAAATTTTTTTTATTGCTTTAATAATTCTTGAATTTTCATATGCATCATTTCTTAACTCCTCAAGTTCATCAATTTTCGCACATTACCAGCAGCATCCGAATTTAAATTAAAAGCTTTAATAGCCTAAAATATTTTATTCTCAAGTTCAACAGGTAAGTGACAAGGCTTACCATTAATTAGGCGATAGGGTGACATTTCCAAAGATGCTTTAAATGTAGTAAAATAGACCTAAAGTACATCAGTTAGTCGAAGACACCAATTTTTTCAGTTTGGGTTAATTGTTTTTTCTAAAATTTATTTTATCTCTGTATTTGCTAATTCAACTTGGTCATTTGTTTGAGGATAATAAGGGGTAGTAATTTTATGTGTAATTTCATATTTTTTCATGAAAGATTCAAATGACTTATTAAAAAACATACTTACATCCATCACTAATAATGGCTCGAAAGATTCCAAATTGACTTAGAATATTTTTTATTAAAAATTTAATGATGGTTTTACTATTATTATTTCGATAAGATATTACTTCAATCTATTTTGAGACATAATCAACTACAACTAATATGTACACACATCTAAAAGATTGTGAAAATGGACCAATGAAATCAATTCCCCAACAGTTAAATATTTCAATCTTAAGTATGAGATTTAAGGGCATTATGTTTCTTTTATTAATTGATCTTAATTTTTGACAGTTTTCACAAGTTTTGTAAAATTCATACGTGTCTTTAAATATAATAGGCTAATAAAATCCACATTGCAAAATTTTAGCCGTAGTTTTTCTTAAAGAAAAGTGTCCACCGCATGCTTCAAAATGAAAAAAAAATTAATGACACTACTTACCTCATTATCAGGAATATATCACCGAAAAATATGATCGGGGCAATATTTGAACAAGTAAGGATAACCCCAATAAAATTTCTTTATTTCAAGCAAAAATTTCTTCTTCTCCTGAGTATTTCGTTACGAAGGCATTTTACATGTAATAAGAAAATTAACAATATTAGCATACCATGCTATTGAAGTAACAAATAATAAAAATTCATCAAGAAAGGAATTATTGATAAGCGTTATATCAATATAGATTTCAGATGTGAGTTTTAATAAATTATCAACAAAGATATTTTTGGCACCCTTTTTATCTTTGATGGTGAGGTCAAATTCTTAAAGTAACAAAATCTAACAAATTAGTCTTAGTTTGACATCCTTTTTTGTCATCAAATATCTCACAACAGCGTGATTAGTAAAAATAACGGTTTTAGAATCAAACAAATATGAGCGAAATTTGTTTAATGCAAACACCACATGAAGTAATTATTTTCCGTTGACGAATAATTCATTTGAGTACTATCCAAAGTCTTACTTGTATAATAAATCAAAAATGGCTTACCATCATTTCTTTGTCGTAAAACCGTACCGACAACAAAGTCACTTACATCACACATTAATTCAAAAGGCAAAAAACCAATCAGGAGATTGCATAATAGGTGCAGATGTCAAAAAACAAACTATTTTCTCAAAAGATTTTTGACAATTATCAGTCCATTCAAATGGTGCATCTTTTAATAAGATGTTACAAAGTTGTTTAGATATGGCACTAAAGTTCTTTATAAATCTCCTATAAAATTTTGCATGTCTTAAAAAGGATCGCACATCTCTAACTATTTTTTCATTGTGGAAATTTAGACATGACTTTAGTTTTTGCTTTGTCAATTTCAATTCCTTTAACAAATACAACATGACCGAAAACAATTTCAGAAGTAACCATGTAATGACATTTTTCCCAATTTAACACGAGTTCTTTTTCAACACATATTTTTAAAACTTTTTTCAAATTATTAAGACAATCATCAAAAGAATTCCCAAATACAGTTAAATCATCCATAAAGACCTCTAAACAATGTTTAACCACATCAATAAAAATACTTAGCATGCATCTTTAAAATGTTGCAAGAGTACTACAAAGTCCAAATGACATTATTTTAAATGTAAATGTTCCAAAGGGACATGTAAATGTGGTTATTTCTTAGTCTTCAAGTGCTATAGGAATATGATAATAACCTGAATATCCATCCAAAAAGCAGTAGATAAGGTAGATAATTCTAGATTTTTAAGGCACTACTTGTGCAGTACTTATCCACTTACTATCAGAGATAGGGAGATAATTCCCGCATCAAGTACCTTAAGAACTTCTGTTTTTGCTACTTCTTTCATGTGTGGGTTTAATCTTCTTTAAGGTTGTTAACATGGTTTAGCATTTTCTTCTAAATTGATTCTATGTGTGCAAATTAAAAGATTAATACCTTTAATGTCATTTGAAGTCCATCCAATTGCGTTTTATGCTTTTTAAGAACAAATAGTAACTTACCTTCTTGGTCGCTTGATAAGGTCGAAGAAATCACAACAGGACGGGTTTGTTCTTCTCTAAGATAAGCATACTTCAATCCCTCTGATAAATGTTTCAATTCCAATTTAGGTGCTTCTTATTGTTCAATCTTTTCAATGATTTCAAGCTCATTAAATTTTGGTTTCCCATCATTATTTTGCAAAGTCTAACAAGAATCAAATAACAAATTTATATTAGAAGTATCATGTTCAAGTTATTTATTTGATTCAATCGAATAAACTAAACAAATATCACTAAGTTCATAAAAACTCCCTTTTTTGAATATTCTCATTTATACAAGATTCAAACAATTCTTTTTGTTCATCAATTTCATCTTCATCTTCATTAAGTTGCCTACACATGTTGAAAACATTCAATTCAGAGTCATATTTCTAAATGACAAATTCATTAAACCATTCCTATAATTAATCAAAGTATTAGTAGTTGCTAAAAATGGTCGAACCAAAATTACAGGAATTGATTTATAATTATTTACAACAGCTTCAGTTTCTAAGATAATAAAATCTATAGGGTATAGAATTTATCAACTTGTACTAAAACATCTTCCACTATTTCTTTTGGTACTTTAACTGATCTATCGGCAAACAAAAGTGTAGTTGAAGTTGATTTTAACTCACCAAGATTAAGTTGAAGATAAACTGAATATGGAAACAAATTAACACTAACACCAAGGTCTAATAAAGCATGCTCAATTTTGTGATCTCCAATAATACAAAAAATAGTCGGATAACTAGGATCTTTATATTTCAACTTATTATTAGTAGACATAATGGTACTTACTTGTTCAGCCATGAAAGCACATTTTCTTACCTCCAATTTTCTCTTAACAGTACATAAGTCCTTTAAAAGTTGGCATATGAAAGTACCTGCTTAATTACATCTAACAGAGGAATGTTAACTTTCACTTGCTTGAAGATTTCATAAATTTCATAAGAGTGGTTTGATTTCCTTGGTTTATTCAATGCATACGGAAATGGTGGTTGTGGTAGAACAATAGTTATTTTTTTACTGGGTGTAAGTTTATTTAGTTCTTCCTTACTCTTTGAATTTTCATTGTTTTTATTTTCACATGGTTCAAGAATAGGCCGATCAATAATCTTACCACTATGAAAAGTTATAACTGATTTGACTTGGTCAATGGGTAAATTTTGTTGAAGCTTAGGATTTGGTTGTGGTTGATCTGGAAATTTTCTTTTTTCTTTAATTGTGAGTGCAAAAGCAATTTTAGCAAGAGTATCTTTCAAATCAGAAAAGGTTTGGGCATTTTGATTGTTAATAGCATCTTACTTCCTAATGAATGAATGCATTGTATTTTTAAAATTTTTCCATAGTGGTGGAACTTATGGTGCATTAGGCTGAGTAGTTTTGAAAGTTTTGTGCATTATTATTATTCCTCCAACTAAAATTTGGATGATTTCTCCAACTAGGATTATAAGTCTGTGAATATTGGTTTGGTTTATTAAAAGTGTTTATGGCAATAGCTTGATCATGCAAATATTCTTTGAGTACAGGTAGAGTGAGACAATCTTGAGTGAAATGATCATTAGAACTACAAATATCACATGTAATTTCTTGAATAGATTTTAGTTGATCACTTTTTTTATTTTCCAAAGCTTCAACCTTTCTAACTAGGGATACAAATTTTGCTTGTAAAACATGATCTTCCCTAAAGTTATAAATTCCTCCACTAGATAAAGATGATTGTGGTTTATTAGTCAATTCAAAAGTTCCAACTCTATCTCAATGTTGTATATTTTCAGCGAATTGGTCAAGGTAATCTAGTGCATCTTCTGGATTTTTATCTCTAAACTTACCATTACGCATCATTTCTATAATTTGTCTACTTTGTAGTGTTAAGCCCTCGTAAAAATAAGTGACCAATCGCCAAGTTTCAAAACCACGGTGTAGACATATGTTAAGCAATTCTATAAATTTATCCCAACATTGGTATAATGTTTCTCCATTTTTTTGAGTGAAAGAAGTGATTTGCCTTTTAAAATAATTGGTTCTATGAGGTGAAAAGAAGTTTTTCAAAAATTGTTCTTGCATGTTATTCCAAGTTCTTATTGATCCAGATCTAAGGTTTTGTAGCCAAGTTTTAGCTTTATCTTTTAATGAAAAAGGAAAAAACCTTTAATTTAATTATGTTCATGCTACAATTTTGGTCTGTGTATGTATTACAAATTTTCTAAAAAACTCTTAAGTGCAAATATGGATTTTCATATTCTAAATCATGAAATGTTGGCAAAACTTGAATAATACTTGGTTTGAAGTTGAATCGAGACGCTTCTGAAGGAAATAATATACTATTAGCCTATATGGCTATAAATATTGATTTTAATGATAACAAATCACATGTATTTATTAAGTAAAGATTTATGAATTATGCTTTTGTAATAAGAAAATGATGTTATGGAATTAAAGTATTTTGGAATAAAATGAAAGTATTTTAAAATCCTTGATAATGCTTAAAATTTCGGATTTGGACCTATTTGAAACTATTTAAATATTTTTAGGTTATTCTATAATTTCACATAGTTTGAGCGAAATCATAATTTCAAAAAATTTTGAGATTGACAAAACATTATTTAAAATTCTGAAATTGGACTTATTTGTAAATTTTCATAATATTTTGGGCCATTATATGGTTTTATAAAGTTTTGAGGTCAAACTATAAATTTAGGAAATATTTCACTGTAGCAAGCTGCTTACCGAATACGGCTAAACGGACAATCGGATATTGGACAATAAGCATCTAGAGCATAAACGGCTTACCAGATTTTGCAAGCGGCAAGCCAGATATTCCGAATTTTAAATTTTGCTTTAACAGTAACATAAAAGCGGCTTAATGGATTTTCTAAACGGCAAGCCGGTTACAACCCAAAATGTATATAACGGCTAATTTTTGAACTTAAACTATAAAAACTCAAATCCAACTCATTTTTAAGCTCTCCAACAAGCAAAAACAAAAAGCACACGAGATATATTGAGCCTTCAACTTGCAAAACACAAAACATTGAATCATTTCTTATTCTTCATTTTTAAATATCTACTCATTGAGTGAGTTTTATTGTAATTTTCATTTCCTCATCTCAATTGTAAGAGTTTGAGTATGTCAGACACTTGAGTAAAAAGATTGGGAGATAATCTCTTTGTTGTAAAGGTTCATTGACACCTTGAAGTCAATTATAAATGGTTGAAGCCTTGGAAAGGCTGGGATAGTGAAATTCTCAAGCTTGGATTGCTCGGAGGCATGGACGTAGGCAGAGATTGCTGAACCACGTAAAAATAAGTGCATTTGTTTCTCTTCTCCTTTACTCATTAGTTATTGTGCTTTTATTGAACTTATTGCTTTTAATTTTTACTAAGACATTAGATTACTTGTTGTGTGGATTTGCTAGGATAAGTTTTAAAATTCCAATTCGCCCCCCTCTTGGGTTGCACACTTATATTTCATTTGGTATCAGAGCGAGGTACTCTTATTTAGACCTAATCGTCTAGAGCTAAAGATCAATGGCAACTCAAAATGATTCCACATTTAAGGAAGGACAATCCACCACTAAACCACCTTACTTTGATAGAAACGATTACCCATATTAGAAAACTAGGATGAAAATTTACTTGCAAGCCTTAGATTATGAAATTTGAGAAATCGTTAATAATGGTCCTTTCATACCTTTGACTAAAAATGAAGTCAGGGAAGATATCCCAAAACCTTCACAGGAATGGAATGAATTCGAAAACAGAAAAATTTATCTAAATTCCAAGGCCATGAATGTCTTGTTTTGTGCGCTGGATAAGAAAGAGTTTCATAGAGTGTTTAGTTGCCAAAGTGCTAATGAGATTTGGCACAAACTTGAAGTTTTTTATGAAGGCACCAACCAAGTGAAAGAATCTAAAATAAGTAGGTACACTCGACAATACGAATTGTTCCAAATGGAACAAAATGAGAATGTGTACTCTATGTATACTAGATTTACGGACATAGTGAATACTCAGAAAATTTTACAAAAAAAATAATGAGCAGAGAAAGTTCAGAGGCTACAAGAATAAAAAGGAAAAGAAAGAGTCAATCACTTATTATGAATATAAGAAGTCTGGACACATACGACCGGAATGTCCTCTTCTCAACAAACTCAAGAAGAAAGCTATGGTTGTTGGGGAAGAATCATGTGATGAACTTGATAAGGTAAGTGTTCTTCCTACATACGATGAATTACATGATGCCTTGAAGGATTTGCATGATAAGCTGATGAAGATTGGTAAAAAGAATATATGTCTTAAAAAGAAAATGATAGAGCTTAAAAATGAAAATGAATCATTTAGTGCAAAGATTACATGCCTAGAATTAGAAAATAAAACATTGCATGATAGCATTGTATTATTTGAGAATTCTAGCCTCCACATGAGTACTTAGAGTCACACATGAATGACTTGAAAAATGAAAATGAAATGCTTAGAAAGAAGAGCAATGAACTAAATGAAATTGTGCTAAAATTCACAAATGGGCAAAAGATGTTGGACAACTTGCTAAACTCACAAAAATGTGTATTTGACAAAAATGGCATTTGTTATAAACCAAATTTGAAACAAAAATTTTACAAAAGTTCTTTTGTGAAAATTACATCTATTAACAATCAAATTGTATGTCATTATTGTAATCAAGATGGTCATATGAAAAATAGATGTGTAGTAAAGAGAAATGCATATTATGGTGTGAAATGTGTTTGGGTTCTGAAAAAAATCATTGTTAACTCTCAAGGACCCAAAAAGGTTTGGGTATCTAAAACTTAAGATTTTCTCTACAAGACTTGAAGAAGAAGAATAGTAAGTGGTACTTGGACAGCGGTTGTTCAAGAAACATGGCAGGGAATTATTCTTGGTTTTTAAGTTTTACTAAGATCGAAAATGGTGGAGATGTATCGTTTGGAGATAATTCAAAAGGAAAAATAATTAGGATTGGAAATGTCGATAATGTATCCTCTACTCTCATTGAAAATGTGTGTTTAGTTGAAAACTTGAAACACAACTTGCTTAGTATTAGTCAATTATGTGATAAAGGATATAGAGTTGTCTTTGATGAATCAAAATGTATTATTGAGAATGCATGTGATGGCAAAGTCTTGTATATAGGAAATAGATGTGTTAATGTCTATACCATTAATATAAATTTTGCATCAATACATGATAAATGTCTCTCCGCATTGCATGATGATGGTTGGCTGTGGCATAGAAGATTAGGTCATGCAAGCATGGATTTGATTTCAAAAATCGTGAAAAATGATTTAGTTAAAGGTCTTCTAAAAATCAGTTTTCAAAAAGATAGAATTTATGAAGTATGCCAATTTGGAAAACAAATCAAAACTTCATTCAAAAGCAAGATTCATGTCTCTACTTCAAAACCACTTCAATTACTTCACATAGATTTATTTGGACCTTCTAGATATGCTAGTTTAAGTAGCAAATTTTATGCATTTGTAAATGTGGATGATTATTCAACATTCACATGGGTACTGTTCTTAGCTAATAAGAATGATGCTATTGATGAATTTCAAATTTTCTATAAAAAGGTTCAAAATAAAAAAGGTTATTCTATTACTTGTATTAGAAGTGATCATGGTGGAGAATTCAAAAATCATGCATTTGAAAATTTTTGCAATGACTTTGGCATTGAACATCAATTTTCATCACCTAGGACTCCACAACAAAATGGAGTAGTAGAGAGAAAGAATAGGTCTATTCAAAAAATGGCTAGAACTATGTTGAATGAAAACTCTTTGCCTAAGTATTTTTGGGCCGAAGCCGTCAACACAACTTGTTAGGTTTAAATCGTGTGTTGATTAGACCTAATCTTAATAAAACTCTATATAAGTTTTGAAAAGATAGAAAATCCAACATTGGCTATTTTAAAGTTTTCGGATACAAATATTTTGTTTTGAACACAAAAGATAATCTTGGTAAATTTAATTCAAAATCTGATGTCAGTATTTTTCTTGGTTATTCAAATTCAAGCAAAGCTTATAGAGTTTACAATAAAAGAACTTTAGTTGTGGAAGAATCTATGCATCTTACATTTGATGAGTCTAACCTCTCCTCTACGGATAAAGTCGTTATTGATGATAATGCAGAAGAAGAACAAGAAGTATCAAATGACAACCAAGAAGACGCACCACATGGAATTCAAGAGGAACGTCATGAAGAAACAAATGTAGAGCAAAATGAAGGTACTTCTCAAACACTCCCCAAGGAGTGGAGGTATGTTTCCTCTCACCCTAAGGATATAATTTTAGGAGATCCCTCACAAGATGTTACTACTAGATCATCTCTTAGGAACACATGTAAGCATGCTGCATTATTTCTCAAATTGAACCAAAATCCTTTGCGGATGCGGAAAATGATGAATCTTGGATTATGGCAATGCAAGAGGAGTTGAATCAATTTGAGAGAAACAATGTGTGGGAGTTAGTTCCTAATCCAGAACATCAATCCATTATAGGCATTAAATGGGTATTTAGAAACAAAATGGATGAATCCGGTGTGGTTGTAAGAAATAAAGCTAGATTAGTGGCTCAAGGTTACAACCAAGAAGAAGGAATCGATTTTGATGAAACTTTTGTACCTGTAGTAAGGTTAGAATCCATTAGGATGTTGTTAGTATATGCATGTCATAAGGATTTTATTTTATATCAAATGGATGTCAAGAGTGCTTTCTAAAATGGTTATATTATGAAGGAAGTTTATATGAAACAACCTCCTGGTTTTGAAAATGAAAAATTCTCAGATCATGTGTATAAGTTATCTAAGGCTTTGTATGGTCCAAAACAAGCACCTAGAGCTTGGTATGATAGGCTTAAAAACTTCTTATTGGATAACGATTTTTTGATGGGAAAAGTGGACAGAACTCTATTTGTTAAGTATAAGAACCAATATATTCTTATTGTTCAAATTTATGTTGATGATATTATTTTTAGTTCTACTAATGAGTTGTTGTGTAAAGACTTTTCATCATGTATGAGCAAAGAATTTAAGATGAGTATGATAGGAGAGTTTAAGTACTTTCTTGGACTTCAAATCAAACAAAACGAGGAAGGAATTTTCATAAATCAAGCCAAGTACGTGAAAGATCTACTTAAAAGATTTGGCTATGATAATGGAACGGCAAAAAGCACTCCTATGAGTACTACCATCAAGCTGAACAAAGATGAGAAATGTAAGGAAGTTGATATCAAAACATATCGAGGTATGATCAGATCCTTACTCTACTTGACTGCTAGGAGGCCTGATATTATGTTCAGTGTATGCTTGTGTGCTAGATTTTAATCTTGTCCTAAAGAGTCACACATGCTTGTTGTCAAATACATTTTTCGATATTTGATTGGCATTAATCATGGCCTTTGCTATCCTAGGGGAACTCATATTGATTTAACTTGTTCCTCGAATGCTGATTTTGCTGGATATAAGGTTGATAGAAAAAGTATTAGTGGAACATGCCACATCCTAGGCCATTCACTTGTCTCTTGGTTTAGCAACAAACAAAACTCAGTTGCGCTTTTAACTACCGAGGCAGAATATATTGTCGCAGGTAATTGTTATGCACAAATTCTTTGGATAAAACAAACCCTTAGAGACTATGGTATTATACTTGATCACATACCTATCGTATGTAGCTATAAAACTTTCCAAGAATCCCATTCAACATTCTAGGACTAAGCATATAGAAATTAGGTATCATTTCCTTAAAGATCATGTTAAAAAAGGAGATGTTGTAATTAAATTTGTTTCTACTGAAAATCAACTTACGGATATCTTTACAAAACCTTTTAGCGAAGAGCATTTTATAAAGATAAGAAATGAGCTTGGAATGATGAATGTTGCATCTTGACTTATGTTTTACTACATGACTTGATATGTTTGTTATTATATGGATTTATACTTTATGAATTAGATAGCTTGATATGCTTATAATTTTATGATTTTATGATTTTATGTTTTATGCATTAAATGGCTTATTGAAAAGTTTTAAATCTCAAAATATTTTAAAATTAATCAATTTTTAAAGCCAAAAATAAAATGGTGTATGTAATACAAGTATAAGAGCTTGCCAAAAATCAATTAGAGCCAAATAGATTTCCAAGTCTAAACCGGTATACTGCTTTCTTGATTGATTTCTGTTGAAACAAATTTCAAATAACTTGTTTTTCAATCCGGAAAACCAAATTTGCTAAGCCTCCTCTCTGCCTCATAACCGGCCAGTCGGTTCTTTAAATCCGGAAACCCGATTACGGTTTGAATAATTCTACTAAACAACCCTCTAATCGGTTCGGAAATCCAGCAAACTGAATTTGAAAGGCAACTCTCTGCCTCACAACTGGTCTACCGGTTAGCTAAACCGAAAAGTCGGATTCGCGTGGAAACCTTGCTGGAACGCAACTGGATTTCCGGTTAGTGACATCCAACAAGCCGGATTCGAGGGTCTCTTAAAACTGTTCACCTCTTTCCTCATTCGGCAATTCGGATCTCCTTCTCTCTCTAAAAATCGGTTCTTCTCTCTCATTTTTTACTCCAAAATCTACCTTTCCCACTTGGTTTTGACACAAATCTGTCCATAAAACCTAATCCCCATCCAATCTAATGCCTAAAAACTTACTTAAAATCCATTTTTAACATCCAAAACTCTAGATCTCAAATTCAATCTAGGGTTTAACCCAACTTTTCTCTCTCTAAATTTTTCACTCTCAAGCCGTTTTTTATCCAAATTTCTTCTCCAAATCTCTTTCAATCTTCATCATCTTTATTCTCTTTTATCTTTTTCAACTTCAAATCAATCAAAATTTCCATGTCACGGCCGGTTCAAAGAAAAGGCAAACCAACTGACTGGTCACGGGAAGCAAGGGGCCAATCAATCCACTTTTGAGTCCACTCATTTTCAGAACAAGCAACATTTGATCAAACAATTTCAACAAAACTTTCAGACTCGTGAGGTACTCAATACTTTCATGTTTTACCAGATGTAATGCATACTCTTAAGATTAGTTATAGAAATTTATTTCAATTGTTGGGAGATGTTGGTTGGATTGATGCACTTTTGATTAAGGAGAATATATATCCCAACTTGGTGAAAGTATTTTACTCGAATATGGAAGTTTCGAGGAGAACAAGACTCGAGTAATCACCAATGTTGGAGGAGTTGAGATTGATTTTGATGTTTCCTTGTTGAATTCTATCCTAGGTTCATCATATTTTGGCCTAGAAATCTTTTCACTTAGGAAATCTCCTAAATTTGATAGTTATGTTCATGTTGATGCCATTCGTAATATTTGTCGGCATAATGATCTTTCTGTTGAGGACTGTACCATTCATTTCTGCACTCAGTGTCTTTGTCTTCAAACTCGCATTTTGCTTCGTATTATTCAGTCCATTGTACTTCCTAGATCAGGGCATTTGGATGAGGTTTCTCACATGGATGTCGCCTTGATTGACTATATTCTTAGATGTCGTCCGGTTAACTTGAGCTATCCATCATCCGCACCATGTTGACCATACCTACTTTGATTGCCCGCTCTCTTCCATATGGTCACTTCATTACCCGAATCCTTAAATTTTTTTATGTGTAAATTCTAGAACCATCTCGTAGGCTGTCTAAGGGTATTGGGGATGATGTTATTTTTGGCTTAGGCTTTGAGTGGAAGAATGGCACTTAGGTTAAATACAATTACAACAAGTTTACCTTTCTTGCTCCAAGTGATGATCGGCCATTTAATGTTGTGGTTCCAACCGATCAGCTACCAGTTTTCTCACTTTCATTTCAAGGGCAGCATAGACGCCGAGATACTCACATGGTTGCTTCAGCTCCTGGTGCCTCTGCATCCGCTTCATCACCTCCGCATCCTCCCACCTCTGAAGAGTCACTCTTCAGCAGCTTATGGATGAGATGCAGACACTCTATCTGTTTCCACCTACGCATACTCACATGGTTGTTTCAGCAGCAGCAGCAGCTTATTCATGGACAGCGCCTCCTCTTCGAGTACTTTGACATTCCATATCTATTTCCACCTCTATCCTTACCACTTGAGTAGTTTCTTATGCTTGTATTTGGACACACCTACATTTCATTTACTGCATTATGTTCTTTTATTTTCAACTCTCTGGATAGTTATTATGCTTTTGGTTTATGTATTTGTTTTGGATGATATGGATTTGTTTTGCTTATTTTTTTTGGGGATGATATGGATTATTTTGATTGTTATGGATTATATGGATTTCCCTATGCTTATGGATATTTTTTTAACTAATGTGTTTGTGTTGCGACTTTGGTGATTGATAAGGGGAGCTTTTGTTCTTTTCGATGATGAAGGGGGAGAATAATTTAATTTGTGTTGTGAAAAAGTGTTATGAAAATATGCATGTATGTAGGGAGAGTCGTGTTGAATAATTTTCAAATCAAATTTTTTAAACTTGCATTGATTAAGGGGGAGCTTTTCATAACTAGATTAAATTTTTTATAATGTGTTTTGTCATCATAAAAAAGGAAGAGATTATTAGCCTATATGGCTATAAATATTAATTTTGATAATAACAAACCACATATATTTATTAAGCAAAGATTTATAAATTATGCTTTTATAATAAGAAAATGATATTATGGAATTAAAGTATTTTGAACTAAAATGAAAGTATTTTAAACTCTTTGATAGTATTTTAAATTTCGGATTTGGCCACATTTGAAACTATTTAAATATTTTTGGGTCATTCTATAATTTTACATAGTTTGTGCGAAATCATAATTTCAAAAAATTTTGAAATTAACAAAGCATTATTTAAAATTCTGAAATTAGACTTATTTGTAAATTTTCACAACACTTTAGGTCATAATATAGTTTTATAAAGTTTTGGGGTCAAACTATAAATTTAAAAAATATTTCCCTGTAGCAGTCATTGTAGTAAGCGGCTTACCGGATATGGCTAAACAGACAATCAGATATTGGAAAAGAAGCATCTGGAGCAAAAACGGCTTACCGGATTTTGCAAGCGGCAAGCTTGATATTCCGAATTTCAAATTTTGCCTTAACGGTAACATAAAAGCAGCTTACCAGATTTCCTAAACGGCAAGCCAGTTACTACCCAAAATGTGTATAACAGCTAGTTTTTGAGCTTAAACTATAAAAACTTAAATCTAACTCATTTTTAATCTCTCCAACAAGCAAAAATACAAAGCACACGAGATATCTTGAGTTTTCAACTTGCAAAACACAAAATATTGGATCATTTCTTGTCCTTCATTTTTGAATATCTACTCATCGAGTGAGTTTTATTGTAACTTTCATTTCTTCATCTCAGTTGTAAGAGTTTGAGTGTGTGAGACACTTGAGTGAAGAGATTGGGAGATAATCTCTTTGTTGTGAAGATTCATTGACACCTTGAAGTCAATTGTAAACGGTTGAAGCCTTGGAAATTCTTGGATAGTGAAATCATCAAGCTTGGATTGCTCAGAGGCGTGGACATAGGCGGGGATCGCTAAACCACGTAAAAACTCATGTGTTTGTTTTTTTTCTCCCTTACTCATTAGTTATTATGCTTTTATTGAACTTATTGCTTTTAATTTTTATTAAGACAATAGATTGCTTGTTGTGTGGATTTGCTAGGATAAGTTTTAAAATTCCAATTCACCCCCCCTCTTGGGTTGCACACTTATATTTCATATACACGACGGTTCTCCGGTTCTGGTTGGATTCATGTAATCTCTCAAAGTTCTCGGTAGATTCTGATTATGGTGAGATTGATTGTCTCCCTTATCAATTGGAGGAGTAAGTTGGCCTAAATTATTTTCGTCTTGGATCTCGTCTATGATTGGTGGTGGTAATTGAGATCTACGAATTAACCTGCCACTTAAAGTGTCAGACCAACGTCTCATACAATGATGATATTGTGTGAGTATAAAATTATGTCGTAAAACTTATATACAAACAAATAAAAAAAGAAGAATGAAAATTACACAAATTAAAAACAAAATGAAAATTAAACAAGATAAATGTAAAAAAAATACAAGACAAAAAGATAAAATGAAAATTAATTAATTAATTAATTAAAATAACAATAAACCAAATATACAAATTTTAAAAACTAATAACCAATAAAGTGATTAATTCAAATTAATGGGCCTTGTAATTTTTAAAGTCAATATTCTTTTTATTGAGTCCAAATTAGGTCCAAAGAAATCCAATTATGGTCCAAAGAAGTTTAAGTTCTAGGTCCGAATTTGAGATTTATGGGAAATTTTGGTAAGGGACCTATTCAAAAAGTTTTTGTGATTTTGTGATCAAACTGTAATTATGAGAAGAATGAACTAGAAACAAGATTTTTTAGGGTACAACTGAAATTATGAAAGCTTTGGGGATATAACAGAATTTAAGAAAAGAAAAAGGGGGTAAAAGAAAATTTACCCAAAAATTAAAAAAAAATATATAAAACAAAATAAATACTTCTCCCCAATAACGGTGCCAAAAACTTGACATAACTTAAAAGTGATTTTTAACTCCCAAGTTAAGAATATCTTGTTATATTATAAGTCAGTGAGTCCGAAGTTAATCATTAAATTGTTTATTTAAGTTTATAAAAAATAAAATTAAAAATATGCAATTTAGTTTAAGAAAAACTATGAAATTAAATTAGTTAGGGTTATGGATCCACTCCTATTAATAAATATAATTTAATAAATTATTTTTATTTTTATTTTATTTCTCAAATGATTAATTGTATAAATTAAAATTATTTTCCCATTTATTTTATTTGGATTAAGAATTTAATGTACCAAAACTTAATTTGTTTACAATAAATTAAAATACCATTTTATCATACTTTATACTAAGATATTAAGAATTCATTACGCCAAACTTTCATGTTTGTCTACAATAAATCAAAATTTCAAAATATAAAATATGGATAAAATTAAATAGAAAGCAATTTAATTTATAAAATAAAAAATAGAATTTGATTAAACCATATTTTTACTAAGAGTTTGACATTCCCTTAACTACTAATATTTAGCTAAATATTTTTGAAATAAAGGAAATTATTAAAATTGAAAAACACATAATTAAAAAATAGAATTTGAAAATTGAAATAAAACTAATTTTATTGATTGAAAATATATTACAAAGAGAAATGAGAAGAAGAATTTGGGGGGAAAGAAGAGAAGAGGAGGTTTGTTCCTCCCCCCCCCCTTTATTTATACTAATACATGGTAAAATCCACACAACACAAATAAATAAATTTAATTAAATCTTAATCTTACATTTGTCCCACTAATAAAATATAAACCTAACGTAATCCACTCAAGCATATCCAACACAGTCAACTAACAATTACCATACCTAACATGATAAAAACTTATAATTTTACAATTACCACATTTATCGTGGTAAAAACGTAAAACTTTACAACAAAAGTCTCATATCCTCCTTGATAATGACATAATTTCTCTAACTTTCGGAATCCAAATTTGACATCCGTACATTTGTTTGAAACTTTAAATTGCATGAAATTATTATTTTTACCTAATAAACATATAAAAATACACAAAATCAAATACTTAGAAAAATAATTAGAAATTCACAATATGTTACATAATTACAAATATAAATTACATTAATAGCACAAAATAATATTTTTACCCCTTAATAAACATACAATTTTTAACACTAATCAAGATTGCTTGCGTCAACAGATAACCGATAGGGGCAAATGATAACCATTTTCGTGTTAGGTGATTTCTGGAAATTAATGATTAGCCGATTGTAGAAAACAACTAGCCATTTTCATGCAATACGTCACTGTTATAGGGTTCCTTCTTCATTGTCTAGTTAGCCCCTCGCTGTTATCTCTCTAATCGATGGCTGTTATCTCTCTAATCGATGGCACTCAACCTTTTTCTTACATTTTTTTTTGAAAAAAATGAATATTTATAATTATTTTAAACATCCTAAACTTCATATTTTCATCATCAAAACAAGTTTTCAAGCCTAAAATTAAAAATTCATAAATTGAAACCCTAACTATCAGCTAAATGGTCACCTTC
The DNA here is from genome assembly GCA_029633175.1 of Citrus glauca. NCBI lineage: Eukaryota > Viridiplantae > Streptophyta > Magnoliopsida > Sapindales > Rutaceae > Citrus > Citrus glauca. The sequence goes on from JAQOOD010000009.1 coordinate 25,767,590, forward strand.
AAATTTGACCCGATTTTCATCAATTTTGGATGCAATTGAACACCTAAATCACATCTTATACCCTTCATCTTCATTTTAATCGGTTCAAATTCATCCATTTCATTATTTTTCAAAAATCTCCATTATTGTATCCATATCCATGGCTGAAAAATCAAGGGTTAGAACTAAATGAAAATTTGCACCAAGGAGGAATCCTTTACGTCCCACAAATACTCGTGAGTTTCATATCATTCATTGTCCCACACCCCATTAGCTAGTAGGTTTCATTCCTGCTTTATGGGACGACCGATAATACCCTTTTACTTTGTTGAATTTGATGACTTTAATAAGTTATTTGTTTGTGGTAGAAGCATTAGGAGATTGTTGAAGTTGGTTGGATGTGATAGTATGTTGAGCATTGAAGAGAAGGTGTGGGCGTAGAGATCTTTCATATGACATATGCTCTCTACCCTTTCGTTCTCAGTTGTTACTTTTACATATTAGGGTCCTTCACAGTATACTACAACATATTATCACCACTAAGATGGGCCATTCGGACGAAGTGACTAGGATGAATGTTAGTTTATTAGATTGTATTATTCAGAGGCGGCCAATTAATATAGGATAAGCGGTTTTTCTGTGTATGCTGAGCACTCCTGGGGTGAGTAACAGGTTACTCCCATATGGTAGTATCATACCAAGATTTTTAGGCATTTCCGAGTTCCTATTACTGAATTACTATTTGTAGATACCAAGAGGTTGGCAGAGGAGATTATTACTAGTCTAGGGTTCTGTAAGAGAAATGGAAAATGGGTGAAGACATCGAGTGTTAAGAACATAGATACCCTAGTTGCCTTCGAGGATGATCGGATGTTAAATGACATCTATCCAGCTGATCAGTTACCCAATTTTTGGTTATGCACTCTAGCTCAGGTTCTACAACCTCCAGCAGAGCCTGATTTCGAGGAGCGTGAGATAATACTGATCAGCCGCCAGCTCGAGAGGATTATATAGTTCCTGAGGTGCCTCTAGTTCGTGAGGATCTTATTCAGTAGTTGCTTAGTGAGGTTCGATCACTCTCTAAGAAACAACAGCAACTTCAGACTCAGTTTAATGCTTTTCAGCTTCAGCAACACACAGTTGATCAGCAGCATCGCCTCTTTGATTAATACCGACACCTTTTCGATGACCAACAGTGTATTCTCTTTGCTCTTCATATTCCACCTCCTAGTTCTCCCCACTAGCCCCTGGCATGGTCTTTCTTTTCTTTCTCTATATATTTCGCAATGACATGTTTGCATTCATGTTCCTCTTTATCTTGGATGATAGTTTACATGGTTGCTTAGAATGATAAATTCATAGTTAATTCTTGCTCTTACAGCAATTTTGCATATTGGTTTGATGATGATTTTGATAATTTCGGTGTAAACTTACTAACATTTTTTAGCAGATACTTATTGATATGGGAAGGTTCTGTCGAAATTTCTACTTGGACGGCATGAGTAACCATTTATTTTCTTCTTTTCTTTTTTTCTCTTGTGTTCTCTTTTTGATAATGAAGTGGGAGAAAGAAATAAGAGTACATAATTTTATGTTTTAAGTTTGTTGCTAAAAAGGTGGTATTTGTTAAATTAGATATTTTTTTAAATTTGAAACTTGAAATATATAGGGGAAGCTTACATGTAGGGGGAGCGAATTCTTGCAATGTTTTTCAATACTTGTAAGGTTTGTTAATGTTAACATACATATCTCCATAATATTGATTTTGATGATAACAAATTAGATTAACAATGTTAGAGTCTTTCAAACTGATTAATTTTAAGCCGTATGAAATTTTTAGACAATGATTAGATTTTAGAAACAAAAGACAAGGATAAATATGATCATTTTTACTTGCATATAGCTCAATAACTCATCTTTCCTCATCCTCGACTCTCTTTTTTTAAATCTGAAGCCGCGGGCAGCCTCCACGCCGCTCCACGTCGACATGACAACATAATCCACCATGACGAAGCCGCCGACAGTCTCATTAGTCACCACGAGAGCACAGCCTCACCTCTCCTCTCTCAAATCAACCCACAACTTCAGCCCACCGTTGTAGCTCGCCATCCACTCTTAATGGTAACTTCAGTGATAAATCTTTTATTGAACATTGTTATGTCTGTGTGATAGTGTGAGAACATGCAGATGTGAAACATTCATCGTGTTTGATTCGGTGCTATCAAGAAAAAGGGAAGAAATGTTGTATAATAAACTGGGTTTATATATTTAACAACCAGAAGCAATTACTTTTTTTTACGCAAAATATTATAATAAAAAAGTATGCTTGCATACTTCATAATTTAAACATATGAATTTGTTTATTATGTTTATTATACACGGATATAATAAATAATATTAAAGTCTAGACATGTATTGTTTTGATATAAAATTCATATTAACTACTACAGTGTATGCAATGAATCTAATCATAGTGTAAACATATTCTTAATTAAGTAGTGTGAACATAAATTTTGCATCTAAACTGATTTGTAGGGATAGTTTGAGTGTGGAAAGTAACTTTGTCCTTTAGAAAGTTAATGATTGTCCTACTACTAGCTCTGTGAAGATTACACAGTTGGGGCATTACTTATTATTTATTTTCTAAAATAATGGAATGATAATTTGAAATGATCCACCCCGTACTCTCAGTGCGAGTCTATCTAAACTCGTATGATCGAATCGATATTATTAATGATATCTAAAAATTCTGTCAGAAATTCGATAGAATCTCCCCTATAAATACAACATTCCCAAACCTACAATTTACAAAACAATACTCCCAAAAATAACTCAATATCCATCCAACCTTCATAACCAACTTCTCAAGTCAATAGTTATCCTTAATTACAAAATATAACAAATAAATACAATTCATAATATCCCAAATATCAAAATATTAATTCTACGACTCCTAGCACCATCACGTGGCCACAATTTCAAATCTAACTATCATTACTGGGTCGACTGATGTACCTGCAAATCTCCTATGAGGGGAAAATATAAGAAAAACGGGGTGAGTATAAACTCAGTGAGCTCAGTGAGTGGATGGTAGTTTTTAAAAAAGAAATGTATTTAAAATGATTTACTCTTTCTCAAATCAATTTCATTAAACTATCATAAGAACTTATATAAACATATTTAATTTAAATCAGTCACTGAAAATACTATATTACATAAATCTGCATAAAATCGATGGAATCATAATACTTATCATATCAAATACTGAATACCAAAAACTATCATCAAACAAGTACCCAGGGGAATGATCTCATTATATCCGGACCTCGACGGACAGGCAATCAGGGAACCATCATGCCTCGGAGCTACAACGGATAGATGGGGAAAAATCTTATCTCATATTTCATGTATCTCAACATATGTGTCTCTATAATCATCATACTGCATGCATAAGTCCCCAAAAAGGCAAAAACGTCCAAACGCACGGCCCAAAGCCTCTATGTGTGTTCAGACGGGCACCAAAGGCCTTTATCTCATCTCATCTGTATCTCTGTATTCATCTCATATTATTTGTTTCTCTGTATCTGGAGGGAAAAGGTATACTGTCCAATGATTTCTCAAATAACATTTTATACACATGTACATAAACATATAATCACATCTAAAATCTCATTTCCTTTTTCTTCAACATATCTCAAATCCACTCAATTCTAATATCATGCATTTACTCAAAAACGACAATAATCATTAATCAAACTCATTCTTAATAATAATAAATTTCAACACATAAATTAAAATTAATTTTCTAGAAAATCATTAAATCGAAGCATCAAATACTTATTTATCTAAACATACTGCACTGTCTCATAAAATCATTATATACTATGAAAATAAGTTTTGTATATTACACTCACAGGGACGATGTCCAGACTCGGTATCAACAACGTCTGCAGGCTGATTCTCGTTCGCGGATCCTCCTAATCAAGGAAACGACATAATCATTCTCCGTAAATTTGAAAAACAACTAATCTTGCATAATAATTCTCGAAACAAATATCTATCAACAATAACTATTCCCGCATGTACAAAGTTACCAAAATACCCCTACATGCCAAAATTACCAAAATGCCCCCAACATCATTATTTTACCAAAACATCTTCAAAATCTTCAATTACCAAATTGTTCTCAATTCAGATCACGAGAATAACCACAATGTTAGAAATTACAAAATTGCCCTCGGAGCGTAAAATTATTGAAATGTCCTTAATAACTTAAATTACCGAATTACCCTCGAAATCTCAAATTACCAAATTATCCACTGATTCCACAAATTATAAATTCGCCCTAAAGTTTTATGAATTCACTAAATTGCCTATGCCGGTCAACGGTGCCCAGACTTCAGTCGACAACGACGGGAAGCTTAGGTCTGATAGTTCAGACCGCCGTGAGTCCAATGGTGGTGGCCGTGAGTCCCCATGCGGGGTGTCGGCGGTGGATCGAGCTTTCCAAGTGCTGATCGGCAGCAATTCGGCGGTTTCAGGTGATGAGACTGGTCGGAAAATGATGCTGGTGACGTGAGGAGTAGAACCCAGCTGGATGCGTGCCCAAACTCCGGTGAAATCAACGGCGATGAAAACGGGTCTTGGCCGCGGATTTTCAAGCTAAATCGCCGGCGTTTCCAGCCGTTTTCTGGCAACAAGGACTGCTGGGTTATGACGGTCGGTTTCCAAGCTTCAGATCGGTACCAAGCTCGGCCGGTGAGGTGGCTGGAATCGCGAGATCCGTCCGAGTCAAATTCGTGGGTTGGTTCGGATCCGGGTCAAACCAGGTCAACTCTCTCTCTCTCTTATGTGCCTCTCTCTCTCTTCATTTTGAAAAACACAGTTTCCCCCCGTCCAAATATAGAACCCGACGTCTTTTTTTTTCACTTAAGCTTAATACAAATTAAACTTGTATCGGACCCGTAACGAAAATAAAATCCGACTACTCGAGATTTTAATCGCGCTCAATTTATCTCGATTCGAATAGGAAAAATTAAATCATACACTTAATTAAGAAAAATTAAAGTGCATATGTTACATAATTGGAGTATTGCTATTTTACTTGTTTATTTTTGACAATTCTTGATCTATCTTAAATTAGTAACCCGATTCAAATTAGGAACCTGAAATCGAACTAAATTATTAACTAAACCAAACCGAACCAAATTTGAAATCTAACCGAACCAAATTGAAATAACTTTTCAACTCAATTGGGTTGAATTCTTAAAACTGAATGAGTTGCAAACCGAATTGAAAATTGAAAAAAGTGAATCGAAAACCAAAATGCCCACCCCATCCTAGCCGCTGTATGACTTAGGTTGATTGCATGGGCAACGATTAATTTGAATACGTTCTAAAGACAGTCCAAGTTACATGCGAAAATATAATACTAAGTTCCCAAGGAAGACTGCAGATATCATAAACAATCTCATTTAAAACTCAAATTCCTTAGACAATATATAGCTTTTGTGACAGAACCTTCTTAAAGTACTTAACCTTACTAATACTTTTGGCCATAGAAGCATCTTTAGACGAGAAACTCGCAAGATTCAAAGTTGTCAAATAATGCAACATGTTTGCTCCCACCTTTGAAATTCTTCCAATGAACTTTTCAAGTTTCTCGCAATACACAATTTACTAATTGAATAAGCTGAATTGGATTTTACAATCCTTCATAAATCTTTTTAGATTCGAATTACCTATGTTACAGACTTTAATTTTGTCGAACATACATAAACAATATGTTAATGTACAATGTTCAAACCAAGACAATTAAACTTTATTTATAGTTGGTTTGATATTCAACAATCCATATTAAATAAACATTTAACTCTTCCATTTTATTGAAAAAATTATATCTCATACTCTTTTATCTAGAGTTTGAGAACCATATCCTGTGACACTTTCTTATTTGACATGTCCACAAAGTTCCATAGCTACCCATCTGTGAAGGATTTCTCTCACCTGACACTTTAGTGCATAGTGCACTCTTTGGCATATAAAACATTCTTCGTTTTCGCATTTGGTCCTTGGCCAACATTTTCCTCTTAAAAATATCCTTGTGCATTTTGTACAATTCTCTCTACCTTCTAAGGTACTGACATCTATTTCCCTCTTATATTCCTTGACATAGCACATTATTCATCTTTCAGCTTACCCAAATTTTATTTTGTTTAAATAGCATTAGCTTCTGTAAACTCATGGACTTCTTAATATAGTTTTTTATAAAACTTGCCGATGGCTAGATGAACTCATCATTTGCCTTTAGCCACTTTGTCCACTAACAGGACAATGTTGGCTTTACCTAACCCAATCTTAGTTCATCATTTCATAAGATCTCATTGTGTCTTACACTACTAGAAAAAAAGGCCTATTATGATAGGCAAGAACTGTCATGGCGAATGAGGGTTATTCTTACCGTCACTAGAACCATAATCAAGAAAAGATGATAGGCAGAAACCTCTCACAAGTTGTGCAAAACTTTACTTGTCATCATTCTGTCATACAACTTATAGAAGGGAAATTGATTTTTTCATTTTTATGAAATTAAAATTGTAATTATTTTTTTTGGATAAAAGTTGTCATACGTTGCGACTAGTATTTTCAATCACATTTTTTTAAAAAATTGATTATTTATTTTATTTATTAATTTAAAAATAAAAACATTATGCAATTTTAGCTTCCTTAATTTAAAATTTAAATTATAAAATTTATATCAAAGAAAATAAATTATTAAATGCAATCAAATCCAAAACCCATGAATTAAATTAGTGAAATTTATTATCCATAAAAATTCCGAAGTACTTCTAAATTTCAAAAACATACAATTGAACTTTACAATTCAATAATTAATCAATATTTCAAAGTCAAGCCAATAGCTAACAAAAACCAATCGAAAACCAATGTACTTAGCATTCAGCAACACCCAACACCAAAGATATGCAAAATGTAGTCCTTTTCCAGCAGCAAAATCTTGTAGCTCCAAAGCTGAGTAAGATCTATCCCATTTCATCAATTGAAAATATTAAGTGAAATAGAAGCATTTACACATGAAAATATAAAGAATAACGTCTTCAAAAAGGAAAAAGATACAAGTAATAATAGAATATGAAAATATTCAGTGAAAAATAAGGCAAGATCCCTTTTTTCCCTTCTCCGAAGTAAAGCATTGAAAAGGTTAAACAAATTATGATTGTGTTCCACAGCTGGAGCTGGTAGAGACAAATTGTGATCATTTAACGTTGCCTTGGCACCATTTGATCATGTCCAGATTAGTATCCACAAATTCAAGGAAGATGATTGGACTGCCTCTTACATATATCATATTCAAGTCCGAATAGCTTTATTTCTAGTGGGATTTGTTTGATCAAGTTAATAGTTCAGTATGAAAAATGGTTAGGACCTCACGGTGATAAAATAATTACTGTCTCATAGATCATTTTGAGTGCTTATAAACCAGAAGAAATGAAATAAAATATTGAAACATACATATATCATGTATGTAAGCATTTTTTTTCTTTTCTTTAAATACAAAGAGGATAGCATTTATTAATTGAAAGAATGCATAAAAAGTTCCACTAAACCAATACTTTTAAAAGTACCTCTAAACAAATACTATCTCACATATGATTAAGTCCCAAAAAGAGATATTGGTCCAAATTAATTACTTCCAATCAAACAAAAGTATATAGTATCAAACAAGACATGCATCCTTAGGACCCATAAGTCAATTTGTACTCCATTACTATCAATTTCCTATTTGGTTAATTTTTCAATTTATTTTTTTTTTTGATATCTCTTAAGTGTCCAAAGTCATACCCTAAGCAGTCAGATACATTCAGATAGTACTTATCTAATACAAGATATTGGAGATTAAATCCAAGTGTAATAGAATGCAGATAATACATGATTTGAAGAAAATGTCAGTTACGTCATTCGAATGTAAGGGTCCCAATAAGCAACAGGATCCACTTTCTGATTCAACACATTTCCACATTTCCAATCAAGGTTACTTGATAAATACTGGATGATGTAAAGACTAAAATCAGTTTTAAACGATTTGTCATCCATGATGGTACAACATGCAGGGGAACTGGCCAGTGAGTGTGTGATCGTGTCTCTTCCTTAACTGAGGATATTATTATTATGATTATTTTACATACATACATGCATGCATGTATATATATATACATACATGCATATATGACACAACTGAAAAGTAATTTTTAACTCCCAAATATAAGAGTATCTTGTTATATTATGGCTCATTGAGTCCGAAGTTGATCCTCTGAGAAAAAATTTAATTTTTTTATTTTATTTTATCTAAAAATAAAAATAAAACTTGAGTATAAACAACTTAATTCAAATGAAACTATAAAACTGAACTAGTTAGGATTGTGGATCCACTCTTCGTACTAAATAAAACTTAATAAATTATTTTTGTCATTTTTATTGCTCAAAAAATTAATTATATTAAGAATTTATTGTACCAAATTCCCTTGTTTGTCTACAATAAAACAAAATTTCAAAATATAAAATATGTATAAAATTAAATAGAAAATAATTTAATTTATAAAATTAAAAATAGAATTTGATTAAATCACAATTATTTCCTAAGAGTTTCATCTTACCCTAATTGTTATTATTTAGATACTCATAATTAAATTGAATAAAAACAACTAAAATTGAAAATAAAACTAAATTACTTATAAAAATAATTAAGAAAAATATTAAAAACACTCCTCGAAAACAAGATTACAGGAAGATTGAGAGAAATTGAGAAGAAGAGAGATGTAGAGAAATGATTAAAAATATAAAAATGAGGCTCTATTTATAAAAAATAAATTTATAATCCAGTGTTTTGTGATCCATCATAAACTTTATACATGCGCTCCTCACAACCATTAGATCAAGATCCAACGGCTGGTCAAACTTCAAAAGTCAACATCACCCGTGGCATAATTTGACTCGTTTGATTTGGCCAAAGAATGGTTGAGATTTGGTGGGTTAATGAGTGGATCGAGTTGACCCGAATATAAAGATTCGGATCCTACAACTTGCTTCACCAACCATTGCCACACGGCACAATCATGACCATTGAATAATGAACAGTTGAGATTTAATCAAAATTGCCAGCTATCCCATGCACTCATATCTATTGTAAGCTCATTTTATCAGCCAATCAATGATCGATCAACAGGAAAAGTCAACTCTTTTTACACAAGCCCAATTTCAAGGCGATCTTGTCTCATCTTAAGGTTTTTAAATCTCCGAAATTCAAATTTGACATCCGTTTATCTATTTGGAGTCTTGAATTACGTGAAATTAATATTTTACCTAATAAACACACAAAAATACATAAAATTAGATATATTTAAAACATAATTAATAATCCTAATATATTATATAAACACAAATATATATTATAACATAAGCACAAAATAACATTATCATCGCTTGATAATTAAATAATTTTTAATACTAATCAATACACATTATAAAGCTACTGATCATACATACATGCATTAATATTTTTTTTATCTTAATTATCTGCACAAATTAAAGGGAAATGATCAAGCTCTTCTAGAACTCAAGCATGCACCAATAGCATTACAAATAATTAAACTTCTCTCCAATCAAGTTGCTTAACTAGATAATAGGAATAATAATTAATAATAATAAGAGATGAATTAGAAACTTCAAAGAAATATAACATGTGCATAATATTTAATTCTTCAGTTATGTTCTTTTGATGATTTCAAGGTAACTAGCTTATTTATTTATCAACACAAGTTAAAGTCATTTTAGCTATATGTATCTACTTTTACAAGCCACGTAGAAATACTAGAACTATTGTTTATGGAATTATAATTTAAACAAATACTTGTGCATGAATGTGATCATTATATATTTTTTTGTGTATATATATACAAAAAAAAATTGCAAGATTGATTGATTGGGATTATTGATATATCTATGTATGCATGCATTTATTAACTTTTAAAAAAATTAAATTGTAATTCCCAAAAAAAGAAAAAGAATACTCACAGCAACATGCATTTATTCCTTACTTTTAAAGGACATGTCCTTCTCCTTCCTCTTTCCTCCAAGAATATGAGAAATATGTAAACCTCTATGTACTGAATGCTTGGTTGAACAACATTCTTATTTGAAATTCCGATACAAATAGGAACCAAGCCAAGAACGCAATAGGGGTGAATAGAAGCAATCCCATCACTATTCCATAACCTCATGCAAGTGTCCTAACTAATCCCCATATTCCACCATGTTGTATCACTGGCTTACAAGCTTATACAATCTATACATATTGCTCCATGCATCCACAAAATTTTTTTAAAAAATAGTTATTAGAAAAGGGCCAATGATAAACAAGCCTAGTCAGTATCCCAACAACCCTCATGACTAAATTGGCAAGGATCTTTACAGTCTAAATCAAATTTAACAATAAAACTATAATAATTATATTCCAAAAAAATAAAAAAATATTTATAATTTCATAAATAAATAAACATAAAAGACCAATCAAATATATCCAAATTTTAAGTTTTAGATGCATAGGGTTCAAAATTGACAAGAACACACTAGGGTTTTCAAGATTAGGTGTCTAAGGCTCGAATTTGACAACATTAAAAATTGAAAAGGAACCCAACACTAGAAAAAATATTTACCTGTATTATTCAAACGATTGCATCAGTGGGTGAGTGAAGGTTCTCTATTAGGGTATTGAAATTCAATAGTTGCAGCACACGCGTTTGGTGTGTACTATGTATAGTTCTCGGTGAGGGCCAAAATCAATGGTTAAATACAAGAGAATGTCAGCGACGGTTCAGTGCCCATTCAAGGATTTAGGGTGAAGAGAGCTTTTTTGAGCGTGAGATTGACGAGAGTGACTGAGCGAGAGATGAGAGTGAGATACAACACTTCAGGTAAAAAAAAAAACGATGAGTGCAAACTGAAGAGGGTTTTGTTTCTTTTTCGTTTTAATCTAAACAGGGTCGTTTCTTATTCAAAGAGAAACTTCTCATCCAAACGATATCATTTATTCTCTATTTATTGTTTTTCATTCATTTTAAAATTTTCAATCAACCTTGCAAAATAAAGTTAAAATATACAATACTCTACGCAAATTTCACATCGACAAATAATGGGGGAGATGCTGGGTTATAGGGGTGATCTACACTTTATTAGGAAAGATATAATTTCAGGTGTATGGACGCCTCAAAAACAAAATTGTACAGGCCTCTTTAAGGCCCAAAGTAGACAATATCTTACCAAGTTTGGGTTGGGTCATAACAGATAGTATTAGAACAATTAGGTATGTCCTCTTGAGCGATAGTAGAGCAAACAACAAACTTCAATGAGGATATTGAGCCCTTAAGTGGGGGAGTGTATGTAACACCCTAAGAAAATCCCACATTAATAAAGAATATGAGAGATGATGGGTTTATAAGGTTGATCAACATCTTATTTGGCAAGAAGAGTTTTGTGGTGTATAGGCATCTTAAAAACAAAATTATGTAGGCCTTGTTAAGGCCAAAGCGAACAATATCTTGTCAGGTCGAGGTTGGCCCATGACAAAATAAAAATACTACTTGACGACTAAAATTATATCACAAACTTGTTATAACTTCTTAATAGTCAAATAACTTATCACCAATCTATCATAGGTGCTTGATAGCCGATATTCCCAAGTATGTCAAAAATGCATGACAAAAAAAAAAAATCTATCGTCCATCAGACCAAAAATTGTCACACATAGGACTGTCATAATAGGTCTTTTTTCTTGTAGTGTTAAGTTTGTAGGGAAAATAAATGAGATACAATTTAAGGGGAATAGATTACAAATCACAAATTTCGATTTTATAAAATAATAAATGTATAGCTGAAATAATAATTATTGCGATGAAATAATAACATAAAATAAGATAAAAGGATATAATGGAAACTGAGTTCTGTTTCATACCACAATTTCCTTAAAACAGATTCTCCTTATATTTTCTAATGCTTTAACGGTAATGAATAGCTCTAACGCACCACCAGGTTATTCCATAACGAACTTATATTATGTTTTAATTCTATCTAAATTGATATACATCAAAGGAGGAATTAAAGATTATCCAATCCTATTATTCCATCCTTATCACCTTTTTGAAATAAATAAGATAGCCAATCTATGGAATTCAGTGAAGGACATTTCTATCAATGAATTTGATTGTTATAAATTCTGTCATCGATGCATTTAATTTAACTTCTTATTAAATGCACTTGTAACCACTGCTATTAATATCTAATTAAAAGCGTAAATGTTGTGTATTAAACCTTTGATTTAATTCTTGAATTAAAATTCAAAGTATAACAATAGCCTCATTAACTACATATTAAATGTTGGATTTAATTTCGTATTAAATCTAAATTTAATTAACCATCATATTCTTATAATAAATTTTGAATCTGATTGGCAAATATAAATAATAAATTTTGGAATTGATTGAATAATTAATTCAAAATTTAAATAGTTGTTACAATTTTTTGTAACTCTTACTTTTTATTCAACAATTATATTTTGAGTGTCAATTTTGAATTAATATCATTTTGAGTGTCAACAATTGTATTTCACTCACTCTAATATCATTTTGACTGTATAAATATATCATTTCGAAGTATTCATAAAGGAGATTTTGAATCATCCTTAAACTTAGACTTACATTATATGGATCCCACTTAAAATTATGATTTCAAATATCAACTGCTATTTTTCCAAGAGATTAAGAGTGGAAGCAATACTAGTTGCAACCCAAATCTAAGTCCAATAATACTGACAAATGGTGAATTGTTAATTTGGTTCATTTGTTTATTTGTTTATGATAAATGGAAGATATAGAGAGAGAGCCGTACTTTGAAACTTCATTGGAAGAAGACGGGAGACGTCCTTGCAATGGCAAAAGTGAAATGAAATTGGGGTCTCTGAAAGCTTGGAATAATTGTTAAAACATTTTTGACGTGTACTAAGAACCAGGGCTTTTTAAGGAAATTGAACAGGTGTCACTAGCATCATTCTTTCAAAAATTTAAAAGATAACTCTGTTGCTGATCGCACTTCAAAACTCGTGAACTGAAGCATGCAATGTGCCGCATCTCCACCATCCCAATAGCAAATTTTGAAATTAGTGTGACATTAAAGTAATTTTAAAACCCTTTTTTTCCAATGAAATCGTGAATTCTTATTTTTTTAATCCCAAAATTAAGCCTTCACACTATTTATTTCTTATTCCACAAAATAAGTATTAATTAAAATTAGATGTTAAATATATGAAGACCTTTCATTGCATCTAGGGACTAAGTCTTCATAACAAAAGAAAAAACTGTTTGTTAATTCTTCATTTAATTCCAATATTAGGGCTCCCTAATATGAAGAACATTAAAAGATCCCCTAATAGTATTCTTTTTTATTACAAAATTTATTTGATAACCCAATCGAATTCATCTCAATAATTTACAAGTCAAAGATTCTAGAAGGGATGGAGTCCAGTTTTTGTCAAATTGAATCGAAGTATTTCGATTCAGTTTAATTTGGCTCGGCAACGAAGAACTGATTGATCTGAAACACTGAATTAATTAATTTTTCATTCAAATTGGTTCAAAATCAAACCGAATAAAAAAAATGGATCAATTCAGATAAAGATTGTTATTTATTTATTTTTTGAAAATAAAAGGATTGACAAACTAAATCATTAAAAAAAACCAAATCAAATTTTTGATGCTCGTATCTCTTCAAAATTTGGATTCAGGTGGCTAGCTATATAAAATTACTTAAAAATCTTAAATATGTTTTGCTTCTATTTTTAAAACATTGAGAGGGTTAAGGTTGAGGATTATATAGTGCAAAATAAACGTTTTGGTTTTATAAACTTATAATTTTGTATATTATGTGCACTTTTAAACAGATAAAAATTTAGAAAAAAATGGCTATTAAATATGAAAACATTAAAAAATAAAAAATGAACCGAATAGAATTATTTCGGTTCAATTCAGTTAATATAATAGGTTCAAGTTATGTTCATGATTTTAGGAACTGATTAGTTCCGATATTGCCAACTCCTCGATTCTATAAGAAATTTCTTGTTGACTAGTAATAAAAATACAGAGTAAACCTCCAATCGAGTATCAATGGCTTTAATATGGTCAAAATTAAGTTAAAAAATAAAAAGAATATAAATTTAGTAACTACAGTAGAAAAATACAATGAATTAGAATTCATGTTTTTTTTATCTTTTAGTTTATTCTGACTTTAATACAATCAAATATACTTGATTGGAAAATTATTTATGAAGATAATCTAATGAGCACCTGGACACATAATAGATCTGTAACTCTTTGTGAATAGTGTTGAACCTATAAATTAACCAAATAGCATCATGTGAATATTGCTCACCATAAGGTGGGCACTCACTACAACAAATATGACTTGTTATAGCACTAATTTATAGCGTTTTATATCAAATGTCATCACAATCATACATTTTATAGCATTTTTCATAGAAATTGCTATTAAACTAAAATTTTATTAGATGTATAACATTACTTTTATGACATATTTTTTAAAAGTTATAAAAACGTTAGTTAGCATAGCATTTTGTAAAATAAGTTATAAAATAAATTGTTACTTAATAGTTTTTATGACATTTTTTGTAAAAGCTATTGGAAAAAACAAATTACAACATTTATAAACTGCTATAGAAATAAAAAAAATCATTAAAAAAAAACTTTTTTACGCACCAAATTTCATTAGATTGGCGCCCATATTATAACATTTTATTATGACATATTTTAAAAATGCTAAATAAATATATACTTAGGATAGCGTGATTGTAAAGAAATTATAAAATAAATATTGAAAAGTTACTTTATAACTTTTTATAAAGTGTTATAGAATTTATTATAAAAAAAATCTCTAAAATGGCGCTAACTTTTCTATATTGGCGCCCATTCTTCCCATCCCAAGAAAAAGCCCAAAAGCTTTCTATTACTTTTTCTCCAAATCCCTTTCATCTTTTTCTCTCTGCAGCTCTAAACTTTCTCTTTTTTCCTTTTCCTAATCGGTCAAAAGTAGCTGGTTCATCTTCTCAAATCAATCCATCAGGTATGTACAAATTAAGCTTTAAGCTTGTTACGTGCTTTAAAATATCAAAATGAATAATAAAAATAATACAAAGCTTTAAGCTTTCTATTACTTGCATTTTTTTTCCTTTTAGGTGTAAAAATAATAAAAATATCCTTTCTTTTTTATATATTTCATGGCTCCATGGTCTCAGGTCAAGTGAAGACTTTAAGATGCTGGACAAAACTTGGGTTCAACTTAAAAGGTTTTAACTCACCAAATAACAATTATGTATTTACTATTTTCTTATAATGTTATTAATTTTAATTGATATTTTACGTTTATTTGTAGAAATACAAAAGAATATCGTGAAGGAGTAAAAACGTTTGTGGAAAATGCAACATTAAATGTAGAAAACCAAGGTTTAGTGAGATGTCCATGTAAAAAATGTCAAAACCTATGTCATCAAAATGGTGAAACAATTGTATTGCATTTGTTGAAAGACGGGATGGATATGTCTTACACTACTTGGATATGGCATGGGGAACAGTTAGGGAAAAAAGGTATAGATGTCGAAATGACTAATACATATAGCATGTCTAGAGATGTAGATGACCATTATAGAGGTATTCATGAAAATGTTGATGAGCAGCAAGATAACTGCCCAATGAATTTTGTAGAAGATGCTGAAATCCCATTGTACCCAGGTTGCTCAAAGTACACTAGGTTATCTGCAGCGGCTGTCTTATATAAGCACAAGACTATGTACAGATACTCAAATAAGAGTTTTGATAACCTCCTGGAGATTTTGTGTGATATGTTACCCGAATTAAATACTATTCCGAATTCTACTCGTTCAGTTGAAATGTTATTGAAACCATTTCAACTAGATTGTATAAGGATACATGCTTGTGTTAATGATTGTTGCTTGTTTAGAAATGACCTAGAGAAAAGTGAAACATGTCCTAAATGTGGATCTTCTAGATGGAAGTTAGATGGTCGAAATAAAAAGATTCATAAAGGAAGTCCAGCAAAAGTGTTGACTTATTTTCCCATAATACCAAGGTTTAGAAGGATGTTTGAGTCACCAAAAATGGCAGAACAATTGAGATGGCATTATGATCATAAAAGTAATGATGATAAAATGCGGCACCCAGTGGATAGCTTAGCTTGGAAGACAATTGATAAAAAATGGCCTTCGTTCTCCAAAGATCCTAGAAACCTAAGGTTAGGTCTAGCAGCGGATGGGTTTAATCCTTTTGGTATTCGTAGTTCAACATATAGTTGCTGGCCAGTAATGTTAGTGACTTACAATCTCCCACCATGGTTGTGCATGAGAAAAGATTTTATAATGTTGACATTGTTGATTCCAGGGCCTAAACAACCTGGTAATGACATAGATATTTATCTACAACCGCTAATAGATGATCTACAACAGTTATGGGAGAATGGTGTAGAGCTTTATGATGCATTCACTAGGACAATTTTCAACTTGAAAGCAATTTTGATGTGGACAATTAACGATTTTCCTGCATATGGCAACTTGGCAGGATGTGCCACAAAAGGTAAGGCAGCTTGTCCTATATGCAGTTCTAATACATGCTCAAAAAAGTTAAAATACAGTAAAAAAACTGTATATATGGGTCATAGACGCTTCCTTCCTTCTGGCCATTCCCTTCGATTCAAAAAGTCATGGTTTGATGGTCATGAAGAACTTGAAGAAAGACCTAGAATAATGTCTGGAACGCAAATTTTAAATGAGGTAAAAGACATAGAAAATGATTGGGGAAAAAGTTCAAGAAAGAACAAAAGGAAGATAAAAAAATACTCGGTGTGGAAAAAAAAGTCAATATTTTTTGACTTACCATATTGGCAGGTATGATTCTATTGAATAAATTTTCTGTAATTATGTTGATAATGCCTAAATAAATTCCTCATGATACTCTTATTGTTCTTGATTTTTCAGCATCTTTTGTTGCGTCATAATTTGGATGTGATGCATATAGAGAAGAATGTATGTGATAGCATAGTTGGGACTCTGCTCAATATAAAGGGAAAATCAAAGGATGGCCTTCATTCTCGTATGGATTTGAAGGAATTAAAAATAAGGAAAGATTTACATCCAGATGTGCGTGAAAAGAGTACTTTTCTTCCACCAACACCACATACATTATCAAGGGTAGAAAAACAAATCTTCTGCAAAAGATTGTTAGATTTGAAATTGCCTGATGGTTATAGTTCAAACATTGGGAGTTGTATTTCAATGGAAGATTGTAAAATTTCAGGCCTCAAGTCTCATGATTTTCATGTGTTAATGCAACAGTTGTTGCCTGTAGCTTTACGAGGCTTACTTCCAAAAGGACCAAGGAATGCAATATTCAGGTTATGTGTATTTTTCAATGATTTGTGTCAAAGAGTCCTTGACCGAGAGAAACTTGAGGCACTTGAGGAGGATATTGTTGAAATTGTGTGCATGTTTGAAAGGTTTTTTCTTCCCACATTCTTTGATATAATGGTTCATTTGCCAATCCACTTAGGACGCGAAGCAAGATTGTGTGGGCCGGTTCAATATCGTTGGATGTATCCTTTTGAAAGGTTGTCAATATATATAAATTAATAATTCTTTTGTGTTAGTTTAAGTAAAAAAGCCTCTTTTGTTGACATAATGTTTGATTGTATTTATAGAGAAATGAAGAAGTTAAAAGGATATGTTAGGAATCGTGCAAGACCAGAGGGTTGTATTGTTAAATGCTATCTTGCCGATGAATGCATGAGTTATTTTAGTAGATGCATAAAGCAAGTAGCAGATATGGATTGCCACCAAAGGAGAAATGAAGAGTACATGCATGATATGATACTTGAAGGCCGACCAATCTCTAAAGGATCAATAATTGAGTTAACAGATGAGAGATTGGAAAGTGCTCATCGATATGTGTTATTTAATACAGCTGAAGTAGAACCATATTTACAGTAAGTCTTTTAATTTAAAATTTCTTTAGATGAGAAGCCGGTAATCACCTTTTTTAATTATCTCCTTTCTTTTAGTTTGCACTTAGCTGAGTTAAAACATTCGGATAAGAGACTTTCAAGAAATGAAGGTTTACTTTGGAAGAGACATTCAGAAGAGTTTTCCAGTTGGTTTGGACAAAAGGTTCCAATATAGTAGCATTGTGGGATCTATGCTTTATTTTATTTTGTTTCTTGAACTCCCATTAATTGATATTTTTTAATTTCTAAACAGATTGAGGAAGAAAATAGAAACGACATCTCAATGACATTAAAATGCCTTGCATGTGGTCCTCGAAGGCAAGCTGTGAGCTATAATGCATACATCATCAATGATCAGCGTTATCATATAAAGGATGTTGAGAAATCTACACAGAATAGTGGTGTTTTAATTGAGTCAGTTACAGTTTGTCAATCTAGTTCAAAAGATACAAATAGTTGCATCGATACAATTACGTATTATGGTGTCATAAAAGATATTTTGTTGCTTGACTACTATACTCTGAAAATTCCATTGTTTGACTGTAATTGGGCTAACATTAGAAATGGTGTCAAATTTGAGGATGGATTTACTTTGGTTAATCTGCATCAAGGACAACATCAGTTTGCAAGGGACTCGTTTATTTTAGCATCTCAAGCAAAACAAGTGTTCTATTCAAGGGAGAATGATTCGTCTAGTTGGTATGTTGTATTGAGAGCACCTCCAAGAGGATTTCATGAGTTGGATAATTATGCTGAAAATTGTATTACAACCTTACGACCATTAGATGTATCAAGGCTTGATAACAATATAGAGGGTGAAGATGGTAGCTCCCGCAGAGAGAATTGTGAAGGGATCTATATTTAACTTTCTTTGGTAACTGTAATACATATTCTGTTGTAGTTTTGATTACAATAAGCAAATTTATAAATAATTTATTCTAGTTTCTTGTACATATTAGTAAGCTAATTAAATGTTTTTCTTTTATGCAGTTCATTATAAAGCATGTCGTACGAGGATATATTTTGATTCATTTCAGCAATTCTGTGTGATCACTTTTATTAGGTATGGAAACACTCGTACCTAGCAAACTTTTGTATTTGTCATGTTAAGGTAATGTATGCAGAATTGTTTATATTTTTTAAGTTGATGTTGTAGTTCCAAAACATTAACAAAGAACTTATTGACAGACCTAGAAATAATGAATAAACTGTATTGGTTGGGTACTTTTTAGAGTGATTCTGGAATACTTTTGCATTCTAGACTTATGTAGCTTTCATTTAAAAGTGATTTCATGTCAATATCATTTTTGTATAATTTTTTGTGATTTTCTGAAGCTGGCCCTGTATTTTAAGAACTTACTGACAAACCTGGAAACAATGAATAAACTGTACTGATCGGTTATATTCCAGAGTAATTCTTGAATATTTTGGCATTCTAGACTTAATTAGCTTTCATTTAAAATTAGTTTCATGTCAATATCATTTTTGTAGAATTTGTTATGATATTTTGAATTCAACCCTGTATTTTAAGAACACTGACAAAGAACTTACTGACAGACCTGGAAACAATGAATAAACTGTATTGATCGGTTATATTCCAGAGTAATTCTTGAATATTTTGGCATTCTAGACTTAATTAGCTTTCATTTAAAATTAGTTTCATGTCAATATCATTTTTGTAGAATTTGTTGTGATTGTTTGAATTCGACCCTGTATTTTAAGAACACTGACAAAGAACTTACTGACAGACCTGGAAACAATGAATAAACTGTATTGATCCGTTATACTCTAGAGTGATTCATGAATATTATTGCATTCTAGACTTAAGTAGCTTTCATTTAAAAGTAGTTTCATGTTATTATCGTTTTTGTAGAATATTTTGTGATTTTTTGAAGTTGCCCTGTATTTCAGGAACATTGGGGATGTACCATGTGTGCCCCAGAGGTAAATACTTAATATTGTTTTGAAGATTACTATATTTATATATGTTAAAAATGAGAAATTATGCCAATTCATTTTATATATGATCAATAGAGTTCTCGACAAGCTTCCAAAAGAAAAAGGAAGGAAAGTCTATCAAGTAGGTTTGAGTCTAGTGATGCGCCTATTACCGAGACACACTTAACTAATGAAGATCTCAATGATGTCACATCCGAAAATCCGTATCCATCTTGTAATGAAGAGAATTTGACAAAGAAGAAACGGGGCCCTACTGTATGTCATGATGTAGCAAATGAAGATGGGAAGAAGATAGTCTTAGAATTGAATAATTTGGGGCAACCTATTGGAAAATCATCTGTGTTATATTCATCGTTTTATGGTAGTTTGGTAAAGGAGGCTGTGTCTATAAACTGTGATGATTGGAGATATGTTCCAAAACAGCAAAAAACTTTGTTGTTGAGAGCACTCGAGGTAAATATGTACACATCTATTTTTAGAGTGCAGTTCAAATTATAACATGACACTAACATTAGTTATTTTTTATTTGCTTGAAACATTCAGCAAAAATTTGTTTTGGAAGGAGATGCAATCAAAAAGTATACGCTACAGATGATGGGAAAAGTCTGGCGAGCACATAAATCAAGATTGACAAAAAAGTTGGATGCTCGACCTAGTCATGTCAAACCTGCCGAGTGGGAAACTTTTATTAAAAAAAAAAGACCTCAAAAGCCTTCATGGTATGTATGCTTATAGTCCTAGCTGAAACATTCATTCATGCATATTTTATTTTATTTAGAATGATGTAATTAATGTATATTAAAACAGGATAAAAGCAAGGTTTTTACGGAAATGAGGGCGAAGCAAGATATTCCATATACCGGAAGTCGAATGGGATATGCTCGTATGCAAGATAAGATGGTAAATCTTTAATTATATTCAAACAATATAGTAGTTATCTAGCTAGTGTCTGTTATTACTTTGAGATATATATATAGTTAATTATGACTTAAAAATATTTTCATTACAGAAGAAAAACAGTTCAAATCCATCAGAAATAACTCGAATTGATGTTTGGATAAAAGCACATACTAAAAAGAATGGTGAACCATCTAGTTCAAAAGTTGTTGAAGTGAAGGTATGTGTCAATTTTATTGATGATAACTTAGATATGCTAGCAATTATTATTGGAAATATTATAATAAATAACTCTTTCTTGAGTTTAGGAAATGTATGAAGCTGAAAAAAATTCAGATTTGTCAGAAGCACAATCAAAATCTGTTAAAAATGATATACTTTCAAAGTTTATTGGACCTGAGCAAGGAGGCCGTGTTAGAGGTCAAGGAGCAGGAGTGACGCTATCCAAATTAGAGGCAATATCTCAGCAAACTAAGAAGGAAGCCAAAATGCAAGAACAAATTGACACATTACAAGACACAATGAAGCAAATGCAAGGTTTCATGGATGATCAAAACAAACTCATACAAAGTTTAATGAGCAAACTGGTAATAGCAAGTACCTTATTAAATGTTACGTTAATTACTTGTGAATTTTAATTTCATAAAATGGTGAAATCAACTTCTTTTTTTAATTTCTTTTTGTACAGAGTGAAGCATCAAATGATGGACAAAATCAAAATCTATCTACATCAACTCAATCTAATAGTACTCCACAAGTAAAGTTTAAACTTATACAACAATTTATGCTGTCATAATTAATAATTTAGTAACTATTAACTTAATTATAATTAGAAATGTTGTTTTCTTTGTTTTGCTTATGAGTACAGCATGTAAGCCCAAATCGGAAAGGCCAAAAGTGCAAGTTGTTGAATTGGCTTGAAGTAGATGAAGTAGTTGCAATAGGACGTTGGGTAACAAATGATCCTAATGCAATGGTGCATTGTGTAGCTCTTGGAAAAAATGCTTCTCGTGTGTGGGTAGATGAGGTGAAAAATCCTTCTGCTGAGTTGTGGAAAAAATATGCAGATATGGAAACAATAGAAGATGCTTTGGGAAGTTCAATTGCATGGCCAACAGAAGCGATTATTGTTATGGAAGATTAATTTTGGTATGAATGGTTAAAAGTTTAATTGAAGACAATATTTTGACTTAGTGTTTTGATTAGATGATTTTGATGGGTCTAAGGGTAGTGTTTTGGTTAGATGATTTTGATGGGTCTAATGGTATATATCATTGTTAGAGTGATTATTGGTATTTGATAAACTTGGCATTCACAGTTTTGAATGATGTTTACTGTAATGCTAGGTCTTCTTTTGGACATTAACTTTAGTTTGTTTTTGTATATGTATGATATTAATTTTTTCACTCTTAAAATACCTGATGGTATTTGTTGTTCATGAATTAATGAAACGTAGTTTATTCCTTTTGTTAAAATTGTCAGTTTTAATTATAAATCATATTTTATTCGATTATGTTATAAATATCTGATAAATGCTATAAAGTTAAAAAAAAAAGTTACAAAATTAACCAAGCACAATAGCATTCCAGAAAAGATTAATATAGCATTACCAAACTTCATAAAATGCTATCAACAGTTTGTAGCATGAAATCATGTTATGGCGTTTCGGCTAATGCTATAGACTCTTCGGCTAAATTATAACATTGATATAAATGCTATAAATTACTTGAATAACAATTATTCCTTTAGCATTTAAAAAATGTTATAAACAAATAGCACTCCAAAAAACGCTCTATGATGATATTTGATAACGTTAAATAAATGCTATTATAGTTTTATAACAGCATTTAAAAACTACTATACATCGATAGCGGTTTTTAAAAATGCTATAGAGAAAAGATAGCATGGGCAATCACGACATTAAATAAATACTATAATAACGATAATATAACATATTTTGAGCGCTATCAAAAGTCATATTTGTTGTAGTGACTTTTGCTGACTAAATCATTACTCTACATATGGGCATGTTTAATAATGAGATAAAAAGAAGTATAGGATTGGACTATTGGAAACAAAATATCTCCTATCCACTATTTGGGGAGTTAAATCCCTTATCATTTCTTATCCTTAGGCGTATCATATAAACCGAATTAGAAAATAAAATTTATCCCATAGGGGGCCGTGGAATTAGTTAGGTCAGATTATATTGTTAACTTAATTAAACATAATAATTTAAATTTATTAAAATTATATTAATATGTGATAAATGTATAAAAGATTAATTTTAATACTGTAAGCAACAAATTATAATGAATATCATTATTAATTTTTAAAAACACAAAATCAATATTTAAAAAAATATTAATTTAAATTAAATTATTTATTAATCTAAATAATATTTTTAAATTACAATAATTTATTTTTTTTCAAATTTTGATACTATTTTAATTTATATAACTATTAAATGTTTAATAAATATAAACATTGGAAATATAACTAATAAATATAAATAAGAATTCACTCATATATCTTCCAAAAGGACAAAGATATCTAAAAGCTTTTTCCTTAATCCGAAAGAGAGTATTTAAATTCTCCCAATAACTAAAAAGTGTATCGTGCCTGAATCTAACTGAAATTCACAGTGGTTGATGAATTGACTTGAAAAAAAAAAGAGAGAGATTATAGTTGTAAGATATCTAATGAAGTCGTCGGTAGAATTTGAGATTTAATTAATATCATTAATGTTGATTAGTAGAATTAATAATACAAAAATTTTAGCTAGTAATAATAAAAAATTATAATTGTAATTTTTTAAATTATAATAAATAAAAAAATTAAAATATTTTATAATTAAAAATATTGTTATTTTATATTAAGTGAGTTTGTTGGAGAATTAACAAATAAAAACACACAAAACATACACTATTTTATTTCTTCAACAACACTCCACCAATTACAACTCTTATTTTTCACTCTCTACACCTTAGAGATTTTGCTACTTCACTTAATGATTAAACCAAGGGGGAGAGGGGGTATTTATACATGAAACAAACTAATCACAACCACTCATTTATTCAACTAATACACAAATCTTCACCATCCATTAAAACCTACCACTCACCTACTTTACCAACCACACCTAACACACCTAACATAAATAATTCAAACCTTCACCAACCATACCTACTCATGGAATCTTCCATAAGTTGGGCTTGATTTATTAATCTTGGATCAAGTTTATGATCCAACACCTCCCCTTAAACTTGATCCTGTGACACCAAGCAAACTTCTGAATCTTACAAAGTCTTCTTGCTTGAGTGGCTTAGTGAAGATATCAGCTAATTGATCTTGTAATTTTACATACTTAATTTGCACTTCTTTTCTTGCAATACACTCTCTTATAAAATGATAGCGAGTGTCTATGTGTTTACTTCGATCATGAAAGACTGGATTCTTGGATAGGGCAATTGCTGATTTGTTATCAACACAAATCTCGGTTGGCTCTTCTTGTGCCAAACTCAACTCCTTCAGCAAATTTCTGAGCCAAATTGCATGACAAACACTTGATGTGGCAGCTGCATACTCAGCTTCGCAAGTGGATAGCGTGACAATTGGTTGCTTTTTTGACATCCATGTGAAAGCAATATCTCCCATTAAGAACACAAATCCTGTGGTGCTTTTCCGATCATCTACATCTCCACCCCAATCACTATCGCTATATCCAACAAGCTTGTAGTCATTAGAAAATGAGTAAAACAAGCCGAAATTAATTGTACCTTTGATGTAGCGAATGATTCTTTTTGTAGCTTTAAAATGAGTGGTCTTTGGATTCTCCATGTATCGACTCACAAGTCCAACACCATAAAGGATATCTGGTCTTGTGCATGTCAAATAACGTAGGCTTCCAACCAAACTTTTAAAGAATGTTGGATCTATATCTTCACCTTCATCATGTTTGGATAATTTAACTCCGCATTCCACTGGCATGCTTATAGGCTTACAATCATTCATTTTGAACTTCTTGAGAATCTCCTTTGCATAGCTTTCTTGGGAGATAAATATGCCTTCTTCCTTTTGCTTGACTTCAATGCCAAGGTAATATGTCATCAGTCCGATGTCAGTCATCTCGAACTCTTTGATCATCACTCTCTTGAACTCTTCAAACAAGCTTGGATTGCTTCCAGTGAAGATGAGATCATCCACATACAGGCACACAATTAAAATATCTCCATCTTTTTCTTTGACGTAGAGAGCATGTTCATATGGGCATTTGGTGAAGCCTTTCTCTTGAAAATGCTTGTCAATTCTGCTATTCCATGCCCTTGGTGATGGCTTTAACCCGTCAAGAGCTTTCTTCAATCTCAAAACTTTGTCTTCATGTCCTTTCACCACATAACCTAATGGTTGCTCGATGTAAACTTCTTCTTCAAGGAATCCATTTAAGAAAGCAGATTTCACATCCATTTGAAAAATCTTCCATTTGTTCTGAGCAGCCAAAGAAATAATAAGTCTAATAGTTTCAAGTCGAGCTATAGGAGCAAATACCTCGTCATAGTCTATGCTAGCCTTTTGACTATAGCATTTTGCAACTAGCCTCGCCTTGTGCCTTTCAATTTCTCCCTTCGCATTTCTTTTTGTTTTATACACCCATTTGACACCGATCGCCTTGTGACCTTTTGGAAGAGTAGTAAGCTCCCAAGTATCATTCTTCACAATGGCTTTGATTTCTTCATCCATTGCAATTCTCCACTTCTCATCTAGTACAGCTTCTTGGAAGTTGACTGGTTCACAATCAGCAAAGAGGCAAAAGAGAGTGAGATTATCATGTCTCTCAGTTACCTCATAGAGATCTTGAAGACTCCTTGTACGTTCTTCGGTTCTTTCATTTAAGAAAGACAGCGGTGAATCTCCGTATGTGGTTGGTGTTGGTGAGATAGGTGGAGTGGCAGGCTTTTGTTGTTCATCTACTTGTTTTATCTGTGTATGATCATCTTCTTCAATGGAAAAGAAGTTGAAGTCATCCACACCAGAGCCAAAATCCCATTCTCCTTCTTTATCAAAAATTATATCTCGACTAATTACGATCTTCCCGTTGTTTGGATTGTAAAGCTTGTATCCTTTGGAATTGTTGTCGTAGCCAATGAAGAGGAACTCTTCACTTTTGTCATCCAGCTTGGTTCTGCTTTCATCCGGTATATGTACATGGGCAATGCTTCCGAAAACTCTTAGATGGGTGATGCCGGGTTTTCTTCCACTCCAAGTTTCTTGTGGCGTCTTGCCCCACATGCTTTTTGTTGGAGATCGATTTGATAAGTAGACTGCACATGCAACTACTTCAACCCAAAATTCTTTAGGTAGCCTTTTACTCTTACGCATGCTTCTTGCCATGTCGAGAATGGTTCTGTTCTTCTTTTCTGCAACACCATTTTGTTGGGGGGATCTTGGAACTGTCAAAGGGCGTCGAATTCCATTTGCTTCACAAAACTCTAAAAATTCTTTAGAAGTGAACTCTCCACCTCAATCAGATCTCATGACTTTAATCTGGTATCCGCTTTCTTTTTCCACTGTAGCTTTAAACTTCTTGAAAGTTTCAAAAGCTTCTGATTTCTGCTTCAAAAACTACACCCAAGTTTTTCTTGAAAAATGATCTATAAAGAGAAGGAAGTAGTTACTTTTACCAAGTGAGTTTGGCTTGAATGGACAGCACACATCAGTATGAATGAGCTCGAGTGGCTTCTGAGCTCTTGAGTTTGATTCCTTTGGAAAGCTCTTTCTGAACTACTTGCCAAGTAAACATCCTTCACAAAGTTGATCAGGGTGATTGATGTATGGTAAGCCTTTCACCATGTTCTTCTTGAATAGTAGCTCTAATCCTCCAAAGTTGAGATGCCCATATCGAAGATAGCAAATCCAGGATGGATCTTTGTGACAGGCTTTAAGACATTTTGCAACATCATTTTGAATATTTAAAGGAAACATTCTATTTTTTGACATTCTCGCCTTTGTAATTAGATTTCCTTTGTCATCTCTTAGGAAAAGACTATAATCTTTTAAGTGAATATCATAGCCTTTTTCTAAAAGTTGACTCAAACTAAGGATGTTGCTTTTCATATTGGGTACATAGTAAACATTCGAAATTATTTGGTGGCTACTATCTTTTGTACGAAAAAGAATGTTACCTCTACCATTCACTGGTACTTTTGAATCATCTCCAAAAGCAACACTGCCATTCACAGATTCACTTAATTGCACAAACATGCTTCTATTTCCACTCATATGATTGCTAGCACCTGTGTCAAGATACGATGTATTTTCTTGACCTCCACTTGTGTCATTGCGTGCCAATAAAAGTGTGCCATCTTCACCATTTTCTTCAGAATAGTTCACTCTCTCCTTAATTATGGTGCTTGGAGCTCTGCATTCTGAAGCATAATGCCCAAACTTTTGACACTTATAGCACTGTACTTGGGATTTGTCATACCTCGATCTTGGATTGCCTCTACCTCGTCCTCTGGTTGAGTTTTCTCCTTTGGCATAATTGGAGTTGTTGTTGTTGAAATTCCAACCTCGTCCATGACCACGACCTCTACCTCGTCCTCGACCTCTACCTCGAACAAAATGTCTTCTCTCGTTGTCGGAGCTTTCTTCCCTTTTCTTAGGATTGACTTCCATCTTGAGAAGTTGTTCTTCGATTCCTTGCTTCTTTTTTTGTTTTTCTTCATAGGCTTGTAACCTTCCTTGAAGTTGCTCGATCGTCATATCCTTCAGATCTCTTGTTTCTTCAATTGTCACAACAATATGGTCAAACTTTGAGTCTACTGATCGAAGTATCTTTTCAATGATCCTTACCTCTTTTAACTCATCGCCATTTCTTTTTAACTCATTAGAAATGTTCACAACTCGAGTAAAGTAGTCAGAAATTGACTCTGATACCTTCATGTGTAACGACTCAAATTCTCCTCGTAATGTTTGGAGACGAACCTTCTTTACTTGCTCCGCTCCTTTGTAAGAGGTCTCTAGTTTCTCTCATGCTTCTTTTGAGGAGGTTGTACCAGCAATCTGTTAGCCTAAAAGGCTACATTAATGTAATTTTGATAATAACAAACATGTGTCTTTAATAAAAATAATAAATATTGTATTTCACATTTTCACTAGTTTTTGAAGGATCATATTTATGCAAGTGAATCAAGTGAAATCAAGATTGAAGACACTCAACGGACAACGGCGAAATCAAGAATAAAGTTTAGAGCTAGACGGACAAATTATTGTAACAAATTCTTGTAAAGCCGGTATGATTTAATTGATGCATGATTTAGTATTTGAGAAGCTCAAGAGATTAATTCAATTAAATATTTTTCATAAACTAAAAAAAATTATTTTTATAAAGAAAAGTATTTTTGTGGATTTAAGTAATTTGGACTTAAATGCTAAGATTTGAAATCTTTGATTTTAATAAGTATTAAATTTCAGAGTTGGACATTGTTATAAACATTTGAAATGTTTTGGGGCATACTATAATTTATGAATATTTTGGACTAAAGTGAAAAGTTTTGAGAACTTTAAAAAATATAGGTATTATGGTGAAAAGGATCTTTGTGCGAAATAATAAAATATTTGGGGTCATATTATAATTTCAGAAAGTTTGGGAAAGATAATTATTTTTATGAGGTTCTGAAATTGGACCTATTTGTAAAGTTTTCTGACGTTTTGGGCCATAATATAATTATAAAAATTTTTAGGTTAAATTATAATTTTACAGAACAGTATTACTGTAGCAAATTCAAAAATAACGGTAATATTACTGTTCCTGAGCGGCTAGCCGGATAAATCAAGCAGCTAACCGCTTGAGCACGGGATTTTGCCTATAACGGCTAGTTTTTAGGCTTTTTCTATAAAAACTCAACTCAAACTTCATTTTAACAACTAATGCACGCAAATATAAGATCATACAACACATATTGAGCTTCCAAAACGCAAATCATCATTGATTGAATCATTCTTGAGCTATTAGTTGCATATCCACTCTTAAAGAGAGTTTTTGTTGTAATTTTCATTTCTTATCAATTTGTGAGTGTGTAAGTGTGGGAAACACTTGGTGTAAAGAGATTGGGGAGATAATCTCTTTGTTGTAAAGGTTCATTGACACCTTGGAAGTCAATTGTAAAAACTTGAAGCCTTGGGAGGCTTAAATAGTGAAATCCTTGAGCTTGGTTGGCTTGGAGGCGGGGATTGCCGAACCACGTAAAAATCCGCGTGTTTGTTTTTCTCTTCCCTTACTCTTTTATTTTTATGCTTGCTTGAATTTATTTTTCTATATTTCATTAAGGTGTTAGATTGATTTATTGTGTGAATCGTATTGCATATTTTTTAAAATCCCAATTCACCCCCCCTCTTGGGTTGCATAACTTACATTTCACAATCTTTTCAAAAGCATCTTCATCTAATGATTGAAAGATGAGATACTTTGCTTTGTTCTCTTTTTTCTTCAAGTCTTTTAAATTCTCCTTCTGCGCCACAGTTAAAATGGCTTCATTTTCTGGCACAATAAAGCCTTTCTCCACGACATCCCATACGTCATGTGCACCCAATAGAGCCTTCATTTTAATACTCCAATTGTCAAACTTACTTCCCTTTAATTGTGGAACTTGAAATGACATTATACCACCGTTTGTCATAACTCACAAATCAAGTGAGAATTTGGAGATTCTAAATGCACAGATGGATCCGGCACGTCGAAAAACCTTGGGAAGGACTCGAGTCAACTTTCGGTCAACGGTCAACGCTGATCAACGGTCAACTCTTGGTCAACGGTCAACGTCGGTCAACGCCGGCTTGATATTCTTGATTCAGTCTGGATTGGTTCAGCTTGAGTTCGGCTCGGCTCTGCTTGGTTCAGTTCGGCTCAACTTGGTTCAACTCAGTGAGTCGACTAAGCTTGAGGACAAAAAACTTCCGGCGGCAAGTGTGGGCGCGTCCGGCATCAGATCTGGATGATTTTTGCGGCATTACGTTCCTCTCGTCGAGATCTTCGATTTGATATGCTATATGACTATATATAGCATCAAGAACTAGCTCTGATACCACTTTGTTGGAGAATTAACAAATAAAAACACACAAAACACACACTATTTTATTTCTTCAACAACACTCCACCAATTACAACTCTTATTTTTCACTCTCTACACCTTAGAGATTTTGCTACTTCACTTGATGATTAAACCAAGGGGGAGAGGGGGTATTTATACATGAAACAAACTAATCACAACCACTCATTTATTCAACTAATACACAAATCCTCACCATCCATTAAAACCTACCACTCACCTACTTCACCAACCACACCTAACACACCTAACATAAATAATTCAAACCTTCACCAACTATACCTACTCATGGAATCTTCCATAAGTTGGGCTTGATTTATTAATCTTGGATTAAATTTATGATCCAACAAAATTTTTATTTATATTACAATTCAATTAAACTATGATTAAATAAATATTTATTTTTTATTAATTAATTCTAATCCTAAACTTCGTCAAATACAGGGGAATATCAAATATATTCTATAATATTATATCACATTATATTTCATCTCGTTTCATCTCATTCTATCCCATTCTATCTTATCAAATTTAACTAACACATCCCACGCATCGAAATTATAATGCCTCAAGCTGGGAACAAGTAGACTGTGCGCTCCCCTCTGACGTGGCAGCTCCTTCACGTGCATGGCAGCAGTAACTCCTAATCTGGGCTCTGTATGCCATGCGCAGCACACGCATTCTATACGTTTAGCAACCTCTCTGTCTTGCTCAGGACCATACTCATTAATTAATTATCTTCATCTCCTTCAACACTGAGTGGTATACAAATGTTCTGAAGTACTTTCTTATTAATAAAGTGTTTATTAAGCGATGAGGGCTAGATTTTCCTCAATAGACAATTTAACCAAATTGTTTATAAGTGTAATTTAATATATCTATATGGAGTATGGAGAGAGCGACCGCAGGGGCAAATTTATGTCATTCCTGATCTCATCGCCTTCTTTAAGTTGGTCATCAAGATCACTAAAAACAAATTGGTCAAGGTCTTAGCTGTCATGGACTAGCAGGTCATAATAGTTTAATATAAAAATCTTTTTTTTTAAATAGATTTTGTTAAGTTACATTTAGAGTGAATGTTCATTTAATTTTCTATATTTTGAGTTAAGTGTCCATTTAATATGTATAATTTAAGAAAATATTTTAAGACACCCCTATTAGTAAATATGTGATATTTTTAGTCTTATTTTTCTTTAATTTTATGATTATACCCTTATAACAATATTCTTAGTGATATTAATGAAAAGAAAAAATTAACTTAATAAATTGACATTAAAATTAAAATTAAAGTAAATTTGTTTATTATTTAATGTTGAAAGCAAAATAATAATTAAAATATTTTTAATTATTATTTTACTTTTAGGGTTAATTTAGTAACTTAAATTTTTTATAGAAAACTATTAGAAAGACAACACAACAAGATATTAAATATAGCTTCAAGTTGGCTGGTATTAATTTATTTACAAATAATTGTTATAAAGATTGTTGTAAGAGTATAAAAAAATACTAGTTCTTTTAGATTGATAATTATTAGTGAATTTGCTAATTAACTTTTTTATAGATAAATTAATTAATACTCTTAAGATTGTAATAAAGGTGTTATTATTATGACAACAAAGAAAAAAATAAGGGCAGATGGTTCACATATTCAATAGTATGAGTGCCTTGAGAAGGTTATTATTATAAAAGCAAAGAAAAATAAGGGTAAGAATATCACATATTTATTACTAGGAGGTGTCTTGAGGTATTTTTTAAAAAATAATAATTAAATAAATATTTACCCTTACATTTGTTGTAACTTATATCCATACTTTTCAGTGCAAAAATAAGTAATAAAATAATGAGATTAGGTGTGTCAATAAGTAAATTTTATTTGACTGTAAGTTACATTTAAGAAAATCTTCTTTTATTATTATTATCATAAATCAATCTATGGGCGTAGAAATAATTTAAATGTAACCACACGATTCACGTATAACTATCAAATCACTTTTTGATCCTCCACATATTTTATGAATTTTTTCTATGTTTGAAATAAAAATGTATATACTTAATTCATTCTACTTCAAAAAATTAACAAGCACAATTATTTCTGGTTGTGTTATGTAGTCTTCAAGGAAACTGTATACGCAATTAGTTGCTTACTACGCAGTTGAAGCAAGGGATTGTTTTCTTCGATCTCACTCATTTATGCATAAAATAACGCCATAACCAAATCAATCAACAAAATAATTAACTAATTAAGATAAAATTAAGGTAGGTCTTCAAATTTGCAATTCCTTTTCATTATCATT
Source organism: Citrus glauca (assembly GCA_029633175.1). Taxonomy (NCBI): domain Eukaryota; kingdom Viridiplantae; phylum Streptophyta; class Magnoliopsida; order Sapindales; family Rutaceae; genus Citrus; species Citrus glauca. Next base: position 25,799,973 of record JAQOOD010000009.1, read on the forward strand.
TATTAAAATGAAATTCTTTATTCCATATGTTGTCAGACCTTCCTTTAATAAAAAAAAAATCATCTAGAATATAAACAATGCATAAAATATTAAGTAGGTGATTTCTGTTTGGATTAATGGAGTTATATATACATGGCAATGGTCATTTCACTTTCTAGCCATACTTAATTTCAACATATCAAAACTAATTTTTGAACCATGTGTGCATTATTTCCTCCATTTTTTCCAAGCCTTGGGTGGCCCTTAGAGATTAATCCCATCTGCCATCAACAAGACTACATCACTGAAACTATTGAGGAATCTCCTCAATTCCCTCAAGAATCTGAGCCACAAGCTGAATTTGATCGTTCTGCTTCATTTTCAGCAAATAGTGGAGACCCCACGATGGTTAAGAAGCTCTATCACAATGCCAGCGAGCGTGATCGACGCAAGAAGATCAACAGTCTCTATTCATCTCTCCGTTCATTACTTCCCGTTGCAGATCAAACGGTTAGTATTTAGTTGAATATATTTATCTAATTCCACAAAAGGCACAATTTAACCGATAACTTATAAAAATGTAAAAAAAAAAATTAACGTGTTAATATCAAACATATAATTCTTTCAAAAATAATAATGCGTCAAAATTAATTGAAGAGTCAGATCAAGAAAATCTTCTAGCTTTTAATCCTTCATGAAGTATATGGAACAATTGAAATTAACAACTTTCTTATTCTTCTTCACCATTCAAGTAGAATTCGAAAAGAGAGAGAAACTGGAGACTTTGATTTTAATTATTAATGTTTTATACTCTAGTTTGATTTTTACAATACTAAAGTAGCGAACCCTAAATTATTTTAATAACTAAAATAAACATTTAACATTGTTAAGTAGGTGTAGATCTAGATCCAAGCTTATATTGAGACCTAAATCTGCCTAAATTCTTTTCATTTAAGCACAAACCATTCTAGCAAAACCACCCTTAGCTAACTAGTGGTTAACATAAATTCCCTCGCTCCACTCCTGAGGTTTATGGTTCGAGTCATCTCGTATGAATTCATATTTATACTGCATCATCTAAGTGCCGACTAATTAATAGGTTTCGTCGACGTTTAATTTCAAATATCGTTATGTTGTAATGATAGTAAAAAGATCACCTCTCAAACCCATCCATTAAGATCGATCCATGTCTGAGGTCTTGCAGGTCTGTGGTGGACCAACCCCATTGTCATCTTTAACCATGTCCAATACAACCATCAAAACTTTAATTTTATTAAATACTTATTTCAGAACGTAATTATGGTGTTTTATGAATGTTTCAGAAGAAGTTAAGCATTCCAGCCACAGTTTCACGTGTGCTAAAATATATACCAGAACTCCAGCAGCAAGTCGAGAGATTAATGCAAAAGAAGGAAGAGCTTTTATCAAAGATTTCAAAACAAGGAGAAATTAGTCATCAACAGCATCAAAGAAAAATCGCAATTGGAAGCTCCTTAGCTTCAATTTCAGCAAGCCGGCTTAGCGACATGGAAATTTTGATCCAGATTTCTTCATATAAGGTCCATAAGTGCCCAGTATCTAAAATCTTGTTTAATTTAGAGGAGGATGGCCTTGTTCTTGTGAATGCCTCTTTCTTTGAATCCTTCCAAGGAAGAATCTTCTACAATTTACATCTGCAGGTATTTACTTTATAGGCGAGTTTATTATTATTGTTGTTGTTGTTATTATTATCATTATTACTATTACTACTGTTATTATTATTTTCAATTAATGATACTAAAACCATAAGTTTTTTGTACAAACTATTTTGTTGATACAGATGTGATATTATAGAATTACTCAAATGAAAACTCAAAATAAAGAAATTAAATTGTCATATAATAATGATGCATTTATAAAATTGTTGTAAAAAATTTCATTTGGAATCTGACGTAGTGGCTTACGTGATGTGAAAGGATTAGTTAGTTGAAAGTTTCAGAAGGGCCACAATAATTATTTTCATTATCTTAAATATACCTTGATGCTACGTAAGCCGCAACCTTTGATTGTATATCAAAAGTTTTACAGCAATTTGTAGGCTCATCATTAATGTGGTGCTTTCATCTAACAAAAACTGTTATCCAACGTCATTTGGGATATAACAGTGTGTATAATGGTTGTAACATTGGCGACAATAAAAATATCACTAAAAAATTTTTAAATAAAATTTTATTATTTATTTAAAGAGTTACATTAGTATTTATAAATTTCAAAAGACATTTCAATTAACTTTTCTCAAATAAGAAATGTTTTTCTCTCTTTAATTTTGTAGAGTATTTTCTCTCTCTTCAATTATATTTTATTATTATTTTATTAAAGAGAGAGAAGTGCCTAATGACTATTTATGTTTCTTTAAAAAAAATAATTATTTGATTAAAATAATATTAACATGTTTTTATTTGCAGAGTTTTTTGGAGTATACCATATTTTTTTACTTTCTTATTTGCCAAATAAGTAAACAATAGATACTTGAAAAATAAAATTATTAGAGTTTTTTTGGTGATGATCTAACATATATGTGTTTAGCGTTTGTAATTGTGTTATTTGTTCCTTGTTATTTAATTAAAAATCTGTATTTTCGATTATCCAGGTGGAAAGTACTTACGGACTGGACTGTGAGGTTCTAAATGAGAAGCTCAAGTCATTCTACAATGAGAAGAGGGAAGATCTGTTTCCATCAAATTTTGGCTGAAAAAATTAATTAATATGTGTAGTTGTAGGTTCATGGAGCACAAAGCAACAATCATGTTTATTTATGGAAAACATGAGGGAAGCATATGGATGAAATCTCAACCATTATTTTCTGATCAATATTGCTTGAAGATGACAAAATTAAGAAAATGTAAAGTTGATGCAGGGATTTCTGATATAGCTATAATATAAAGTTAAGTTATTTGTCAACTTATTTATGGATAAATACTTGTTTAGTCCTTATATTTTAACTTTAGTAATTTTTTAGTCCTTATATTTAAAAACATACCTCAATTTATCTCTATTTTTAAATATATTATACTCTTACCCTTATTTTTTCTTTACTTTTACAATAATACCCTAACAACAATATTCTTAACATTAATTAATTTATTTATGAAAAATTAATTAGCAAATTAACCACTAAATATCAGTACAAAAGAACTAATATTTGTTCGTACCTTTACAACAATCTTGCTAATAATTATTTATAAATAAAATTTTTTGAGAAGTATTTATAAATACATTAATATCACCCAACTTAAAGTAAAGTTTATTACCCTTGCAACAATCTTAATAGTAATTGTAAATGAGAATTTAATTTACCAAATTAATCCTAAAATTAAAATAATAACATATAAATTTTTATTTTGTTATTAAGGCTAATTTGATGAAGTAACAATTTTATAATTTCACTAGTATCCCAAGAATATTATTATAAGGGTATTATTGTAAGAAGAAATAAAAATTAAGGATAGGAAAGTAATATATATAATAATAGGGAGTGTTGAGATATTTTTTAACATAAGTCAAAATATGGGAACTAAACGAAATTTACCTTTTTTTCTATAGGTATACTTTTGATTTTATATGGAGTAGTAATATAAACAGTTTGAAGTTATAATAATTAATATATAAGATTGTTGAAGATATCATCCCTTGTAAGCTAAGATTAGTTATTTGGTTAATAACATGAACAATGAAGATATCCTTTTTTTTTAATCTAAATTTCATCATCATTATTTGAGCTAGTGATTATTTACAAGATCCAAGAAAATAATAATATAAGCTTGTATAGGATGATATATACCTTATATAAGATTTTCTTTTTTATTTGTGTATATTTTGTGTTCTTGCACATGATACATAAATTGTATATCATATTTTTATCCATTAACTTAAATACAAATATCCACAAACTATTCTTATGGATCTCGTTAATTCCCCAAAAAAAAAATCTTATGGATATAATAGAATATTAATTAGTAAATTATTCATTTATGTAGTAAGTACAAGGATTTTTCTATAATTATCATCTTATATTTGCACAAATTATCAATGTGATGCATCGGCCCTCAATTCGAGACTAGGGAAAAAAACTTATTTAATTAAGATTATCAATTTATAGAATACTAATTTATAAAGGTTATATTGTACTAAAAAATAGTTTTCCACTCTTATTACTCACAATGAAGCAAATACTGAATTTATATAGGGAATATAAGTGAAAAAAAAGGCAGAAAAGGATAATAAAGAGTATTAGGGTTTTTATTATGAGCATCATTGTGTCAATAATATTGTAATTTATTTATTCCTTATATGAGGGATTTATCTAATCTTGAATATTTATTAGATTAGATTATGTGGAACGTTAGAGAATATATTTGGAGACATAAAGTAGCAAATTAGCATGTAAGTAAGATTTCATATGAAAGAGTTTTTAAATAAAGATGATTACTAAATTGGTAAGTATATCAAGTATTTATAGAAAATTGAATTCTTAAGGAAGTATATCATAGTACTTTACTACAAGGGTACGGGTGAAATAATGCACTAATATAAATGAAGTATTTCACACATTGAACATTGAACATTGAAGAAGAAAGAAGATATATCGTATATTGTATTAGGGAAGCAGTCAACATAGAGAAAGAGTAAACCCAAAGATTTTGAAGATTCATATAATTCCAATTATGTTTTCAAACCCAAAGGTTTTAAAGATTCATATCATTTTGATTACACTATCAAATTGAAAAAGGCTTTATATTGATTAAAATAAGTTTCCAGAGCATAGTATATGAAAGATTAATCAATTGTACATTGAAAAAAGCTATAAGAGATGGGGAATAGACAAGACTTTATTCATTAAAAATCTTGATCATGGAATATTGATTGCTCAAATTAATGTGGATGATATTGTTTTTGGCTCTGCTTCTTTATTGCATGTTCATGAATTTTTTGATAATGAAGAATAAATTTGAAATGAGAATGGTTGGTTAGTTAACTTATTTCTTAGGCTTACAAATAAAACAACTTGAAAATGGTATTTAGTGAACAAAATTTGGTAAGTATGGCAAAACTTGGGGAAAAAGTTTGGACTAGATTCGACTAAATACATGAGAACACCTATGAGCACTAACTTAAGGTTAACAAAAGGTGATAGTGGTTCTTATGTTGATCCAATTCTATACAGAAGTAGGATTGGTAACTTACTTTATTTATTGGTAACTAGACGTGATATTTACTTTAGTGTTGGTGTTTATACTAAGTACCTATCACGAGGTTATTATTATGACTATTAATGATGTTATTTTGGTATTTTAAAGACAGTGATCCAAGTCTTATAGGTTATAGTGATACTGATTGTGTAGCCAATGCTGATGATAGAAAAAGCACCATAGAAGGTTGGTTTTATCTTAGTAACTACCTTCTATCTAGACCCAAAAAGAAACAAATCTCAATCTCTTTATCGCTTACTGACATTGAATACGTTGTGTTGGTATTTGACTCAATTGCTTTGGTTGAAGCAAATGCTTAAAGATTATGGTATTGTTCAGGATATTCCTACAGTATATTAAGATAACACTAGTACTATAAATATTTCAAGGAATCTTTTTCAATGTTCTAAAACTAAGCATATTGATATTAGACAACAATGCATCCGTGACATAGTTAATATTGAGATTATATCTCTAGAGTATATTAAGACTGAAAATCAACTTGTGAATGTCTTTACCAAAGCTTTGAATGCATCTAGATTTGATTATTTAAGAAAAGCTATAGGTATTAGTTCTATGTAGTCAAGTTCCACTACATTTTATTTTTCTCATATTAGTTTGCATCTCATGAATGATTAATACATTATATGCATGTGTTTTTTGCATGATATATTCTTTTTTCGAATCATTATATGCATAAAAGTCTCGATTTGGAGGATTAAAATCTTGAAAAAATCTAAACTTATTGTGTTGCGCATATGTCTTTGAAGTCTTGATTTTTACTTGATTTTGATATTGAGACTTTTAATGTTAAAAATTAATGGACTGAAATTGACTGTTTACTAATTATTCTTATCTCAATTATGGATAACAAGATGGGCAAGTACCTCAATTAGAAATAGTTACCTACAACTCTTATGAGTAAATCTAACCTTTAGAAATCAGAGTCTGTATATCACAAATATTACAGAAGATGAACTACCATGAAAAGAAAGCTATCTTAAGAGGTCTAATGAAAAGCTACTAACTGTAGGCACTTTAAAAAGAAAAGAAAATTGATACAAGAATTGAAAAAGAAAAATCTTTAAAATATATTTATATGTGGAAAATAATTTATTACTGCAGTTGCTTTATATATTGCCTATTAGATTAAAAAAAATAATTTAGAGATCAAGATGATGACATTAGTTTGACATGTTCATTCTATTTTTTGATACAAGAGTTGTTGATTTTGATAAAAATTGAGATTGGGCCATGATAGATTTGTGGCACACACGCAAAAGTTTAAATTTCTCTAATCTTCTTCTGTTTGAGTGATTAAAGTTTGATTATCTTGATTTCTTGTGTATTATATGAGTATTGATGAACATGTCATTTTAATTTTTAAAAAATTGTGATTTGTTTCACGAACTTATTTATTAGTTTGTTTTGTTTTAAGTAATAAAAAAATCATGTCTTATTGCATAAAAATTGCATCTTATATGTTTTATTTATCAAATAGGCATTTTAGTCATTTTCTCATAGACAAATGCGTGAAATATGTTTGCATGCATTTATATTTTAGGGTTTTTCTCAATTTAAGGGTTAAATTGATGAAAATAATCATTTAGGGCAATACATACATTCTGACATAGATGGGAACCATTCTCTAATTTTTCTGTTAACTTTACAAAATTATGGGCTTTCTCAATACTGACGTGATGTGCAATTCAGTCCATCTGACTTGATTTTGCATTGTTTTTACAATTCTTGTGATTTTTATTGGATATTATGAATATTTATCTTCGTATATCAAGCACGTATATGTTATTCGTGTTATATTAAGAGTCTATGACCTTATTTGAGTTATATTATTATTCTTGCAAAGTAATTAAGGTTATACTATACCTACTTCAACTACACTATCCTATTCCTATATGCATTACGTTTCATGACTCTATTTAAGGGTTCTCAACTCTCTCTTTTACTCATGCACAATTCAATGATTCATTCTCTACAATATTTTTTCTCTAATATTTCAATTGCTCATCATGATGAATGGTAAGAGAAAAATTGATCATTGTTTGAACATATCCAGTGAGAATCTCATTGAAGTCAACGGTTCTACTACAAAGAAAGTTAGATTTGCTTCTATTCTTTGTTCTACATGTCTTACTTATATTAAAGGCATTGCTTAAGAGAGTGAATCCGATTTTGAAGATGAAACTAAACTAATTGCTCCTTCTAGTCTTCCAGAATTTGTTTCTTTTTCTAAAGGCTTGTAGTTTTAATGGTCTTTGTGGTTTATATTTGTTTCTTAGGAGAAAATTTCACGCATATCAATCTTCTTTTGATATTATAGATCATTGTTTGAAAAAAAAACTTGAAGAAAACCTCACCCTTCTTTTAAAGAATCAATAGTTTCTTTTTTTGTTTTTTGGTATCATGTTTTGGAACCTCTTGTCAAAAGGGGGAGAGTGACGTGCTTTCAATTTTCTTTGTTGAGAGATTGGAGTATTTATTGCTTCATGATAAGGGAAGAGTAGCTCTTCATTTTGTTCAAACTCAATTTGAACTTGATTTCAAATAGGGAAAGTTTATTTTTAAACAAGTTCATTTATATGTTCATTGAGTTTATTATTCTTTTCTAAGGGGAGCTTATTTGATTTGCATATGATCTTTATAGATTTGCATATGATATTTTGATTTCTTTGATATGCATTACTGCTCTCTTAATATATTAATATGAGATTATTTATCTTAGAGGGAGAGTTAATTTTCTTATTTGAACCTTAGACATGAGCATTTATTAATTAAAGGATATTTTGATCTTGACTTAACGGTAACTAATGGTTTTTGTTTATGTTATTTTTTTTTTCGTTTGTTTTATTACCTATATGTAGGTTACTGCTTATGGTCTTTCTTACTTCTATATATGCCATTTGAAGACCAGAAAATTTGGTTTACTTATATTTTGACTGTAAAAAAAATTAATATTATTGACACAATGATGCAATTAATGAAAACTATAGCAACTTTCCCCTTTGGCTACTAGGGATTTATATCGTCTTAGATATTTATTAAATTAGATTATGCGGATTATTTGAGAATATTTTTGGAGGCATAAAGAATATTTTTTGTTGTAAGTAAGATTTCACATCAAAGAGTTTCAAATAAAAATTATTATTCTATTGGTAAGTATATCAATGATTTATGGAATATTGGACTTCTAAAGAAGTATATCCTAGTATTTCTCTACTAAGATTTGGTTGAAATAGTATACCTATATAAAGGAAAGCATTTCAAATATTGAAGATTGAAGATTGAAGAAAATATATCATTTTTTAAATTAGAGAAGCAGTTAACAAAAAAAACCAAGAAAAAACTTATTTTACTGAATATGATATTTCATATCTTTATGAAGTTTTAGTTTTCGTATCTTCTTCATATCAAGTGTTTTATTAGATTTTCTTTGCTAATTATTACCTTGATCTCTTTGGCATAAAGAGGTTGTTTGTTGTGTTGGACATATCTCAAAAAAGCAATAAACACAATTGAAGATTAGTGTTGCTCTTTTAGCAAGGTTGACTAAATTAGATTTAATAAGGTGGTAGTAAGAGTAAGAGGAATCTAAAATAGTGTAAGATTTCAATAGGTTATCTTGTGATCTAAGGTCCCAAATTAGCTTAACCAATGGTTCAATGTGAATTAAGCCGGACTTGGGTGTATCCATTGTTGAGTGTTAGAAAATGTATATTTATAAAGGAGAAAATCGTCATTTTACATTTCAAGTCTTATTAACACCCTTACTTTTATGTATTTAAGATTCTTGTGATTTAATTACGTGTGTTTTATTTTAATTAAGTATTTTATATATTTTAGGGGCATTATGGTCATTTCACAATGAACGAGAGATCAGACAGCAAAACGGACATCACTTTTAAACTTATGACAGTCGAAAATCTTAGAATGAGCATAAAAGGAAAAATGACACTGTTCACATGCACGATACTGTTTACGTTACTGTTCACATAAACGAATCAATGATGTGGCATTGACTGATGAGGTGTCACGATCATGTTGGACTAAAATTCTTATGCACTATTGATTGGTGACGTGGCATCATGTTAGTGGACCAAAAATTATGCGTACGGTACATGCATATACACAGAATTATTTTCAACCAAACCACGTTACTGTTTAAGCCGGGTTAAACGGTGTCACTGTTCAAACCACGTGGTCAAACCACGTACTGTTGACTAATGACGTGGTGCAATCCTGACCGTCCAAATTGTTTTTAATCTAATGGCCATGATTTACTCAATGTATCTATAAAAAGGGGGCATCCCCCCCTAATTTGACATGTTTGAATACTTTTTCTTTCAAGCTTGAGTTAAAGGTGAAGTCTCAACATGTGTCATGGGCTTTATTTGATAAATTTATTTTCTCTTCCCCTCTAGTTTTTGTGGATGTTTTGACTTCTCGTCGACAAATATAATAATCTTGTCTAAATACCGCCCTGGTTTCACTGGCTCCCTAGTACAAAGTTATTATTATTTGGCACGATAAACCCTTAGCATCATATTGATTAGAGTGTGGTTCATGAGATGTGGAATCCCCCCTCATGATTTAATTGGCATTAACACAGAATATTTAGTCCATGGTGCATGTTGATACAAATCTAGATACCCAAGTACGTCATTTCAATAGATTTCTCTTTAATTTATTCTCACCATTTTAATTCCAATTTTAAGTTAATCTAAGTCCTTTCACCACAAATCCAACCACCCTCATATAAAATTAATTCTACATATAATTAAAATCCACCTACTCGTGGGATCGACACTCATCACCATTAATCTATTCTACAATAAATTCGTGCACTTGCGAGTTTAATAAAATTTATACAACAAGTTTTTGGCGCAATAAGGTTATGTAGTTACCAATGCTGATAATGAATTGATACCCACTAGAGTGACCACATGATGGCATGTATGCATTGATTATAGAAAGTTGAATTCTGTCACACATAAAGACCATTTTCCTTTACCATTTATCGATCAAATACTTGATAGACTAGTAGGCCATGAATTTTATTGCTTTCCAGATGGCTACTCAAGATATAATCAGATTCCCATAGCACCAAAAGATCAAGAGAAAACCACTTTCATTTGTCCTTTTGGCACTTTTGCATATAGGAGAATGCCATTTGGATTATGTAATGCACCTGCTACATTTCAATGATGCATGTTAAGCATTTTTTCTGATATGATTGAACGATTCCCTGAAATCTTTATGGATGACTTTTCTATTTTTAGTGACTCATTTGATCAATGTTTATATCATCTAACACTAGTTCTGCAGAGATGTATCAAGAAAAACTTAGTCTTAAATTGGGAGAAGTGTCATTTTATGGTAAAATAAAGTATTGTTCTCGGTTACATCATTTCGAGTAAAGGTATTGAGGTTGACAAAGTCAAGGTGGATCTCATTTCTAATCTTCCTCCACCCAAAACAGTCAGAGAAGTAAGATCTTTACTTGGGCATGCTGGTTTCTATAGACGTTTCATTAAAGATTTTATCAAAGTTTCTAGACCCTTATGCAATCTACTTGCTAAGATGTACCTTTTATCTTTGATGATTCATTTCTTGTGGCATTTGAAAAATTAAAGCAATTGTTGACATCATCACCTATCATTCAGCCCCCAAATTGGAGCTTACAATTCGAGCTCATGTGTGATGCATCTGATTATGCAGTATGAGCAGCTTCATAACAAAGAGTTAATCGAATTCCCTATGTTATTTACTATGTTAGTATGACATTCAGTGATGCACAATAGAATTATTCAACTATTGAAAAAGAAATGCTAGCAGTAGTGTTTGCATTAGAGAAATTTCGATCTTATCTCATTGATTGTAAAATAATTATATTCACAGATCATGTTGCTCTTAAATATCTTCTCACAAAGAAAGATGCAAAAGCTAGACTAATTCGTTAAGTGTTACTTTTGTAGGAATTCGACTTGGAATTTAAAGATAAGAAAGGCACAGAAAATGTTGTGGCTGACCATCTCTCTCGTCTCCATGTTGGCACAATTACAGAGCCATTAACATTGAATAAGTCGTTCCCAGATGAACAATTGATGAGTGTAGAAGTATTACTATAGTATGCTGATATAGTTAATTATCTTGTTACAGGTCAACTTTTAGAACATTGGACCAAGTAAGACAAGGCCAAATTTTTTGCAGAAATAAAGAATTTCTTTTGGGATAACCCTTATTTGTTCAAGTATTGTGCAAATCAAATTGTTAGACAATATATCCCAGAAAGTGAAATTCATAATATTCTTTCATTCTACCATGAACAAGCTTGTGGAGGTCATTTCAACACTAAGAAAATAGTTACTAAAATTATATAATGTGGTTTCTATTGGCCAACTATATTTCGAGATGCTTATACTTTTTGTTCTTCATGTGATAGGTGTCAACGAATGGGGAGCATTACACGAAGGAACATGATGCCATTAAATTCATTTTTAGTCGTTGAGATTTTTGATGTGTGGGGTATCGACTTCATGGGTCCCTTTCCCTCTTCTTTTGGCCATCAATACATATTGGTTACAGTTGACTACTTATCGAAATGGGTAGAAGCAATTCCATGTAGAACCAATGATCACGTTTTGGATTTCCTCGAGCAATAATCAATGATGGTAGTGCCCACTTTTGTAACAAAGCATTTAAAGCTCTTTTGACAAAGTATTCAATCACTCACAAAGTGGCGACCCCATATCATCTGCAAATCAATGGTCAAGTTAAGATCTCCAATCGAGAAATAAAGCACATATTAGAAAAGACGGTGAGGCCAGATAGAAAAGATTGGTCATTAAGACTTGACGATGCATTATGGGCATATAGAACGGCTTTTAAAATCCCGATTGAGCTGTCCACCTACCTGTGGAACTCGAGCACCATACATATTGGGCCATCAAGAAATTCAACTTTGACATGCAGCAAGTTAGCTCAGAAAGAATATTACAACTAGCAGAACTTGAAGAAATTCGCAATGATGCATATGAAAATGCCAAAATTTACAAGCAGGAATGAAAGTCTTTCATGACAAGAAAATTATGAGAAAATCGTTCACTCCAAATCAGAAAGTACTTTTATTCAATTCTCGCTTACACTTATTCCCAAGTAAGTTATGCTCTCGATGGTCTAGCCCCTTTATTATTCATACTATTTTTCTACGTGGGGCAATTGAAATTAAGGACCCAAAGAACGGTGTCACGTTTAAAGTTAATGGTCAAAGATTAAAGTCATATCTAGTGTACCAACCACATGGAGAAGACACCGAAATAAATTTGAGTAACCCACCAGATTTGGATTAATTTTTTTCTTTTCGGTGATTTGATTTTTTCTTTTTCTTTATTATTCTTTTAGTAATTGAAATTATTTTCGCATAAGTGTGTTTGTTTAACCATTAAGTTTTTTCTTATCATTGTTAATCATGAGTTCCATAGCTAAACAGTTCTTCTTGAACATTCTTAAACTACTTCAACGTGTAAAATCTCATCTTAAGGCAGATTTAATTTTATAAAACACATTGTATTTGGGCTCTGCAACCACCAGAGTTAGTATCCTTTGTTGAGAATTTAGAAAGCCAACTCAGAGACATTGAGAGAAGTGTGTATAACATCCAGTTGGAGCTTGAGATAAATTCAATAAGAAAACGATCATAATTTTCTTTATTCGTTTTAGTTTGTTTTTCTTTGTTTGTGTGCTTTAGTTTGTTACCCCGGTGAAGTGACGGATAACGGTACTCCGTGACAATCAAGTCGATTACTTTAGTTTCCCATAATAACTGATCTTCTGAGGCAAATGTATAGACAAAAACGAGATTCTAGCAAAGCTTCACAATCGATTCCCTTCACTTCCTCAGAATGCCCTCCTTACAATCTATAAAGCTCAGTCCGAACGCATGCGGTTGCTCATGAGGAATAACATACCTGCTGACATCCGTTGGTTAATCAAGGCTAAAGTACGATTGGCAGGTGAGTTACCTCCAAAATTTATTGCATACATGCCTGATTATGGTAAAGGAAATTATACAAGAAAACGAAGAGCTCAAAAAATTTATGTTGCTTGTCGTAAGTGTGCCAGAATGAGTTGTGATAAAAAATCATGTTCTTTAGGAATGATATCTGACAATAGAGAAGATAAGATTCAATTTATTAGGGATGACTTGAATAAGGATTCATTGGATGATATCCTTTTGTCTCTTGAAACGCATCCCAGCGGATATATGCAAGGAGTAATTTTCAAGTTATGGCCATTATTCCAAAAAGAGCATGCACGATATAGGCTCAGGAATCTAACTATAAACGATCATGTTTGCCAGTTTATGAGAAAACTGGATGGGAAGCCTATCCTCGACCCATAGAGGGCATTCAAGCCGTTTCTGGACATAAAACCAGAGGAAGATGTGAGCCACAGTCACAACTACTTATAAATATCCTTTTACTTCACTGTTATTTTATTTCACTGTTGCTTTATCATTTCCATTATTGTCTCTAATAATTTTATTTTATCATTGTTTCTTTTTCCTTTTACTATTTTCTTTTTGACTCGTAAGCCATGTGCTTTATGTGTTATTTGATACTGACATGCTATCTCATACACAGCTATGACCCACTGTCACCAAGATTTTTCTAAATATAATTTTTTGTTACGCACTCACAAATTATTTTTGAAAAGTATCCCAATGATAAATACTCATAATAGACAATTTAAGAGTATTTGTGTGCTTTCTGGATTTAACTATGGCAACCATAAAGAGTTCGTTGAGGTAGCCATAAATCTTGGTCGAAGTATAGCAGAGAGAGAATTACACTTAGTGTATGGAGGAGGTAATCGAGGGTTATCAAAATTGGTCTCAAAAGCTACTTTTGTCCGAGGAAGCCAAGTGTTAGGCATCATTCCAAAGGCTCTAAAAACTTTGGACAGTTGTCTGACTCACCGACTGGAGAAGAATTAGTCGTCTCAGGTATACAAGAAATAATAACTGAAATGCTTAATCATGTTGATACTTTTATTTTTCTATCAGGAGTTTTTACAACTGTAAAGGCACTTATCACACTAGCATCCTAGGCCCATCTGCACATTCAGCAAAAACCCATCGGTTTGTTGAATGTCAATAACTTTTATGATGGTTTCATCGCATTTTTTAATCATGCAATAAAAAACTATTCATTCCTTCCACAGCGAAAAAGCTTTTTATTTGTGGTCACACTTCTAATGAGCTACCTGATCTGTTACAAGCTTATACACCGGAGCCAGGCCCCTGGACCTTTGTATTGGAGTGTCCAAATAATGATAGTAATAATAGCCACAGTAAGAAATACAAATTATATTTAACTCTTCTCTTGTAAATATTTCTTCTGTTTTGCACCACCCAGGTGATGTCTTCTAAACTCTGCTTCTCTCCTTTAAAATATTGAGGACAATATTTTATTCTGATTGGGGGGAGGGAATAGTCGATAATTGTGGAATCTTTGTTATGTTTATATTGATTTTTTATTGTAGAAACTAACTGTTGCTAACTTTTTGTGTTGAAGATGGCTAAATATGGAGTATAGTGAGTCTAGAAACACATATTCATTGTTTCGAAAAAAAAATCTAGACATTTTCTTTTTCTTTATTAAGTCTTGATATTCAATTTTCTTCTTCTTTTTAATTTCTCCTTTCTAAATATACATTTTCAAATTTTTGCGTCGAAAATGGCTGAATATGGAGTGTAGTGCCTCTAGAACGCATCTTCTTAGTTAAAAAAATCAAAAACAAATTTTGTGATTTGTTTTAACATTGGATGACATGATGAATTTTGAATTTCAAATTTTAGTATTTGTATTATCTTTGGTCTTAAATGATGTTACATCATGTTTGCTACTCTACATGGTGATATCAGAGACAAATATGAGTTGCTTGAAGGAATCAACATGTCATAATAAGTACCAAGTGAGTTTTTGAGCCTATCATTTTTTTTGAAGAGTAACCATTTTGTCCCTTTTGCCCATTCTTAATACAGCCTAGCAATTTATTATGTTATACACGATCTTTAGATTTCTTTCAAGTTAACCCTTAAAAAAAATTGTTGTAAAATTTAAAAAAAAGAAAAAAAAATGTGTGTTGTTACATCTGGAGATCCATCTAACTAGTAGATATGGAAGATTATTTAGAGCCCTAAAAAATGAAGGAAATACCATCTTTGATTCGTTTGAGCCTTTCTAGACATCCCTTTTATGAAATATCTATAGGTAACCCTTTTGAGCCTTTAAAAAAAAAAAAACCTTTTTCTTTGTCAACTTATCATCTTGACCCACTCTGATTTGGAGTATTACCCGATGTCTTATAAGTTCTATCACCTATTTATATTTAAGAAAAATGCAAATAATTATTTTCTTCAGTGACGTTGTGCCAAACAAAAGCAAAAACAAAAATTGTTGTTTCAAAACGAAAAAAATAACAATAATAGGTGAAATCCACCTTGCAACTTCTAAAAAAAAAACTTTGCATTTTTCTCAGTTTTCCTTATTTTCCTTATTTGTTAGCCATGTCCCTAACCTACGTTGCATCCTAATAAAAGTCCTTCTTGATTTTAAGTAACTATAGTATGAAGTATAAGTTAGTTATATGGGCTAAAAAGATATAGTGGTGCATAATAAACAAAAAGATAAATAAATTGGGTTGACTAGCATTTTTGTTTGACTTGAGATCATATTATTTCTAAGTTGAGGGCATATTTCTTTCATCTTGGTGAGAGCATATGATATCATTTCTTTATTATTTTTTCTCTCAATTACCATTCATTGGAGTGACTATTTTTATTGGATTTAATTTCTTTGTGAGAATGTCACTATTTCTAATAAGATTTTGGGGTTTAACATCCATAGTTACATATCTTATGGGTTAGATTGAGTATTTTATTAAAGCAAATAATTTAACGAATTATTAATTTTATTTGAATACATTAACGGAGAAAATAAGTAAAAGGAAAGTTGTATGCCTTTAATATTGAATAGATTTCTAAAAACCAATATTGTTTTCTCGTCTAATGTCCCGGCGAATGTGGCTAGGAATGTTGGGAAAACTTTTGGTTTTACGATCACTAATAATCTTGGTAGGTATCTTGGTCTGCCCTTTCTTCTTTCGCGGGTGACCAAGAAATTGTGGACAAGGTAGAGAAAGGATGTCCAATTGGAATGCATCACACCTCTCTCTAGCCGACCATATAACTCTTGCACAATCTACTCTCCAAAGTAATTCTTATTTATGCCATGCAGACGACATGCCTTCCATCTAGTGTTAAGAACAAGGTTGATCAAGCTTGTCGATGGTTTATATGGAATGGTACTACAATCGAGCAAAAGCGGAGCCAAATTAATTGGAACACAATTTGTAAGCAAAAATTAGTACGGGCTTGGGATTTAAAAATCTTGAAATTAGGAATCAAGTTTTGCTTATGAAGATATGTTGGGGCCTCATCTCTTCGACGGAGAGCCTTTGGATTAAAGTTTTACGCACAAAGTATGGGATTAGTAGTTTGTATTTACAGGCTGATTTGCCAAGCACAAATTGTCATTTCTTTGGCGCTCTGTTAGCAAACTTTTGAACAAAACAATTAAGGGTGCTGGCTGGTCTATCAGTAATGGTGAAGAAACAAGGTTTTGGTGGGATTGTTGGGCCACAAAAACGCGTCCACTTATTGATTATGCCATTGTCCCAGTTCGTGAGGATATCCTACATGGTAAGGTAGCTGACTTTGTGAATATGGATAGGCAATGGAAATGAGAGAGTTTCAATTCTCGGCTGTCGAATCATATTCTTCCTAAAGTTGCTTCCATTCAACCGCCAAGACTTGAGAGAGGACATGATCAGATCTTTTGGTCGGCTTCCAATACAGGTAATTTCACTGTTCGATCTGCTTATCACTATCTTGCGGGATCTAGGCATGAGGATAAGGATTCAAGTTGGCTTCTTGCTTGGAGATGGAATGGGCCACAAGCTATTTGTGTTTTCATTTGGACTGTGCTGCATGATAGACTCAAGACAAAACGAGAGCTTATGAGAAGGCACTTTGTCTCTAATGGTTATTGTGATCGGTGTCGCTTGGATTTAGAGAGCACTCTACGTGTGCTGAGAGACTGCCCCATGGCACAACGAATTTGGAATCATTTTGTTCCAAGGAGCTTCCAAGTAGATTTTTATTCCAAGCCTCTTAAGGAGTGGATAATGTATAATATTCAGAGCAAGGAGCAATACGGATGGAATTTAGATTGGAGTTGCATCTTTGGATCCACCATTTGGAGGTTGTGGTATTGGAGAAATAAATTTCAGTTTGATCGTGTTTATGTTGATAGCAAGTATGTGACTCAGGACATAATGACGCGGGCCGAGGAAAATCAACGTGTTAATGATTCTTTGTTAGTTACTACAGCCAAAAAGAAAGAAGTATGGATTCACCGGTCGCCTCCTTTATGGCATTGGCGTAAACTCAATTCAGATGGTTCATGCAAGAGGTCTGGCTTGTCAAGTGCTGGAGGTCTCATTCGGGATTATAACAGCAAGTGGATTCGGGGATTTGGCTTAAATATTGGTTGTTGTTCGATTACGATTGCTGAACTTTGGGGTCTTTATCAAGGCTTGTTAATTGCTTGGGAGATTGGAATTCGGTGGATATTGGTGGAAGTGGATAGTTTATGTGTAACCTAATTGGCTGCTAGCTCTTCTAGTCCTACTAATGAATGTTCTCAGTTCGTCCTATCTATTCAGGACCTTTTAAAACGGAAGTGGCATGTGGAAATTAAGCATATTTATCGTCAGGCGAATTTTACTGTTGATGCTCTTGCTAATTATGCACATTATCTATCTTTGGGTCTTCATATTTTCAGGTCCCTTACAGCCTCCATTAATCACATTATTATTTATGATATGTATGGGATTGCCTATCTTTAATTTGTTTTATCTTAACTCCCTTTGAGGAGTCCTTATGTATTAAAAGAAAAAAAATACTGTTCTCTGTCATCTTTGATACGATTTCAAACTAATATCATCCAAATTATTTTTGCGTCTACTTATTTTTTAGTAATGCATTTTGGAATAATATATTCTTGAAGGATCGAATTAAAATTTTCTAGTTGACACTTGGGGCAAAACCAAAATCATGTTGTGTGTGGGGGTAAGGTAGGGAACAAGGAGGAGGAGTTTTTCAGCTGACGTGGCAGCCATGCACGTGCATGGCATGCGCAGCACACGCACTTGTGCATTCTAGCCGTAAGCGAAGCAAACTTCTCCAAATTGAAGTATGTGTGAAATAAATTAAAATAAGGAAGCCTTACATCGGTGGTGCTAGTGCTTAAAGGATAA
The DNA here is from genome assembly GCA_029633175.1 of Citrus glauca. Lineage (NCBI taxonomy): Eukaryota > Viridiplantae > Streptophyta > Magnoliopsida > Sapindales > Rutaceae > Citrus > Citrus glauca. The sequence goes on from JAQOOD010000009.1 coordinate 25,818,581, forward strand.
CACCCCTTAATTTACTAGTATATGGTAATAAAAAAATTCGTCGGAGGCAAATTTCCTAATTAAATATAAATTGACAACACATCTTTAGCTCATGACCTCGCATTCTTCTCTTTTAATTCCGTATTCATCATTCACTAATGATGTGTTTACTAGAGAGTTTAGAGAATGAGAATAAAACTCACGTTTACTTAGCAAAATATAATTTAAGAATGATAAAAAAATGTGTGGGTTCCACACAATTTGAAAATAAGAAATGAGAATTTCATTCTCATGGAGGGGTTGGAAATGGGGATTCCCATTCCCTAAACTGACTTTTGTATCTCTATAATTTTTTCATAGTTTCCGAATTACCCTCGTTCAAATCACAATTAATTTATTATTTTAAATGTCATTATTATTATTAATTATTATTTTGTTAATTAATATCATTCTTATAATAAATTTAGTTAATTATAAATGGGAATGAGAATCAATTTATTAAAATATTCATAGTATTAAATAATATAATTTTCATTAACTAGATACATTAATTTTGCCAAGTAAACACATCAATGGCGTTCCAACACATTCTCATTCCCATTTATTTTTGTTAAGCACATATTAGAATCTCATTCTCATTCCAGCATATTTTCATTTACACCCCATTTTCATTCTACCACATTCTTATTCCATAAAATAAACACACCATAAGAGTGTATTTGGCTAACTTTACTACTTTGTATTAGTTATATTACATTAGGGTCTATTACATTAGAGTCTATAAAGTTTTAATAGAATGGTGCAATACGGACAATGTATATGTGACAATATTTTATATCATTATTTATATTACTATTAATTTTAAGTTAATATTATTTAAATTTATGATATTTAAGTACTTATTATTAGTTATATTAATCATTTAAAGATTATTAATTTTTAAAATTAATTATTATCATACGATCAAAAAATACAATATTTTATTATATTTTTATCTATTCTTTAAGTATTTACTATCAGTTATATTAACTTATTAAATAATAATCAAATTTTATATATTAATTATTATAATATAATATAATTAAATAATAAATCATTTAATTACATTTTTAATATAAAAGCATAATATTGGTGAATAATAAATTATTAATTTACATTAATTAATTATGAAAAAATAAAAATAAAAATTAATTTATATTATATTATTAAATTTTAAACTTATTTTTATTTATTAAAAAAAAGAAGAAGCTTTCAGCATCAGCTAAACCCGACTCCTAGATGAGTTTAGCTAATGTAACAAATTGGTGCAGATGAACATGAGAGTTGCCAAATACACCTTAAGGTCATAATTGGTTTCTATTGCCTATAGTTTATAACTTCTATTAGATGCACCCACTTTCTATTTCGCATAAACAAATCTTGTATAACTCCATACTTAACTAAGGTAGCGTTTATTTTTTTTATCTGAAATCTAAATGGGTTTGAATTTTTCTAAAGTATGAATACGTTTGATTACGAAAATATGAATAACATGTTTTTTTCTTTTTTAAATATCTAAATATAAGTGGTATCTTATTTGTTTTCACAATAAAAAAACAACTTAAATTTGGTTATTTGATATTTTTGTCCTTGTAAATTAAAAAAAAAGGATAAGATTTTATATTTTAGGAAATAAATTATTTTACAAAGATATTTTTGGAATATAATATTTACTTGTCATTCATATATTTTTTCATTCAGATAAAAATTTACTTTTTTTATTCAGATGAAAATGTTTGAAAATCAAACATAAGTTCCAAAAATCAAACAAACATATTTAAAAAAGGTTTGAAATTAATAAAATTTCAGACTTCAGACATTTAACAAACAACCTCTAAGTGTATAAAGTTATTTTGATAGATACGATACAAAGAGAATTTATTAATTTGAGCAAAATTCATTATTATTTAATATGCGATCAAGTATGAAATATGTCGTTTTCATTAAGTAAATTTACATAGAGCATGAACTTAATTTTGATTGGTGAAGGCTTTTCCCTTTTGGGAAGATATTGAAATCTTTTATTCATATTAGAACTAAACATTATTTAGTTGTTGACGTTTAAAACAATTATGAATATTGAAAACAAAAAATTTGGTGAGAGCAATTTATTTATATGATGCTTATTTTGAGTTGAATGATAAGGAAAAGTATGGAATGATGCTAATGAATCCCTGCTTTTTATCTTTTGAATCCTTTTTTTTTAAGACCGTGTAGATATTTAAAAATATCCTTAATTTTCAATAAACCATCTTAATTAGGTCTGACAATGAGTTACGTTGAAATAATGTTGTATCCTATTGTTACGATGTCGTACTTAATTTTGGTTATTAAATTATTAAGTAAAAATCAAATTGTTCGCTCACTAAAAATGATAATTTAGTTTTCGAATTAGAAACAGTAAAGCAACAGTATGTCAAATTATAATATGTTATTAACAGATGGTCCCACCACTTTAGTTGGGTTTCTAGGAAAAACAATGTCCATTTCATAGTTGGATAATTTTTAATGTAATTATCTTATTTATCTTTCATATTTATCTTTTTATTTATAATTATTGTTATTTATTATGTTTATTTTTATATGTGTAATTGTCTTTATAAGTATATTTCGTAGTTGTCAATAAGTTGTTAAATTCTAGTTAAGTAACTCAAGAGGGGAGAATTGGATTTTAAAAAATTTTCAATGGCAACACCACAATCCAACACCAACAAATAATGATAAAGTCGCAACTATAAGTAAGGGTACAAAAAACTAACATATATTTTTACGTAGTTCGACAAACTTACCTGTATTCATGCCTCCAAGTAAATCAAGTTTGAAAATTTCACTGACTAAACCTTGCAACCCAAGCTTCAAAATGTTTGCAATCGACTTTAAAGGTGTCCGTAAATCTTTACAAAACTCGAGATGATCATATACCTCTTTTCTTAAGTGTTTTCCAGCTAGTAGTCAATGTTCATTTGGAAGCAGGAGCTTCTACTTGTGATGATGAAATTGAAAATGCTCTCTCAACTAATCCCAAGGTACCAATGTCTTAGTAGATCATCCAATAAATGTTGTAGGGGCTTGCCTCTCCTTTCCTATTTTACCTATGGCATGATGCTCATGGGTAGCTTATCTCTAATTGGATTTCTTTTTTTAACTAGATTTTGTTCCAAAGATGTGACTTACAATCACTCAATTTTGATGTTTACAATGAAGTTTGTTGATGCAGAATTCTGGTCGTGCTCTTTTGAGACCAGACTTCCTGCTCGTTCAACTTTATATCGACCAAAACTTCTCCTCGCCTAGTTGCTTTTATGGGTTTCCTGCACTCACAGAACAAGTCAGAGTGCGCCGGGTGTTTTTCCGGCGTAAACCCTCCGACGCTCAAGTCAGATAAGAAGGTTTTTTGGGAAAAGGTCGGCCGCAAATCTCTTGGCCTTAAGTTTTTTATCAGTTACGAATTATTTTCCTTGTTAGCCTCTTAGAGTGATAAAAAGTCCAACCCTTTTACCTTCGCGGGCTGCCTTTTTATAGGCCTCCCGAGGATCTTTCCTCTTCTCCGTGACAGGCGGTTGCATGTGACTTCATCACTGCTGCGGCAGGTGGTTGCGTGTAACTCGATTGCTGCGGTAGTAGGTGATTGTGTGTATCTACATGACTGCGATAGTGGGTGGTTGCGTGTATCCTCCCGACCGCGGTGGTAGGTGGTTGCGTGTGTCCTCTACTCATCTTTGCCCAAGCGAGCCCTACTTCCAGCTTCCTGCTCGTATACTCCTCCTCGTATTTTCGGGTTTAGTTAGAATACCCCCAAACAAAGTTTACAAATGTCACACTCCTTAAAGAGTATATTAGCAAGTGATAGCCCAATAATGAATCATTGTATGTGAATAAATAAACGAAACCTCAAGATGATTTGGATGAACAAGTTTTAACTCAATAAAGATTGCAATAATTCATGGAAATGAGTTAGAGTTGGCTTTTTATAGTTTGGGGGAAAAAAACCTAGACAATATTCACTCAAAATATAACACATTCAATAAATTATCGGATCACCGCTAACTTAAGGCAGATCGCCACAAAGCTTATGTGGCATGTTACTGTTAGAAAGACATTTGAAATTGTTGCCTAATTGGATAACAACTTGAAATTAACGGCTCACTATTTGGACTCTAGAAAGTTTCATAAATTCATCGTTCACTGCTAACTTAAGGCAATTCACTACTGACTCTTTTCTAAATTTATAGTTTTGTCAACAGATCTTTCTACAAATGCATAAATATACAATTTTATAAAAGTTTTCAAATAGGCCCTCCTTCAGAATTTCAAACAATACTTGTTAATTTCAAAAATTTTAAAAATTTTTAATTTAGTCCATATGCTTGAAAACAACAATTTTCATAAAATCATTTTCACTTTAAATATATGACCTTTACATTTTGAAAATAATGATTCATTTAAAATGTCATGAAAAATATTTTAGCTTTTAAATGCTTAATCATTAATACATTTAATCATACTAGGTTTGCAAGACATGTAATAAGAAAAATCATCTAAGCTAGTAACCTTGATGGTTGTCTTTCACTTGATGAGTTTTTTCTATTAAACACCTTGAACTTGATTTGTCATGGATGATTTTTGTCCTTTAAGAGCCACTAAGATTAAAAAGATATAATTCTTATTTTACACTCGACACATAATCTGTTATCATGAAAATCAAATTTTGTATAACCTTTTAGATCAACAAGTTGGATATTTCGCATTAAGAATTAATGCAGGCAATAAACTGTTTGTTATTTTCCTAGTTGGTCTGCTGTCATAGGCGACCAGAAATAAATCTAAACTTCTAAAACACATTTAAATGGTGTGAGTAAGGATCATTCCTACATAGAGTATCCAGCCTGGTTTTGTAATATGTGAACAAGGAGGGGGGTTTCAGTTTGAATATAACAAAAACAATTTGAAAAAAAAAATCAACTAAGGAACAATTCAATTTAAAATATCAAAATCAACGAAAAAAATAAACCTTGGTCTAAGTCAACATCCACCACTGGAACTTTACATCTAGTCATCGATGCAAGTATATATCAATTCGTACTTTGAATATTCACTATTAGAACTATTCTTCTTATCTGTCCTCAGTCACAGTTAAATTGAAACACAGGCGATCTAGTCAATACTAACTACTAAATAACCCAAGACAAGTGCTACAAAGTTTTAATGTAGTAGTAGCCTTAAGAATTAGAGAAATCAAATAAGTTGAAAAACACAAGCAAAAGTGGCTGTGTGCAAAAGTAGTTGCATTTAACTTAGTCGAGCATTCTTCCTGAGATCTAATAATTTCTTATACAACAAATCATTAGATCTTAATTGCTTCACAAATTCGAGTTATCAAATAATTACGGATTTAATATCTAACTTAGCAGTAGATTGCAACAAACAATAAACTAGTAGGCCTCCTAGTAATTAAACGTGACAATTATAAAAATAAGTGCAGAAGAACATCCAATACTCAAAAGCATAAATTAAACAAAAAAAACTAGATCTAATAGTTTTGTTATTTTTAAGACTTTTGTTTCCTTCAACTTAAAAGTTTAGCCACGCAAGGCCATGCTGAAAACATGAAGGAGAAGTTAGAGAAGAGGGGAGAGAGAGAGGCATCCCCAAGTCTGATGATTTCTTTCCTCTTTATACGCGTTAATTCCCTTCCCAAAGCCTATAGAATCTCCTAAAATTAATAAAGATATTCTAAATATTTTCCTAAAGTAATAATATTCAAATTCAACTAATTAATAAAAAAACAAAGACTTAGGTGGCATTTGTTTTTTTGTTTGAATAGACCTGAATTAGTCTGAATTCTAAATAAGTCTGAATGTCTGAATGTCTGAATTTGAATAATATGTTTGTTTTTTTGTCTGAATCTCATAAAATAAGTATTAAGTTGTTTTTTTTTCAACTTCAAAAGTTGAAAATATGTACTTTTACATTTGTATCCTTATTAAATTTGAATGTCAAATAAATAATATATTAAATATCACAATATTTTAACATTATAAGTAAAACTATATTCAAGTGAATACATAATTATTTTAGAATTTTAATAAATAAAATACCATAAATTTCAAATTTTATCGTATATAATATAAGAAAGAAAAAACAGGGATATTTTTATGTGGGGTAAATATTTATGGGTGAGTTTTGGGATAGACATGAAAAATAAATATAAAACAGGGATATTTTTTACATTAGCAAGTAATTGATTTAATTCAGAATTCTCCATTAAGTAAAAAGTCAAAAAAATTAGCTTATTTTATTAAGTCAAAATTATCTAAAAAATCTCATTAAGTTATAAAAACAAACACCTCTAATTAACTTACAGGGCCGGCTTTAGAGTTTAAGGGGCCTTAGGCGAATTTTTTTATGAGGCCTCTATTATTTTGTAATTTTAATACTCAAAGACATATAAAAAGGATCAAAATTTATTCCACCTTTAATTCTTGAATTTCAACAATAATAAAAAAATCAAAAATTTTAAAAATAAAACGTAAAAGATAGTCAAGAAGATTGATTTTTTTATTCCATTAAAACCGTTAAAAAACAAACAAACAAATAAATAAAAATAATTTTATTTTCAAATATAATATTTAGAATGATAGAATATAAAAATTTTAAAATGATGAGTTGATGTTCAAAAAAAATAGACTTTATATTTTAAAAAACTAATTATTTTAAATGAACCAATGAATATAATAATTTTATTTGTAGAAAAGAGAACAAGAAATTTTTTCATTTACTAATTCTTGAGATTATGAGGTTTTTAATAGAAAGTAAAATAAATATTAAAGTCAAATATGTTAATATTGAATAATTGAAAAGGAATGAAGGTTAAAGAATAATTAAGAATAGAGAGATATCTAATAAATTTTTTGATTTCTTAAAATACGTATTAAAAATATTTTATTAATTAGAGAATTATTAAGGAAATACTCAAACAATGAGGTATTCTTAAAATATGAGGCCTTTGTTAACATGAATATGTTAATAATATTGATTTTGATGATAACAAACTTTAAATGATTTTTTTTTATAAAAATGTTGGAGTTATTTCCTAATAAACGTAAGCCATAAAAACCACTCCATTCATACTTATATGGATTTAATTGGAAAAAGATTCTTTGCAAAAATCTAGTTTAAAATGTGTTTATGAAAATAAACGGTGAACTGGTTATTTCTAAACGGTTAACCGATTAAGACCAGAGAGTAAAAGTTTGCCTAAGCTGTAACCATTAGTGAAAAACAGAAAAATGGAAAGCCTACTGGAAACTAACGGTGAACCGTTTACTATAAACGGTTAACCGATAACGTCCAGAGAAGTGACTTCACACAAGTCCTTAGCCGTTTACTTAAAACGGATAACCGATGATTATTTTGCAGGTTACTGGAAACTAACGGCAAACCGTTTATTACAAATGGTTAACCGATAACATCCAGAGAGTCACTTCATATAAAGCCTTAGCCGTTTACTTAAAACGGATAACCAATGTTCATTTTGCAGGTTACTGGAAACTAACGGTAAACCATTTATTACAAACGGTTAACCGATAACATCCAGAGAGTCACTTCATATAAATCCTTAACCGTTTACTATAAACGGATAATGAGTGTTCATCTTGCAGGTCTCTGGAAGTTAACGGCAAAAGAGTAACCATAAACGCCAAACCGTTTGTTTGAAATCTGGTCCAACGGTAACTTTGACCAGCACAAACGGTTAACCGTTAACGGCTAACGGTGAACCGTTTTGGGGCAGACAGTCAGTAATGGCTAGTTTTTCAGCTCTACATATAAGTAAGCTCATTCAAATTCAAAGGAGGTTGATCACAACACAACCATTGAGCTTATACTCGAGTTTACAATCTTCATAAGAGATTTAAACATATTCTTACTTCATCTATTCACACTTTGAGCATTGATTTGTAATCTTAGATATAGTGTGAGAGAAGAACAGTTTGTAATCTTTCTTTTTGAGTGATTGTAAGTGTTGGGATACACTTGGGTTAAAAGATTGGGGATAATCTCTTATTGTAAAGGTTATTGATACCTTGGAAGTCAAGTTTAAGTAATTAAAGCCTTGGAGGCTTGATTAGTGAAATCCTCAAGCCCGGAAAGCTTGGAGGTGTGGACGTAGGCGAGGTTGGTCGAACCACGTAAACATCCTCGTGTTTGATTCTCTTTTCCTTTATCCTTTTAAATTGTGATCGATTTAATTATTATTGTTTTTAATTTGCACTTAGATTTGCATGATAATTTCTTTTTGTTGAATAATTTATAAAACTCCAATTCACCCCCCTCTTGGGTTGCTTAGATCATATTTCATTTGGTATCAGAGCTTGGTGCTCTTGTTTAGGCTTAATCGTCTAGAGCTAAAGATCAAATGGCAACTCAAAATGATTCCACATTGAGGGAAGGATAATCCACCACTAGACCACCTTTCTTTGATGGAAATGATTACCCTTATTGGAAAACTAAGATGAGAATTTACTTACAAGCCTTAGATTATGAGATCTGGGAAATTGTTAATGACGGTCATTTCATGCCTTTGACTAAAAATGAAGTCGAAGAAGATATTCCAAAACCTCCCCGGGATTGGAATGAATTACAAAAGAGAAAAGCCTCTCTAAACTCCAAAGTCATGAATGCTTTGTTTTGTGCACTGAATAAGAAAGAGTTTCATAGAGTGTCTAGTTGTGAAAGTGCTATTGAGATTTGGCACAAACTTGAGGTTGTCTATGAAGGCACAAACCAAGTGAAAAAATCCAAAATAAGTAGGTACACTAGGCAATATGAATTGTTTCAAATGGAACAAAATGAAAATGTGTACTCTATGTATATTAGATTCACGGACATAGTGAACACTCTAGAAGCTCTAAGGAAGACTTTTTCAAATAGCAAAAAAGTCAAGAAAATTATTAGGTCACTGCCTAAGGAATGGAGACCAAAAAGGATTGCCATTGAGGAAGCAAAAGATTTAAATACTTTACCTCTTGATGATTTAATTGGTTCTTTTTTTCATATGAAGAAGATTTGGCAGCAGAAAAAGGGCATGAGGAGAAGAAGAAAAGCATTGCTCTCAAAGCTTCAAAACATGAGAGCGATGGGGAGAGTGAACCAGATGATGAAGAGCTAGCCATGCTAGCAAGGAGGTTCAGAAAATTCTTCAAGAAAATCGGAGTGTCCATTTATCAACAAACACAAGAAGAAAGCCATGGTTACAACTTGGGATGATGCGAGGAAGATTCAAGTGATGAGGAAGGATCGTAAGAAGTCTCAAACCTAGCACTTATGGCAAAAGGAGATGATGATGATATCAATGAAGTAAGTGATCCTACCTATGATGAATTGTATGATGCATTTAAAGATTTGCATAATGAGTTGATGAAGATTGGTAAAAAGAATGCACGTCTTAAAAAGGAAATGGCAAAGCTTAAGAATGAAAATGAATCTTTAAATGCAAAAATTATATGCCTAGAAGTAGGAAACAAGACTTTGCATGATGAAATTGCATTATCAAATGAGAAGTCTAGCATCGTACATGAGCACTTAGAATCACATATAGATGAGTTGAAAAATGAAAATGAAATGCTCAAGAAAAAGAGCAATGAGTTAAATGAGATTGTCTTGAAATTTATAAATGGGCAAAAGATGTTGGATAATTTGCTAAACTCACAAAAATGTGTATTTGACAAAAGTGGCATTGGTTATAAACCAAATTTGAAACTAAAATTCTACAAGAGTTATTTTGTGAGGAATATATCTATTAACAATAAAATTGCATGTCATTATTGTAATCATCATATGAAAAATAGATGTGCAGTAAAGAGAAATGCATATTATGGTGTGAAATGTGTTTGGGTTCCGAAAGGAACCATTGCTAACTCTCAAGGACCCAAAAAGGTTTGGATACCTAAAACTTGAGATTTTTCTCTACAGGGCTAGAAGAAGAAGAATAATAAGTGGTACTTAGACAGCAATTGTTCAAGACACATGACAGGGAATTATTCTTGGTTTTCAAGCTTCACCAAAATTAAAAATGGTAGAGACGTATCTTTTGGAGACAACTTAAAATGAAAAATTCTTGGAATTGGAAATGTTAGTAAAGTATCCTCAACTCTAATTGAGAATGTCTGTTTGGTTGAGAACTTAAAACACAACTTAATTAGCATTAGTCAATTATGTGACAAATGCTATAAAGTCATTTTTGATAAATTTAATTGTGTCATCGAAAACTCATGTGATGGCAAAATCTTTTTGTTGGTAATAGGTGTGGTAATGTTTATACCATTGACATAGAATGTGCATCTACTCTTGACAAATATTTTTCCGCATTACATGATGATAGTTGGCTATGGTATAGAAGATTAGGACATGCAAGCATGGATTTGATTTAAAAAATTATGAAAAATGATTTAGTTAAAGGTCTTCCAAAAATCAGTTTTCAAAAAAATAGAATTTGTGAAGCATGTCAATTTGGAAAACAAATCAAGACTTCGTTCAAAAACAAGAATTATATTTCTACGTTAAAACAGCTTCAATTACTTCATATAGATTTGTTTGGACCCTCTAGATATGCTAGTTTAAGTGGCAAATATTATGCATTTGTAATTGTGAATGATTATTCTAGATACACATGGGTATTATTCTTAGCTAATAAGGATGATACCATTGATGCATTTCGAATTTTCTATAAAAAGATTCAAAATGAAAAAGGTTACTCTATTACTTGCATTAGAAGTGATCATGGTGGAGAATTTGAAAATCATGCATTTGAAAGTTTTCATAATAACCTTGGCATTGAGCATCAATTTTCATCACCTAGGGCTCCACAACAAAATGGAGTATTAGAGAGAAAGAATAGGTTTATTCAAGAAATGTCTAGGACCATGTTGAATGAAAACTCTTTGCCTAAGTATTTTTGGGCCAAAACCGTGAACATCGCTTGTTATATTTTAAATCGGGTGTTGATTAGACCTAATCTTAATAAAACTCCATATGAGCTTTGGAAAGATAGAAAACCTAACATTAGTTATTTCAAAGTTTTTGGATGCAAATGCTTTGTGTTGAACACAAAAGATAATCTTGGTAAATTTGATTCAAAATCTGATGTTGGTATTTTTCTTGGTTATTTAAATTCAAGCAAACCTTATAGAGTGTATAACAAAAGAACTTTAGTTGTGGAGGAATCTATGCATGTTACTTATGATGAGTCTAACCCCTCCTCTACGGAGAAAGCCATTGTTGATGATAATACAAAAGAAGAACAACAAGAAGAAGCATCAAATGACAACCAAGAAGACGCACCACATGAACTCTAAGAGGAACATCATGAAGAACCAAATGTGGAGCAAAATGAAGGTACTTCTCAAACACTCCCCAAGGAGTAGAGGTATGTTTTCTCTCACCCTAAGGATGTAATTTTAGGAGATCCCTCACGAGGGGTTACTACCAGATCACCTCTTCGGAACACATGTGAGCATGCAGCATTTATTTCTCAAATTGAACCAAAATCTTTTGCAGATACTGAAAATGATGAATCTTGGATTATGGCAATGCAAGAGGAGTTGAATCAATTTGAGAGAAACAATGTGTGGGAGTTAGTTCCTCATCCAAAACATCAATCCATTATAGGCACTAAATGGGTATTTAGAAATAAAATGGATGAATCTAGTGTGGTTGTAAGAAACAAAGCCAGATTAGTAACTCAAGGTTACAATCAAGAAGAATGAATTGATTTTGATGAAACTTTTACACCTGTAGTAAGACTAGAATCCATTAGAATGATGTTAGCATATGCATGTCATAAGGATTTTATTTTATATCAAATGGATGTTAAAAGTGCCTTCTTAAATGGATATATTATGGAGGAAGTTTATGTGAAACAACCTCCTGGCTTTGAACATAAAAAATTTCCTGATCATGTATATAAGTTATCCAAGGCTTTGCATGGTTTAAAACAAGCACCTAGAGCTTGGTATGATAGGCTTAAAAATCTCTTGTTGGATAACGATTTTTCAATGGGAAAAGTGGACACTACTCTTTTCGTTAAGCATAAGAACCAAGACATACTTATTGTTCAAATTTATGTTGATGATATTATTTTTTGTTCTACTAATAAGTTTTTGTGTAAAGATTTTTCATCATGTATGAGCCAAGAGTTTGAGATGAGTATGATGGGAGAGTTGAAGTACTTCCTTGGACTTCAAATCAAACAAAACGAGGAAGGCATTTTCATAAACTAAGCCAAGTACGTGAGAGATCTACTCAAAAGGTTTGGCTATGAAAATGGAACGGCAAAAAGCGCTCCTATGAGCACTACCATCAAGCTTGACAAAGATGAAAAGGGCAAAGAAGTAGATATCAAAATGTATCGAGGTATGATCGGATCTTTACTTTATTTGACTGCAAGTAGACCCGATATCATGTTTAGTGTATGTTTGTGTGCAAGATTTCAATCATGTCCCAAGGAATCCCATTTGCTTACTGTTAAAAGAATTTTTTGCTATTTGATTAGAACCATAAATGTTGGCCTTTGGTATCCTACGGGAACTCATATAAATTTAACATGTTATTCGGATGTAGACTTTGCCGGTCATAAAGTGGATAGGAAAAGCACTAGTGGAACTTGCTTTGTTCTAGGACACTCACTTATTTTATGGTTTAGTAAGAAACAAAATTCTGTTGCTCTTTCAACTACCGAGGCTGAATATATAGTTGCCGGAAATTATTGTGCACAAGCACTTTGGAGAAAACAAACACTTAGAGATTATTGGATTAACCTTGAACAAATTCCTATTAAGTGTGACAATACTCGTGCTATAAATCTTTCAAACAATCTCATTCAACACTCTAGAACCAAACATATAGAAATCAGACATCATTTCTTGAGAGATCATGTTCAAAAGGGAGATATTGCATTAGAGTTCATTTCTACGGAAAAACAACTTGCCGATATTTTTACTAAACCTCTTTGCGAAGAACAATTTTTAAAAATTCGGCATGAACTTGGGATGATGAAATTTTCACATTAATGTCTCTATTCATGCTATTGAGTGTGCTGAATTGATTGACTTATAATTGTGATCTAATGGTTATGAAATGCTTGAGCTTGATTGTCAAATGACAAATTTGTCTTGTTATTTCTTGATTGTATGAATAAATTGGTTGAAAACATGTTCATGAATCATGCATTAAAATGGCTCATAAAATATTTTCAGATCAATTAAATGATTTGGGAATTTATTATTTGTTTCCCAAATATTAAATCAAATGTGCGAAAATTTAGATAAAATAAACGGATAACCGTTTCCTATAAACGGTGAACCGTTTTGCTCCAGAAACTAGAATTTGTGTCTGTCCTCTAACCCTTTCACCGTTTTCTACAATCGATGAACCGTTTTTTGGCAGACAGTCATCCAACTGTTACCCCTTAGCCGATAAGCTCTTAGGCTTTCACCGTTACCTAGTCTCAAGCCTCTGTTCGTTACCCTTTAACCGTTTAGAATAAACGGTTAACCGTTTAGAATAAACGGTTAACCGTTTTCGCGTTTTAAAACTATTCAAAGCCTTTCTCTTCTCCCTCTCTAGCTTACCCTTTCACCGTTTTCACCATTGTTGCACAGCCGAAGCACTCTCCTTCCTCAAATCCTTATTTTTCTTACTTTTCGTGCCAAATCAACCATTAAAATCATTTCTTATCTCTTTTAGAACCATTTCACTTATTCAAAATTTAAAATCAAACCCCAAATCGAAAAATCCCAATTTCAAACCCTAACTGCCGCAAGTTGAGATTTTTCATTGTTGATTCGTTTTGCTCCCTTTTTCAACCAAATTGAGCATCACACTCTCATCCTTTACTCATTTCTCATCAAACCACCGATTGATTTCCCTCTCTTCCGCTGTGTTCACTCCACCGTGCTCCTTCATGGCTGAATCTTTACGGAGAAATGTCCAGCGAAAATCCGCACCTTCAAGGAATCCCTTACAACCACGAGAAGTCACTGAATTTGCAAGAATTCACTTCCCCACTCCTCCCTTGGCAAAGCGGTTCGAGGATCACTTCGATGGGCGAAAGGTACTTGACTCCTCTTTTGTTAACATTACTGATTTTCGGCACTTAGTTGTATGTGGTAGAAGTGTTCGAGATATGCTTAGGCCTTGGGAGTCTGCTATTAACTTTGATGAGCGAGTCTATCCTAACTTGGTACAAGTCTTTTATTCGAATATGGATATTTCCTATAGCAGCCAAAATAGAATAGTTACTCAAGTTAGTGGTATGCAAATAGAATTTGATCATATAGATTTAGCTGAGTATCTTGGTATCTCGCATGAGGGACATAAGATTTACACCTCTAGGAAAATCCTTTATTTTGACCATTTTCGTCATACGGATGCAATCCGTCATATATGTCACCGTCGGACTTAACTAATGAGATTTGTTTGCTTCCGTTTCGGTCGCAACTCTTACCTCTCCAAGTCCGTATTCTTCATTCTATTCTACAGCACATAATGACACCTAGGAAGGGTCACTCGGATGAGGTCACGAGGTTGGACGTGGGCATATTGGATAGCCTACTCTCAGATTGTCCCATAAACCTCGCGTATATTATTGTGCGGCACATGTTGAGTACTCCCGCGGTTAATCACTGCTTGCTTCCATATAGTAGTACCATTACTAAGATACTGCATCGTTTTGGTGTGCCTCTCCGAGATACTTGACATATGAAGACAAAACATATTGGTCCTGAGGCAATGACGAGTATCGGTTTCTCTAGGAGAAAAGGAAAGTGGGTTAAAACCAATAACTCCGAAAACCGGGATACCTTGATAGCTCCGGAGGACAATCGGATGCTTAAAAATGCCTATCTACCCGATCAACTTTCTGACTTTAGATTAGGAGCTCAGTCTCCTCCTCCACGTCGCCGATTTGTCCCTCGGCCTCCAGCTAACTCTGACCTTGAGGAGCGCGCGGCGGATGCTGACATTCCCTCCTCCTCTAAGCCACCACCTGCACCTGAGCCCTCAGCTGTTCCGGAGTCATCAGATGCGCCTGAGCAGCCATCTGCTGTTCCTGAGCAGCCAGCTGCCTCTATGCCACCTCCAACTCCAGCTCAGCCACCCATTTCAGACGATATGCAGCAGCTGATTCTTGATCGGTTAGACACTCTTTCTCGTGACCACCAGCAGTTGCGTTCTGATTTTGAGATCTTCCAGCGGCAGAGCATTGATCATCAACTAGAGATTCTCCATGCACAGCGCATCATTCTCGGCTTCTTTGGTTATGATCCAGGGAGCTCATCTTCTCCTCATCCACTACATCAGTAGTTTCTAAGTTCTATTTTCGCACATACAGCTCATATTTTACTTGTTTGCATTTTTTCATGTATATCTTTATTGCTATGTCTATATGTTATTTATGGATTTTGATTACATGATTTTATAATTGTTCTTGATGTTGGATGACTTGATTGTGCTTGATAAAACTTGTGAATTATTGATTATTGATTATTGAAGTGTTGGTTTGCTCATGGTGTTGTTGGGTTGATGTTGGAGTTGTTGTTTAGTCATTTTGGAAGTGTTTTTCTCTCATGTGTATAAATGGTTTTGCTCATTTTTAAAGGGAAACTCTGCCCAAATTTTCGCTCGCCAAAAACTGGATTTGCATTTTCTTCTTTTCTCTTTCTCTTTTTGATGATGAAGGGGGAGATAATTTGGGAGTTTTAGAATGATTTGAAATGTTTGGAGTTTTTTTTTAATTTTTTTTTGAAAATGTTTTATAATTGGGGAGATTTAAAATGTATTTCAAAATGCTCTCTTGAGCAAAAATCCTTTTATTGAACATTTCTTAATTTGGCCATATATTAAGGGGGAGCACATATTAAGGGGGAGCCAAATATTGAATAAAGTTTGTCATCATCAAAAAGTGGGAGATTGTTAACATGAATATATTAATAATATTGTTTTATGATAACAAACTTTAAATGATTTTTTTTTATATAAAAATGTTGGAGTTATTTCCTAATAAATGTAAGTCATAAAAACCACTCCATTCATACTTATATGGATTTAATTGGAAAAAGATTCTTTGTAAAAATCTGGTTTAAAATGTGTTTCTGGAAATAAACGGTGAACCGGTTATTTCTAAACGATTAACCGATTAAGACCAGAGAGCAAAAGTTTGCCTAAGCCGTAACCGCTATTGAAAAACGGAAAAATGGAAAGCCTATTGGAAACTAACGGTGAACCGTTTACTATAAACGGTTAACCGATAACGTCCAGAGAAGTGACTTCACAAAAGTCCTTAACCTTTACTTAAAACGGATAATCGATGATTATTTTGCAGGTTACTGGAAACTAACGGCAAACCGTTTATTACAAATGGTTAACCGATAACATCCAGAGAGTCACTTCATGCAAATCCTTAACCGTTTACTATAAACGGATAACGGGTGTTCATCTTGAGGTCTTTGAAAGTTAACGGCGAAAGAATAACCATAAACGGCAAACCGTTTATTTGAAATATAGTCCAACGGTAACTTTGACCAGCACAAACGGTTAACCGTTAACGGCTAACGGTGAACCGTTTTCAGGCAAACAGTCAGTAACGGCTAGTTTTTCAGCTCTACATATAAATAAGCTCATTCAAATTCAAAGAAGGCTGATCACAACACAACCATTGAACTTATACTCGAGTTTACAATCTTCATAAGAACTTTAAACATATTCTTACTTCATCTATTCACACTTTGAGCATTGATTTGTAATCTTAGATATAGTGTAAGAGAAGAACAGTTTGTAATCTTTCTTTTTGAGTGATTGTAAGTGTTGGGATACACTTGGGTTAAGAGATTGGGGATAATCTCTTATTGTAAAAGTTATTGACACCTTGGAAGTCAAGTGTAAGCAATTGAAGCCTTGGAGGCTTGTTTAATGAAATCCTCAAGCCCAGAAAGCTTAGAGGCGTGGACGTACGAGAGGTTGGCCAAACCACGTAAACATCCTCGTGTTTGATTCTCTCTTCCTTTATCCTTTTAAATTGTGATCGATTTAATTATTATTATTTTTAATTTGCACTTAGATTTGCATGATATATTTTTTTTTTGTTGAATAATTTATAAAATTTCAATTCACCCCCTTTCTTGGGTTGCTTAGATAGTATTTCAGCCTTACGCGACGGCCTTGTTCGCCTAACCTAAAGCCATCCTTGTTAACTTAATTAATTAAATTAACTTATTTTAAGTCATTAAGTTAAAAAACAAACGCTACCTTTATATAAATAGGAGTTAGTGATTTCAGCTAGATTTCTGCATCAGATCTGGAAACTTCGAAAGTATATCGTGTCAAATCCGTGTATTAGAATAGTAAGCTAAGGAACGTTCCAGAATGTCAACAGTGCAAGTGCAGAAACTTCAAGCCCAATTTCAACTTTGATGTAGCCAATATCTCTCGAAACGTAAAAAACATGAAAGTCTATCTTTTTCTTACGTCCATAGCACCTTGAATCATTTCAAATAGAGGTTGGATAAGGGAATTATGCCCAAATTATCAAGCGATGTCGAAACTATCCAAGATTGCCCAATTAGCTTTATTTTGCACTTAACGCCTCCATTTGCATCCTAAACCATATTATAAGAATAACGAGTACAGTTGGCACCAAATAATAAAAATATAAACATTAACCAAAGAAAATATGACATTTTATATTCTCATCACTAGCGTAGCATGTTTATGTTTATGTTTTTTTCAAAACTTCAGGTTGAAATTTTTTTTTTTCCAGTTATTTACGATATCATATAAATGATGCAATTCTTAAATATTAATATTGAAACTTGAAGTTTTGCAACACAAAGAAATAAAGTGGGATCTAGAGGTGGCCAATGTACCGGACGGCACGATGCACGGCACTGGCACGGTACATGTCCGTACAGCACGGCATGACATGAGCACGTTTCAGTAGAGCACGTGGCATGACACGACACGACATGCACGTGGGGCATGCCGATCTTAGATTTTAGGCACATGGGCCTTAAAAGTATGGAAAAATTAGAGATGGGCCAAAGTACAACACGCGAAAAAATACGCAATAAGCACGTTTCATTTTTTAATGAAAGTAAATTTAAAATTTTATGATTTTATAAATAATTTGAAATTGAATATTTTAATATACTTTATTGGTTTAAGTTTTTTAAATTTATTTAATTCTTACTTTAAAAAATTATAATTGATTTATGTTTATAATTTATTAAATAAATAATATATATCATGATTTTAATAAATAAAATTATAAATATCATGATTTTGTAAATATGTATTAATATTATTATAAACTATTATATATGACTCTACGTAATTCCAAGTTAATAATTAAGCTAACCCTTAAAAAAAATTATTATTATGATTGTTGTTAAGTACTAAAAAAGAATTCTAATATCATAAAGTCAAACTTAGCAACTAATATTACATTCTGTTATTTATTAATTTATTATTATTGAATATGGACTTGAGTTTTGGATTCTTTATTCTATTAAATTTAAATAAATGCACATGGGTCCAAAAAAAGTACATAAACTTGAAAAAAAAAATAAAACAACAACTTGGCATGCGCTTTTAAAAAATAAAAAAGGAAAAAAAGCTTAGTGGGCTATTTTTCCTAGGCACGGCACGCGTGTTGGATTGGCACAGTACATGTGCCGGGCTAGCACGGCACGACCACAAGCACTGCCGGCCTAGGCCCATTGGCCATCTCTAGTGGAACCTAAAGTTCTAACCTCTGATGCGAACCCCACAATGAAACTTTGAAACTCACACTTAATTTGTAGTTTCAACTTCCTAAGAAAGTTATAAACAGATTTAAGACAAATAAAACACATGAACCAGAGGTATAGAGAATGATATTTGACGCCACACTCAAGATGTAGATGAGAAGGTGAGTGATAAGTCTAAATTTGGAACGTCACAAGAATGCAAATTCTTGATAAGTTCACTAATTCTCAAAAAAACTAAAGAAAGAATAATTCTTTCAAATTCAAATAACATTAATCTCTAAAATTGTCTTACATAGTAAGGTTGTTGAGTTTAAATAGGCTAAAAGAAACCCAAGATACTAAAAATACAAATAGAAACATTAGAATCACCCTCCAAATATAGGTATGCCAAATGATGCTTCAAAAATTTTCACCAACCCACCATTAGTAATGCTAGTCATTGACAAACTTAATGTTATCCTACCATAATTAATACTACCATTGACAAACTTAATGCTCGCCTACCATAAATAATGTTATCATTGACAAACTTAATATTAGTCCACCATCATTGATGATAGACTTACCTTACACATTGACAAACTTGAAACAAAACAAACAAATGAGTCGTTGAAAATCCCAAGTCTGAACAAGCTGTAATAAATTGGTCATAACTCCTTCTAGAGAACTCCAAATCCAGCTCTGTAAATTGCATTGGAAAGCTAACTTAATTATATTTCCAAAGGTATATGGCTTGAACATTAGTTCTAGCTCAATAAATACCAGTTTTATTCCGAATTTTCCATTTTTGCATTGGATCCAAATTGTATATTTGGTTGCCCAATAGCTTGCATAATGGCAACAATGCTTTGTCTTCTCTCCAAGCCCAATTCATGATGTCTTGCATCTTGAATTGCATTTTCAGTGCACATTTTCTCAATTAATCCATTAAAAGCAACTTGCATCTTTTTGGCTCTAGATCTTGTAATTGAGCCTCCTTGAATGTGCAAAGGATCACTTGAAGCTTTAATGGTGTTCCCTTAATGGTTCTCATCAACCTCGCTAACTAGAACCTAAAGATTTAATGCTGGAAATACAGCTCTAAGGTTAGAATCTAAAATTCCAAAAATTATTAGATTAGAACTTACAAGAGCCGACCAGATTATTTTAAAGATTGGATAAGTAATAATTAACAAATTGGAATTCATTTATTAACAAACTTTTTTCTTCATTTGGACTCGTTTCAATACTTTTTTTAGTTGCTTTGATAGGTGTAGTTACCGTAGTGCGTCAATAACAAATCTTTATTTATAGGAACAACAATCTCCATTATACTTTTTTATATGTTATCACATTCATTTCCAAGAAATTCTAGTTGAATACTAATTGTAGTTAATGATTATTAAAATAGAACTTGCAGTTTGAATTATTAATTATCAGAGAGATTATCAAATAACCACAGGAAGTTTCTTGACATATCAATTCACCATCAAAATTTTTTGACAACTACATTTTGCCTCCTAATATTTCAACTCTTATCATTTTACTACTAAAACATGAAAAATAATAAAAAATTTAACAAAATCTAAATTAAAAGTCAAATTTTCCTAGGGTTTAGAAGACGATTTTATCCTCTAAATGAAAAGAAAATTACAAGACAAATATTTATGATATTATCCCAAAAAAGTAGCCGTTCGATAAAAAGTAGGATATCTGTCTAATAATAGAAGCCTACTACTGGTATTAAAAGATCAAATTCTAGCTCCTACAAGCCGAACACTTCCAGCCGCTTCAAACATTAAAATTATAAGCCAAATACTTAAAAATTTAACACTATCATTCAACAAAAGCAACTCACTTCAAACATTATAATTATAAGCCAAATACTTCAAAATTTAACACCATCATTCAACAAAAGCAACTCTAAACCACTACAAACACTATAATTAATTGAAACATAAAATATCTACCTCGCTTCAATCTTCCTTTCAAAATTAAACATACTTTCAATTTCAAACATATGAATCCAAACTGAAAATTAGCCTCTGGAAGAACTCAAGTGCCAATTCTATGATCAGGCTAAAAAAACGACAGAAGTTACTTGCTACCAAAATTTATTAGTGTAAACTATATTCTCTAATTTTTATATATTTTTATTATTAAATCATATTTCAACCACAGGATTTCTTCCGTTCAAAAAAAAAAAAAAACAAGTTTCCTTCTTCCCACTTCAACCACTAGTGGTGAATTCCTTACTTGACAAATAGAGAAAAAATAACCTTTTTAATTTCTAAAATGTTAGATTTTTTTAAGAGAAAAAAAATTATTTGACTTTTGAGTGAGGGTTAATTATAAAATGTCCTATTTTTTAATTTTAATAAAGGTTAAATTATAAAATAATTAAAGGGGTTTTAATAGGTATTTGGAGGGGTGCCAATAGTCCTACTCTTTCATGATGATGGACAAAATGAAAATTCTAAGTAGCTGAATCTAGTCAATCCACAATAATATGATTAAAAGATTTTTCAAATTAATAAAAAACTTTATTGAAGGGGACTGCTAGCCTTCAAATTTTTTAATATCAAAATTTTATCGTTTCATAGTTTAATCAAATGCGTTTAATTGTCTTTCTTATTTTCTATGATTTTTTAATCTAAAATGTTTAGGTTACAATAGATTATTGCACTGGCTTGTAATCATAAACTTGTAGTTTTTAATTTTTTTTTCCTCTAGATATTTCAATGATAAGATTTGAACTGATGGAAGTAATAGTAAAAATACATGAAAGAGGTGCTCTTTTTTTTTCTTTTTTTTTTGCCTTTTTAAGTATAAGGGCTAGTTAAGGAATTATAGAAGGTATATTGACTACATCTATAATTTGTAAATTTTAATGGTTGGTATAATAAGAAAATGAGTTTAATGAGTAAATTGATAGGCTTAAATTAATAGTCCCACCTAAATTATGAAATTACTGTTAGTAATATGCCCTAATGGCCAATCGAATGGTGATTTGATTGTTTAGGGAATGATTGTATGTGAATAGCATTTTGATATTTATTAAATGGCAAAGTTATCAATATTCATATATTAATATAATGAATATAGTCCAAGAAGTAAAATAGTTAAGGAACACATTCTCGAGTATGTCGAGAATATGAAACGTGTATCCTTTGTACTATACTTCTAAAATAGTTCCTAGTGGTGGATTTATAATTGGACATTATAAATTCCTATAAACACTAGTATGTGTTATGACTCTTTATGGTATGTGATACTAAAATGGATGGTGAGTTTCATATCATTGACATGAGATGTCAAGTCAAACACATAGGTACTTGTTAAAAGAACAAGTTTACTGAACTTGACCGAATATAGTAAGCCATATGGTCTTGAGTGTTAATGGCTTATTATACATTGTAACAGACACTATGTTTAGTAATAGTCTTTAGACCTGAGGCATAACAGATGTCTTATACATAGACATCTCTGATATGTGAATGCATAACGATTGATTCCTAATCACGGAAGAGATCTAGCAATAGCTGTCATGGTTGGCTATGTATGAAGACAAGTTGATGGCCAATATGGAATTCATCACTTTGTAATATACAAAAAGGATGTCCCTATGAGATAATATGAATTGGCATGAGAAATCCTTGGCCAAGGTGAAATATATTTGAAGGAGTTCAAATTATATTATCATGTCAAGTTCATTTATATTTATTTTGAGATAAAGCACAACTGCTTAACATAATAAACCATAAGCTGTGTTTTTCTCTGGACATGGATGATGAAGAGACCAAGACATAGAGATACAATGGAATAGGTTCTATAGATCCAACAATTCTTGTTATTTGGATAGTCGTGATATACTGCTAGGTGTCACTCATGACTTGTAGAAACCTTATGATCAATATTGGTAAAGCGTATTACCAATGCATCTTAAGGTCATTAGAAAGGTTCTAATTGATGACTAAAGAGTTTAGCATCATTTAATGAATAAAGAGTTATCATTAAAATAGTTCTACTACCTTATAACTAAGAACCTAAAAGGTCACACACAATATAGAAATGAAAAAGGAGTTACTAGAAAATGAGAAGTTAGATTTCCTAATTTTAGGAAAATCAATATTTATATTATAATTCATTGAGAATGAATATAAATATAAATACATCTTAAATATGATTTAAGATAGAAATTTAGATGTTCCATAAATAGTTTAAGGAACAAAATAAATTTCATAAATCCTCAAGTAAACATTATGGAATGTCGAGCACGTAAAATGACCGTTTTGGACATGTTCGGGTTCATATATGATTATGGACTTCTAGACCAATTTTGGGTTTAGAATTATGGGCTTTTATTGGATCCAATATGGATTAAGAGAAAGCATTAGAACATGTCACAAGAGAAGCCCACATTTAACCATTTGATGTGATCAAAATGGGGTTAAATAATTAATTCCGAAATTAATTAATATTAGCTATTTATTTATTTGATTAAATAGTTTATTGAAGTGATGAGATCAATTTCAATAAATAATGGCTAAGTGGGTGGGTCTAAGCACATGATAATGTTTGGTGCCATTATTAGAGATAATGGGGCTTTATTTGGTGGATGGAATCAAATGAGCTAGCACTCATGTTTCTTCATTATCTCTCTCATTTCTTAATGAAATTTCGAGATTCCAAATCCTCTGAACTCCTAGAACATTTCTAAGTGTGGACTGATTAGAGGCATCACAATTGGGGTGCTTAAAGGATCTCAGATCGTGGCAAAACAGAAGCTGTTCGTGCAGAGCTGTTTTTCTGGACAGTGTTCGGAGCTTGCTGTTTTCAGTCGTTTTCTCCCACTTCACGAAGTTGTTTTCGAAACTGCAAGTGAGGTAATTAAACTTCAATCTTTCCTCTTGATTTTCGTTTTTGAATGAAGTCGATCCGAGGTTTCTAGAGCTTCCGCCATCTGTTTTAAATTTACTGTGCAATAGTTGCGTTATTAGGAACCTCATGGACAAATGTTGTCCTTCAAGTGGTATCAGAGCCATCTTCATTCAATTTCGAATTTTTGAAGCATGATTTATGTTATTTCCATTTATAATAGCATGAAGGATGATCATGGAAAGACCTAGATATATTTATGTCATGTGATGATTGAATTTATGCATGATTGAATGAGCTATTGATTCATTTGTTGATTTGGCCGATTTCTAAAGGCTTAAATGGTTGTAATATTTTTAAATAGGGACTTGCATGTTCCTCCTTCTATTAAGATCTGATTGTATCCCATTACCCCTGAGATTTGTACCCCAATTCTTCTAAATATGTAATTACTACAAAGTGAGATGATTGCCAAAGGAAGGATGGCGTATTTACGGTGCGTTGGAGGATTGGAGCAAGAAGACTTCATGGATTGTTGCAGCACTTTCAATGTAATTTTGGCCTCTCAAATAGAAATTAATATTTGTAATAATTTGAGGCATGAGATGTCTCATAGTCATTATTGTTTGCTTGATACCTAGGTGGACCTTAAAACCAATTTTGGCTCAAATTGGTTTTATTAGAAAATTCCATGATCATCCTTAGTTGGTTTGTCTATAATATGCATGAGATGTATATTAGGGTGCTTAGACATATTTGAATATTGTAAATGGAATAACATGCTAAAAAGTGAGACCATAATAATGCCCAAATACTCCCTTATTAAATATACATAATTATTGTTAAGTTGTAATGATGGATATTGAGAATATTCATCATGGCCTACTAATACCAATGGAATATTTAAAATATTTTATGCTTGGGCTAGTCGACATGGATACATGGGCTACTCATTCATTAAAATGTTGAAAATAAACCATGTATCATAAGATGATGCATAATTCATACATTAAGCTACCAAGAACTGTTAGGTGAGGTTAGTAAGATGTTTTGAAAATGTGCAAGGGTATTAGGGTAAACTTAACTAAATCATTTATACCAAGAACTGTTAGGTGAGGTACTAATGATTTAGAGGCCGAAGGATAATCGGTACATGCATGAGATGCATTTGGTAAAGAGTTACCTACTCATTAAAATAAGTAAGCCAAGAACTGTTAGGTGAGGTAAACTTATGCTAATGAGAATCCGATTCCTACTAGAAACTTTTACCAATGAGAGTTTCCGTTTCTTACGTATGGGAGTGTAATGAAATGATAAAATAGTGGGAGGTACTATTTGATTTAAAGACCAAAATCAAATAGATTATAATAAAATGCTAATAATTTAATTTAATATTTTCTGCAGAAATATTTAATAATGAATAATCCGCTAGCACGAATTCTGGAAAACTACCGTTTGACGGGACCCAATTATGTTGATTGGTTAAGGAATTTAAGAATTGTTCTTAATTATGAGAAAATTAGCTATGTTCTTGATACACCTAAGCCAAATGAAATTCCTGAGGGAGCAAGTGAGGAAGAACGTGTCACTTATCAGAAGTGGCAAGATGATGACCTCACTGCTAAAAGCTATATATTGGCATCGATGTCCAATGAGCTACAAAGGCAACATGAAAATATGCCTGATGCAAGTTCCATGATACTTCATCTACAAGAGTTGTATAGTGAACAAAGCAGAACAGTTAGATATGAGATATCTAAGAAACTGTTTAGAATGAGAATGACTGAAGGATCGGTCAATGAGCATGTACTCAAAATGATTGATTACATAGAGCAGCTGGAAGCTCTTAATTTCTCAATGGATGGGGAATTAGCTATCGATCTTATCCTACAATCCTTGCCAGACTCATTCTCTCAATTTATCATGAATTTTAACATGAATAAAATTGAGTGCAGTCTTGCTGAACTGCTAAAGATGCTTAATACTGCTGAAACTTGCATAAAGAAGCCAAAAGATGTTATGGCTATAGAAGGACCCTCAACTAAAAAGGGTAAAAAGAAAAAGTTTCAACCCAAGGCTAAAGGTGGGATTAAGAAGGGGAAAGCTAATAAGCCCAATGACAAGGGAAAATGTTTCCATTGCGGTAAGGATGGGCATTGGAAGAGGAATTGCAAAGCTTACCTCAACAGCTTGAAAGTCAAGCCTAAAGAGATTCCTTGTGAAGGTATGCTCATTATTGAAACTAATATTTCAATTATTCAATCTACTTCTTGGATTTTAGATTCTGCTGCAACCGCACATATTTGTATGTCAATGCAGGATCTGAAAGGAAGTAGAAGACTTAAACAAGGAGAAATGTCTCTTAGAGTGGGAAATGGAGCAATGGTTGCTGCCTCAGCTATAGGGACATTTTTCTTAAAAATGACATCTGGGCATGTTATAAGTTTGAATGATTGTTTATTTGTTCCTTCTGCTGTAAGGAACATAGTTTCAATTTCATGTTTATGCAAAGACAATTATGAATTTTATTTTAGAAATAAAATTTGTAATATTTATTATGAGAATAAATATGTTGCACATGGTACTTTAGATAATGATCTTTATGTACTAAACATGAAAGAAAATAATGAGCATGTTGTGAATGTAAATACCATAACACATAAACGTGAAAGAGAAGAAATAAACCCCAAATATAAGTGGCATTTAAGGCTAGGTCATATTGGAGAAGATAGAGTCACAAAATTGGCTAAAGATGGACTAATCGGTCCATTTGGTTTAGAACCTTATCCAACTTGTGAATCATGTCTTCAAGGAAAAATGACCAGGGCACCCTTCGTTGGACGAAGTACAAGAGCCACTGATATACTTGAACTTATACATACTGATGTATGTGGGCCATTTAATGAAATGGCAAGGGGTGGATATTACTACTTCATAACTTTTATCGACGATCACTCAAGGTATTGTTCAGTATACTTAATGAAGTATAAATCTGAAGCCTTTGAAAAGTTCAAAGAATACCGAAATGAAGTAGAGAAACAGACTGGAAAATTTATTAAAACCCTACGATCAGATCGAGGTGGTGAATATCTCAGTGGAGAATTCCAGTCTTACCTTAAAGAAAATGGTATTGTTTCACAATGGACACCTCCAGGTACACCAGAGCTTAATGGAGTATCTGAGAGGAGAAATCGCACACTGTTAGACATGGTGCGATCAATGGTGAGTTATACAGACTTACCAATTTCTCTTTGGGGATATGCTCTCCTTACTGCAACATATGTACTAAACAGAGTACCTTCCAAGTCTGTACCTAAAATACCATATGAGATATGGTATGGTAAACAACCAAGCCTAAATCATCTTAGGATTTGGGGATGTCCTGCTTTTATCAAGAGACTCAAGAGTGAGAAACTTGAAGCTAAAGCGGATAGTGGGAGGTTCATTGGATACCCAAAGGAAACTTTGGGTTATTATTTTTACATCCAATCTGATCAAAGGGTATTGGTCAGTAGAAATGTCATATTTCTTGAAAAAGAGTTTATTCAAGAAGGTGGGCAAGGAAGAAAATTAGAATTTATTGAGAATTCTAATGAGGATAAATCCAATGAAGAGCCTGTTCAAGTACAAACACAAGGAACACAACAACTCCGTAGATCTAGTAGGATAATTCACCCACCAGAAAGATATGGTTTTCTTCATCAGATGAATGATCTATTCTTTTTGGGTGATACGGATCATAGAGATGATCCTACTAGTTACGAAGAGGCAATATCAGATATTGACTCTAAGAAATGGCTTGAAGCCATGGATTTAGAGATGGACTCTATGAGAACCAACCAAGTCTGGACTCTAGTGGATCCACCCGAAGGTATTGTACCTATTGGATGCAAGTGGATCTTCAAGAGGAAGATAGGCTTAGATGGAAAGGTAGAGACCTATAAAGCAAGGTTGGTAGCTAAAGGTTATCGTCAAATACAAGGAATTGACTATGAGGAAACCTTTTCACCAGTAGCCATGCTAAAGTCCATCAGAATCTTATTGGCTATAGCAGCATATTATGACTATGAGATTTGGCAAATGGATGTCAAAACTGCATTTCTTAATGGATACATTGAGGAAGATATCTATATGATGCAACCTTGTGGTTTTGAATCTAAGACAAATCCTCATAAAGTATGCAAGCTAAAAAGGTCCATTAATGGGCTAAAACAAGCTTCCAGGAGTTGGAACATCCGATTCGATGATGCAATCAAATCATTTGGTTTCATCAAGAATGAGGATGAACCATGTGTTTACAAAAGGGTCAGTGGGAGTGCAATAACTTTCCTTGTGCTATATGTAGATGACATATTGCTTATAGGAAATGACATTGGACAAATGTCTTCTGTCAAAATTTGGCTTTCTCAAAACTTCTCCATGAAAGACCTAGGAGATGCAATGTATATCTTGGGAATCAGGATTTATAGAGATAGATCCAGAAGATTAATAGGTCTATGTCAAGCTAAGTACATAGAAAAGATATTAAAGAAATTTAATATGTGGGATTCCAAAAGGGGTTTTATACCCTTCAGACATGGAATTCATCTCTCTAAAAGCATGAGTCCTAAAACTTATGATGAGAGAGAGCGTATGAATAAGATTCCATATGCTTCCGCAATTGGAAGTCTTATGTACGCTATGCTATGTACTAGACCGGATATAGCTCATGCAGTGAGTGTCACTAGCAGATACCAGAGTAATCCGGGTGAGGAACATTGGACCGCAGTTAAGAATATCTTTAAGTACTTAAGAAGAACTAAAGATTTGTTCTTAACATATGGAGAGGGTGAGCTAAAAATTGAAGGCTTCACAGATTCAGATTTCCAGTCAGATGTAGATGACAGAAAATCTACATCAGGATTTGTATTCACTATCAATGGTGGAGCAGTAAGCTGGAAAAGTTCCAAGCAAGCAACTACTGCAGATTCTACCACTGAAGCGGAATATATAGCTGCATCAGATGCCGCAAAAGAAGCTGTTTGGATACGGAAGTTTATTCAATAACTTCAAGTGGTTCCAACCATTGCGTTGTCAATCTCATGACAACAATGGAGCTATAGCACAAGCTAAGGAACCAAGGTCTCACCAGAAGTCCAAACACATTGAGAGAAAATATAACATTATTAAAGAAATCATTGGAATGAGTGATATCATTATGCAGAAAATAGCCTCCGCTGATAACACTGCGGATCCTCTGCCTAAAGCACTTACTCAACAGCAGCTAGATCGTCATCTTGAGAAGATGGGTATGAGATACCATAACGATTGGCTTTAGTGCAAGTGGGAGATTGTTAGTAATATGCCCTAATGGCCAATCGAATGGTGATTTGATTGTTTAGGGAATGATTGTATGTGAATAGCATTTTGATATTTATTAAATGGCAAA
The DNA here is from genome assembly GCA_029633175.1 of Citrus glauca. NCBI lineage: Eukaryota > Viridiplantae > Streptophyta > Magnoliopsida > Sapindales > Rutaceae > Citrus > Citrus glauca. The sequence continues at coordinate 25,847,684 of JAQOOD010000009.1, forward strand.
GTTATCAATATTCATATATTAATATAATGAATATAGTCCAAGAAGTAAAATAGTTAAGGAACACATTCTCGAGTATGTCGAGAATATGAAACGTGTATCCTTTGTACTATACTTCTAAAATAGTTCCTAGTGGTGGATTTATAATTGGACATTATAAATTCCTATAAACACTAGTATGTGTTATGACTCTTTATGGTATGTGATACTAAAATGGATGGTGAGTTTCATATCATTGACATGAGATGTCAAGTCAAACACATAGGTACTTGTTAAAAGAACAAGTTTACTGAACTTGACCGAATATAGTAAGCCATATGGTCTTGAGTGTTAATGGCTTATTATACATTGTAACAGACACTATGTTTAGTAATGGTCTTTAGACCTGAGGCATAACAGATGTCTTATACATAGACATCTCTGATATGTGAATGCATAACGATTGATTCCTAATCACGGAAGAGATCTAGCAATAGCTGTCATGGTTGGCTATGTATGAAGACAAGTTGATGGCCAATATGGAATTCATCACTTTGTAATATACAAAAAGGATGTCCCTATGAGATAATATGAATTGGCATGAGAAATCCTTGGCCAAGGTGAAATATATTTGAAGGAGTTCAAATTATATTATCATGTCAAGTTCATTTATATTTATTTTGAGATAAAGCACAACTGCTTAACATAATAAACCATAAGCTGTGTTTTTCTCTGGACATGGATGATGAAGAGACCAAGACATAGAGATACAATGGAATAGGTTCTATAGATCCAACAATTCTTGTTATTTGGATAGTCGTGATATACTGCTAGGTGTCACTCATGACTTGTAGAAACCTTATGATCAATATTGGTAAAGCGTATTACCAATGCATCTTAAGGTCATTAGAAAGGTTCTAATTGATGACTAAAGAGTTTAGCATCATTTAATGAATAAAGAGTTATCATTAAAATAGTTCTACTACCTTATAACTAAGAACCTAAAAGGTCACACACAATATAGAAATGAAAAAGGAGTTACTAGAAAATGAGAAGTTAGATTTCCTAATTTTAGGAAAATCAATATTTATATTATAATTCATTGAGAATGAATATAAATATAAATACATCTTAAATATGATTTAAGATAGAAATTTAGATGTTCCATAAATAGTTTAAGGAACAAAATAAATTTCATAAATCCTCAAGTAAACATTATGGAATGTCGAGCACGTAAAATGACCGTTTTGGACATGTTCGGGTTCATATATGATTATGGACTTCTAGACCAATTTTGGGTTTAGAATTATGGGCTTTTATTGGATCCAATATGGATTAAGAGAAAGCATTAGAACATGTCACAAGAGAAGCCCACATTTAACCATTTGATGTGATCAAAATGGGGTTAAATAATTAATTCCGAAATTAATTAATATTAGCTATTTATTTATTTGATTAAATAGTTTATTGAAGTGATGAGATCAATTTCAATAAATAATGGCTAAGTGGGTGGGTCTAAGCACATGATAATGTTTGGTGCCATTATTAGAGATAATGGGGCTTTATTTGGTGGATGGAATCAAATGAGCTAGCACTCATGTTTCTTCATTATCTCTCTCATTTCTTAATGAAATTTCGAGATTCCAAATCCTCTGAACTCCTAGAACATTTCTAAGTGTGGACTGATTAGAGGCATCACAATTGGGGTGCTTAAAGGATCTCAGATCGTGGCAAAACAGAAGCTGTTCGTGCAGAGCTGTTTTTCTGGACAGTGTTCGGAGCTTGCTGTTTTCAGTCGTTTTCTCCCACTTCACGAAGTTGTTTTCGAAACTGCAAGTGAGGTAATTAAACTTCAATCTTTCCTCTTGATTTTCGTTTTTGAATGAAGTCGATCCGAGGTTTCTAGAGCTTCCGCCATCTGTTTTAAATTTACTGTGCAATAGTTGCGTTATTAGGAACCTCATGGACAAATGTTGTCCTTCAATTACTTCAAGAAAATGATAATTACTGCCTCAAGGTTTGGGTGGATGGTCACGCATATCTCATATTTTCAATCAAGGACTCCAAGACTCCATTTTAACTATTATATCCTTTAACTCTATTAATCTAAAAATTGACTCCAATGTTTTACAATAAATAGAAACTTTATATTAAAACAAATGTAAAAAGATATACATTTTAAAATAATTTTAATATTAAAAGAATACTTTAATATTATACAATCTATTAGACATATTTTATTATATTAAATTAAATTTTATAATAAATCTATATAATATGAAAATTATATAAAATAATTTTAATATTATTATTACATGAGATATATGTTATTAATTGTAAAATCTATTATACCCAAATATTTATTCAAAATTTTATACTAAATACAAACATATGATTAGAATAAAATGGTATTTAAAATTTTAAAATTATTTTCAAAATTTAAAAAAAATAATATTATTAATGTTCTAGATAAATTAAGTTTTTTTTTTTTACTAAAAAACTTTAAAATCAATGTTTTTAGTTACTATATGTAAAGAATATTATGCTCAAGAAAGAGTTTTGATATCCTTTATTGAAAACTTCACGGTTTACAAGACCATTTCTTTAAATCTTAGGTTATAACTATCATTTTCGATTACTTTAATAGACAATTATGTTAAAGTTATGTTATGAAATGAATAAAATAAGATTGTAAAATAAATAAAGCGCATTTTAGACAATTTAATTTTTTTTAAAAAAGTTCAACATCCTCTCCTTCAAAAGTCTAAATTTGAGT